>OZ014519.1:150205525-150521653 GCA_963966055.1 Lathyrus aphaca
TTAATTTTCAAACACTCATTTTGAAGAATGTTTAGATCCTAGCAGCCTCAAACAAACAAGCTTTGCATACTCAGAAATGGTAACTGGAATTTAATATTGCATAACATGGATAACCCACTGGCAGCCAAAGTTGGAACACAAACAAATTCCCCGGAGGGTTACAAGTCAATACATGAACGAAAAGATAAAGCAAAACTCCTACAACAAGCCTGTAGGTAGTCTGAATAACAATAAACTAAAACTCTAGGCTAAAGGAAAGACTCAGGTTCTTCTTCTGCATCTACCACCTCTATTCGGCTCTTCTTCACGCCTGCTCTCAGCTTAAGCTCTGCAATCTCCTTCATTGCCTCCTCCAAGGCTATTTGGCTCTGTACCAATTGCTGAGTCTTTTCCCTTCGTACTTTGTGAACTTGTTCTACTTCTTCTTTCTTGAAGGCCATCTGTACCTCGAAGAACTCTTCCTTTTCTTTGTACTTCTTCTACTCCTGTTCCCTTTGGCCCTGTAACCAAGCAATGGACTGGCGAGCTTCTTTAAGAGTCTTCAAAGTCTTCTTACGCTCCGCTTCTCTTTTTGATTCCATTAGACCCAATCTCTGAAAATGAGCTTCTCTCCCAGCAAACTCCTTTTCTTTAGCTTCTAAGGTGACATGTATCCTCTGTAGCTTTTCCTCCACTTCATTCTTAGCACGATTGGCAAGGTGGTACAGGTTAACCATTTCAACATTCTCTACCCGGACCTCGTGCAACTGAGCTTCCAACTTCTTATAGTCTTCAAGAGAAACACTGTTCTGACATGGCACTTCTTTAGGATACAAAGGAGCTTCCATTGAAAATGGCATGAGCAATTCCTCTACGCGCTTTTGTAACCATATAGCAAAAGGAGGATATGTCTTGGGATCCACCCTTCCAAAATCCTTCTTACCTTTCTTCACCCTATGAGCCCAAGCCTGAGATGCATGTATGACTAACTCTTTGTTTCCCTCCACAGGAAAGTACAAGGATTCAATTATTTCTTCAATACCTAGTGGATTCCTCAGAGGATAGCCAAATCGTTTCCTGGATAAAACTGGATTGTAACTGATCACACCCTTTCTCCCTAGCAAGGGCACATTAGCAAAACTCCCACAACTAACAAGTAAGTCCTTTCCTAACAAATCCCTGTTATAACCCCAAGCTATATCCTCAGAAGTTAGTCCCATTAGCCTCCTAGACCACCTCCATTCTTCTCTCATTTCTTTGCAAGGACCTGACTTTGGTAACTGCTTAGCAAACCAATCAGCAAATAATGGAGCACAACAACTCACCAGTCCACCTCTGCCTTTCTCATTCCGGTAATGACCATTGTAGTAGAAATATCCCAACATGGTTGGTACAGGGTTACCTTTAGAAAAAATGGAGATCACCTCCAAACTCACAAACTCCTTTTCTCCCGGGAAAAGACTAGATCCATATACCATCAGGGACACCACAACACCAAAATCTCCCCACTTACTCTCTTTGGCATACCCTTCAGCTTCTGGTATAAGCACATCCCATGGAAGTCCTCTGCCCTCACTAACCTGCAAAGCTTTCTTGACCTTAGCAGCTGGTATACGACAGACTCTTGATATGTCTTCTTCTTTGAGAACTATCTCTGATCCATAGTAAGGCAAAGTATCTCTGACATGAATACCCAAAATACTAGCAATCTCCTCCAAGGTAGGAGCCAAGATATAATCTGGAAATACAAAACACCGTAGCAGGGGATCATAGAACTGAAACAAAGTGTGCAAGCTATCCTTCTGGTCTGCAGTAGGTTTATCCACATACTTCAAAATCTGACCATACCTCTTTCTGAAGTTTCCTAAAACCTGATCATTCATCAACTCTGCTAGTATCTGAACACTCTTGACTTCTGGTTGAAGAAAAGTGTAATGGACATTTCTCTTTCTTGTAATTTTCTTAACTTCTGCCATCTGGAAAACTTACAATTACCAGAACTGGGTGTTAAACTGTAAACAAAACCTGAAAATGGAAACACAAACAGTTAATGCAAGTATAATGCAATGCAAATGCAATGTAGGCATATGATCAATCTGGAACCATCTGGATACTGGATATTATGGCCCCAAGTGACTGAAAACCAAGATTCTCTGAACCATAACCATCTGATAGGAACCCTCAAAACCAAAGATCAAAAAATCCAGAACCATAGTGACCAAATCACAACAGAGAGCATACTGATAATAAGGGTATGTGGAAGTCAAGGGTTCCTGCAAACCTGCAAACCCCTCCCAATCTCACGGGTGTGCTCCGGGTCAAACATCACGTACTCTCAAAGCCAAAATAGCAATAATACGTTCACCATTTCCGAGAAATGGCTCATGACCAAATCAGGGAATCGGTTTGGCATTATGTACTACTCAGGGAGGCCTCAGCGTGAGTCCGGGAAAACAAGGTCATCCTATGTGAGTTCCAGGTGGGCCCTCGGGTGCGAATGAGTTTGCCACACAATGTGGTCTACCACTGTCACCACTAAAGAGGGATGTTTCCACAAGGTTCTCAATGATCGGTCCCCAGCTGCACATAACTATCAAGGTTATGAAATGAGAGAGGAAGATCCCCAAATCAAGACATTTCCAAGACGGTCGCAAATCTGGGCGTGGAACTCACTACTACCCCCATGACAAGATCTCATGAGGCCAAAGTGGAACCACTCTAAGTCTTAAGGTGCACTCGAGCCTTGGTAATGAGCTCATCTCACAGTAACAGTATCACCCAAGTCCCACCAAACAGAAAATACAGTCTAGGCAGTCCAGTATATACATGATGCATGAAAATAAATACTGAAAACTGTAAATAAAGCTGTAAATAAACTGTAAAATACACAAGCAACAAAAAATAATCAACACCCAATGAAACAGAAACACACAAGCGCTAGGAGAGACTCTCAAGGGAACCAGAGATTCTCTGGTTAAGAAGTCCCTAACAGAGTCGCCAGCTGTCGCTCCCCGGATTTCCATCCTGGTACAAACGCGAAAGTGGCGCGACAAGAGGTAGAGTCGCCAGCCAGGCATTTTTATCCCGAAGGAACGGGAATGGTAATGCTGCATAAACTAGGAGAAAAGAAAAGGAAGGACACGGGTCCTGCAAACCAAAGAGACTGAGTTCGGGAGTCGGTTACGACCTGGGAAGGTATTAGCACCCCAGATCGTTCTCCGTACCCGACGGGATCCACGCTTGCGAAGAAACTGCTTCAAAGGGTGAAGAAATGAAAGCTGCTGCAAAAGAAAAGGAACTGGAACTGGTTAAAAGAAAAGAAAAGGGAACTGAAAAAGAAATGAAAAGGAAAAAATGTAGGGAAAATAAAGATTGTGCTCGAACGGGCCCTACCCTGCTGCCTACGTACCTCATCTGGACAATGAGGATCAGAGTCGTCGTAGTTCCCCTAGCTAGGGGTGGAAAATATTGCTTATGAATTAAGGCTTGAAATGCCTATGTCAATGCTCAGGTGTTGCAGGCTCGAACGACGAGTGCGTAACCGTCTTGCATAATGACAAGAAGAAGCAAGTTCACGGACGGAGCGAAGGAGATGAGAAAAGAATTCCCAGAGGAAAGACGATTATTGTTTGTTCAGTGTTTTTATGAGTTTTTTATGAGTGTTGCACAAGGAAGTGAACTCAAGCTCTTTTCCATGGAATGTGTACTTGCTACTACATTCCAAGATGGAATAATAGAACAAGAACACACAAGTAAGGAGAAGATCCCCAAAACTTGGTTCCAGAGATTAGGGCCTAAGCTCACTAACTCATTGAATTTATTAAGTGTTTTTTGTAATTTTTATGAAGAAGTGTCTTTTTATGATTTTCTTTGTGAAAGTAGTCTCATGATCAAACATGTGCATCATGCTAGACAAGCTTGTACTATCCCAAGATGGGAATACTACAAGTGCTCCATGGAATTAGGCTATTGCACAGGAGACCATTTCCATTCTTATTAAGGTGCTTTTTAGGTTTTTGTTTTGAGATGAGAAGAGAAGAGAACCAAAGATCTTAAAGGTAAAAGAACTAGAGGGGGACTAACAAATCCTAATGTTAACATGCAAAGGTGTCCTAGGTTAGAGAGGTTTGAAATCTATCCTAATGAAGAAGAAGGAAAGAAAAAAGAAGAAGGAAAGAAGATAGAAGGGGTGGACTAAGCACATCAAACACAAATGAGAAAGCATAATGAAAGATGAAGAGAAAAGAGTTGGAGATGTGGGAATCCCATCCACACCTCTCACTTACCAAAGCCCCTGAAATGGTTATAAGCATAAACAAGTAGCAAGACAAAAGCAAGTAAGACCAAATGGGATACCAATGAACAAAAGATCAAGCCAAGACATCACAACTAGAATTGAAAATTCATTCTCAAGTGCCAAGATCAAGCACACAACATAGGATGAGAAGTGGATCAAACAACCCAACATAAAGTATTACCAACCACCATGGCAAAACAAAACACTTATGAGATAACACAAAGCATTCAAAGTAAAAAAACCTCATACACTTCAAGACCAGAACCCTAACATGCCAAGAATGTGCCTAAGCAACACATGAGAGCAAGAAAAGAAGCATACAAGCTTAATCATTATCAAGATGAGAAACACATGAGCATAAGAGGTGAAGTGAACATGTAAATAAGTGAATAAACTTCAAAGGAAAGCAACCACAAAACTTCTCAAAGCACAAACATCAAATCAAAGACCAGGGAGGTATCCTCATCCTAAAATAGCTCTAAACAACCTAAGGGAGTTGGCACAAGTGCCCTCCTAGCCTAAAGACTAATCATATGACCAAAAAGGATGCAAAAAGAGAGAGGCAAACAAGAAAATTCACATTAAATCAAAATTTCATCCAAAAAATTCCACAAATTGACACAAGAGCTCCTCAAACATCTAATATTAACATGCCAAAAGGATAAGATCAAAATCAGAAGCAATGTGGGTTAAAGGGATGCTTAAACATGGATTAGGGTTATAAGACTTCACACACAAGTTAAAGACCAAAAGGGATCAAGAAAGCTTCTAAAAATCAGTATAAAAATCACCAATAAACTACATCTCAATATGAATCCAGTGCAAAAAGAATCAACTCAAAATTCCCAAGGATGATCAAGATATGAAATTCATAAGTCAGCATGTATTAAAAATGAATTAAAAACAATTAATAAAAGCAACAATTAACTCCAGCGTGGAAAATGAAAATAAATGGAAAATAAAAATATCAAAAATTAAAGAAAACTCAAAATAACATTCATGAATTGTTTTGAAATTTTTATGAACTCCTAACTATTTTAATTAATTAAAAAGCAAACTAAATTGCAGACCAAGCCCACTGGCTCTAGCGCACACACACAACAATTCCCATGGAAATTCACATAATTCAGGAAACAAACCACAAGCCAGTAGATCAATCCAACATGCCAGATCAAGTCAACTAAATCCCTAGGTCAACACAATTATGCAATTTGCGTGTGTGTGCATGATAAATACCATGAGGTGTCAAGCAAAATGTTCAATTTATATTTAAATTATAAGAGCCATGCACGTGAGGGAGAGCCTCCATTTTTAATGCGCTGGCCACCTATGGACCGTCCAGATGTCAGATCCTGTGGCTGAAACATCATCTTCTTCATTTCAAAATTTCCAGAATCCGGTGACGGAGCCCTAGCTCCGGTCACCGGAAAGTTCATAGCCAAGAACAAATTCATACAGAAATGCACCAAAGTTTCCAAATCAAATAATTAAAACAAGCTGATTCCAAATATGGCAATGGAAATCCCAAATGATCAGTGAATAAGCCAAATCAAGCAAGAACAAAATCATACACCAAACTGAAATTTAACATATCTCACTCAATAGCCAAGCATTTTCAAAACCAACAAGCTCAATGCAATCATCATACCACACAGATCAAGAAGCACACATGAAATTACATTTCCAGATCCAAAAGTTTCAGAGCATACCTGAGATTGGAGATCTTGAAACAAGCCAAAAGAATGCTTCCAAAGGTGCAGATCAACTCCCCTGAGCTTCTCCTTGAAAAATAAATGCAAGAGAAGACTTGAATCCTCCTAGATCTAGCAACCCGACACCATCTGCAACTGATATACACTGGTATGAGACTTGCACAATAGCTTGAATGAATGGTTGCTTCTGGTTCCTTACACTTCAGGGAGAAAGAATGTGCAAAGATTTTGAGGAATCAGTGAGTGTATGAAGGGATTCGATGAGAAAAGCACAGATGCAAGAAAAATGGAAATGGTGAAATGAGAGAGAGTTTGGGCTGAAGTTTGTGTGCAATAGATTTTATATCATCCAAGTATCACACTGATTAGGGTTTTGTGGTGAGTGATGGCATGAATTGTGTGATAGGGATAGTTTTGCAATTTTGCATGAAAGTGCACATGGGGTGATTGGCTCGTGCTCTCTTCCTCTCATGCACATGTTCAGTCTTAATTCCACTTACTAATGATGAATGAATCAATCTCAACCCTTGGATTTCTTTGTATCATCCTTTTCTCCTGATTTTGCAAAAATGCAAGTTAAGAAATATCTTCTAATCCATGCACGAATTTGTTGAATTTTCTTGAGCCAAATGACCTTCATGCAATGCCATAGGATACCATGACCTCATTTTTCCCATTGATCAGCTTGGAAAGGAATTACATGGGTTTTTGCAAATGGTAGAAACTTGGATTTTAAGAAAAACCCTAAAAATAAGTGAACTTCAAAAGACCATAACTTCCAAACCATGAAGGCTATGAACAATTTCTTGTACTTTCTGAAAATGGGAGATCATACCCTACAAATTTCATGTTTAATGGAATCTCATTTGATGTCATATTCATCATGAAAGAAAGCTTTGAAAATTAGGGCAAAACTTGCCAAAAATGGAAACTTTCATTATAAGCCATGTGCCAAAAATGGAAAGTTCTTCAAAACCCCTTGATTCTTGATCTTTGACTTTGCCAAACCTCTTCTAAGGCCTTAAGGACATCCCTTGACTTGAAAAATGGGATTGGACCCCTTGAATTCTCACAGTTGACTTTTTAATTGCACAGTTGACCAATTTCTTCTCATGCAAGCAACTGGTGAAATAACTGCCTTCCTCAATGCATTTTCTCACCAAAGTTACTCCATAGGAACCTCTTATCATGTGAAAGACATTGCCCACATGAAATTGCCAAAGTCACAAAGAATCCCTGCTTAAAAGTGAAACCCTAATTTGGGAACCAATGTGTAGGAGTTTGCCCTAGCTTGGATTCTCTGATGACCTCCCAACCTCCTGGGCTCTTGTAAAGGATTTTGAGCTTGTGAATATCATGTAGACTCATCATGGGACTTGAACAAGACTACTTGGCCTCTTGATATGGCTTGTAAGGCCTCAAATTCACCAATAATTGATCATATGCCCAATGCTAGAACATGAGAGAGTTATGCTTTATTTTTCTATGCAAAGATGCCAAGGATATGACATGCTTATGATGGTTATGATATGATGATGATGATGCTAAAAAGAAGAGGGAAATTTGGGGTGTTACACTATGGCTTGTGAGGTGTTCTAAACCTAATGAGAAAAAGGAAAAGAAGAAAAGAGAGTTAGAAACTAACTTACTTCCTAAGGAAGTTAAGTTGTCTCTAAAGAAAGGGAAAGCCTAAGAGCAAAGCACAAGGTTCTAAGGCAAGCATAATAAAAATGCATAAAAGAAAGTAATGAAGTAATGATTACCTCATCTTCCCCCCCCCCCTACAAAACAAATGTTAGCATGATGAAGTAATTTGAACAATATAACATGGCAAACTTCACCTAAGAACTCACACTAGCTTAAGAAAGGAACTAATGAATTTCTAAGCCTAAAGTCAAGTCCTAAAGTACCTTATATGTTATCTAGCTTCTAAGGACAGGATCTAGGTCATACCAAAATGATCTAAGGTTGAAAAGTGAAACACACTCAAACTATGCCCTAAATGGCACTAAAACCCGTAAGTGGAAACTAGGTGGATTTGCATGGAAAACTCGAATAAAGTCAAAGCACTAAAAAATAGTAAATGTCCTGGAAAAATATGAGATTATTTCCTTAAGGTCTCTAACCTAAATCTAATGTTGTGTTAAAAAAACTCCTAAAAATTCACAATCTAACTTTGCCAAAAGGTCACTTAAATCTACATAGGATTTGTTCACAAACTTGCACAAACTATGCTGCCAAAATTGTGGATAAAATGGACCTAAAAACATGACAAAAATAATTCCAGGTTCTATCATGAGTCCTCTAATTATAGAAAAAAGAATGGGACGAAAAGATTATTGGAAATGGGAGAAATAAAACGAATAAAATGAAGTGTAGCTGAAGGAATTCCATAGAAAACTAATTAAAAATAAAATCGAAATTAAATTGATAAATGGCTAAAATCAGAAAGTAAAAGTGTGGAAAATTTCTAAAATGAGTTAGGAAGTCTCTGTGATTTTTGTAGAATTTTAGTATGGGTTTTAGTATTTTTTGTGGATTAAAACTGAAACTATATCAAAACAGAAATTAAAAAAACAAAGAAAATGGAAAGGGGTGCAGGAAGTGGTAAATTGAACTAAATTGGGTTGAACCCAAACATGCTGGGGTGCAAATAGTGATCTGAAAAACCTTCACAAATTATGGCACATGACTAGCACATGTTCATTAATGTGGTGGTTGATTCTGGTACGTCGGATGAAGGCTGATCTAATGGTTGTGTTATATTCTCACCTTAATGCTAAGACTACTATTCCGGTCATCTTCTCCGATCACTCTCCGGTTAGGTTTTGGACAAATGTCTCCCAAACTGAAAAATAAGGCCATGGACAGATTCATCTCCTCAAGTACATCATCAATCTAGGCTTGATTTTCTCCTAAGGCTCATGAATAATGCAAATCGAAGCACACAAGAATCAACCTAAAAAATGAATCTAAGAACCTAAGGTACGTATCAACTAGCCAGCACAAGCATTACTCCTATTGAGCTCATATCAACATTAATCAACAACAAAAAAATAGAATTCATGCAAAATGAATTAAAGATGAAACCTGAAATTCAGCGGTGTTTAGAGTTGTAGAAATCCAAAGAGGAGGTTCCAAAGTCTTCTATGCTTGATAGTGATCCTTTGTGGAGTGAAACAAACACTTTGTTGCTGAAGAATCTTGAGCAATTGATGAATATGCAGAATTTTTTTAGAGATGGAGTCTTGATCTTTTTAATCCATTATATCCATGGGGAGTCTACAAATCATGATGTTGATGATGACTTGATGAAGATTGTGGTGCTGTAGATGAAGATCAAAGTAGATGGAAGCAAAATATAGAAAATTGCATTGGTATAGAGTGGATGATTCAATGAAATTCTGCCATGGAAATGAAGCTCTTGATGATGATGATGATGATGAACAGATGAATATTGGGACTGAATTGATGAAGATTAAGAATGAATTGATGAAGATGAAGTGCAATGTAGCTTTCAAAATCAGAATGAAAATCAGAGAAAAATGGATGAAATTTGTGATGAAATTTTGGTTAGAATGAAGTGTCTTGAAAATTCAGTCAGAGAAAGCTTTATATATCTCAGGTTAACTGTTAACCCTCATGGTTAACAGTTAGAACCATGGTCAATTCTAACTTGAGGTGTAAGGTGCAATGAGGGTGGATTGGAAAATTCAGTTATGCAACTTTAAGGTGTGATCTCATGCTGTGAAGTTTAGGACTGTTATGGTGAGAATGCAACCCCTCTCAAGTCCTTGAAACAACTCCAAACTGAGGCATACAAAGCTTCTTCGAGCTGTGTTTGCATGGTTCCATCATAAATGCAATCCATGAAGTGAATTGTCATTGTTCAGAAGTTCTTAGCAGAAAAACAGCCTCATGTATCTATACATAACACGGATGAATTGATACATGTTGTTTTTTTACTGATATGTATCGATACATGGTTGTATGCGTCGATGCATACTGAAGCATTGGCAATTTCCAGCAAGGAAAATCAACTATGCATCAACACACGTATCGTATGAGTCGATACATGTCAGTTTTTAACTAATATGTATCGATACATAGACTTTATGCATCGACGCATACTGAAGTTTCTTGACTATTTCCAGCAAATGAAATCCATCATGCATCGATACATCCCTCGTATGCATCGATATATAGTCCCAAAAAAAATTATTTTTTCCTTTGATTTCTCCATCCCTTCTTGATCAAACTTGGTCCCAAAGACCCTTGTAACCATAACACGGATGAATCGATACATGTTGTTTTTTTTACTGATATGTATAGATACATGGCTATATGCGTCGATGCATACTGAAGCATCGGCAATTTCCAACAAGAAAAATCAACTATGCATCAATACATGTATTGTATGAGTCGATACATGTCAGTTTTTAACTGATATGTATCGATACATAGACTGTATGCATCGATGCATACTGAAGTTTCTTGACTATTTCCAGCAAATGAAATCCATCATGCATCGATACATCCCTCGTATGCATCGATACATAGTCCCAAAAAAATTATTTTTTCCTTTGATTTCTCCATCCCTTCTTGATCAAACTTGGTCCCTAAGACCCTTGTAACCATAATTTCATGGCCTTGACCTCAGGAATTCAAAAGTTGACCTTTTTCACCTTCCTTCTAGGACTTGTGGCTCCAAATGAACACTTGTGGGATTTGGTGAACCCTCTTACACAATATTGAGAAGTCTTGTGGACCTTGGTGGTCTTTACATAACCTTCAATTTCTCCATTCCATGATTGCATACCTATGCCTCAACCATGATGCAATGTTATTTTTTTTCATGAATTTGTTTATGCCAAATGCTATGCAAAATGTTAAGAAAATGATAGGGCAAATTTTGAGTTATTACCGCTTCCCCTATTCAATCACCTGCAAGCCATAACGAATAATTTCACTGGCTTTTAGACGTTCAAGGTATGGAGTGATTGAATACTCGAATAACCCGGAAAATTTGCACTCTGTGGGAAATAAACTATGTTGGGAAGAATATCATTTTTGGACGACAACTCAAAATATGATCTTCGGATCTAACACGACAACTCAGACAGACTTTGCAAAAGAGATAAACTGACCTCAATCAATAAGCTCAAAATGTTCTATCATCCTCGAATGATAGCCACAACAAACAAGACCAACCTCTGAAGGACTTGAAGAAGAGAATCTCATCCTCGAATGACAACTCACAAGAGATCCTCGAATCTAACACGAAACCATCATCGAATGGAGACGCAATGGTATACCGACGTCAGTCGATAACCAAAAACACAAAGACTGACCTCAGACAGACTTTGCAAAAGAGACAAACTGACCTCAATCAATAAGCTCAGAATGGTCTATCATCCTCAAATGATAGCCACAACAAACAGGACCAACCTCATAAGGACTTGAAGAAGAGAATGTCATCCTCGAATGACAACTCACAAGAGATCCTCGGATCTAACACGAAACCATCCTCGAATGGAGACGCAATGGTATACCGACCTTAGTCGATAACGAAAAACACAAAGACTGACCTCAGACAGACTTTGCAAAAGAGACAAACTGACCTCAATCAATAAGCTTAGAATGGTCTATCATCCTCAAATCATAGCCACAACAAACAAGACCAACCTTAGAAGGACTCGAAGAAGAGAATGTCATCCTCGAATGACAACTTACAAGAGATCCTCGGATCTAACACGAAACCATCCTCGAATGGAGACGCAATGGTATACCGGCCTCAATCGATAACCAAAACCTCAAAGACCGACCTCAGACAGACTTTGCAAAAGAGACAAACTGACCTCAATCAATAAGCTCAGAATGGTCTATCATCCTCAAATGATAGCCATAACAAACAAGACCAACCTCAGAAGGACTTGAAGAAGCGAATGTCATCCTCGAATGACAACTCACAAGAGATCCTCGGATCTAACACGAAACCATCCTCGAATGGAGACGCAATGGTATACCGGCCTCAGTCGATAACCAAAAACAAAAAGACTGACCTCAGATAGACTTTGCAAAAGAGATAAAATGACCTCAATCAATAAGCTCAGAATGGTATATCATCCTCAAATGATAGCCACAACAAACAAGACCAACCTCAGAAGGACTTGAATAAGAGAATGTCATCCTCGAATGACAACTAACAAAAGATCCTCGGATCTAACATAAAACCATCCTCGAATGGAGACGCAATGGTATACCGGCCTCAGTCGATAACCGAAAACACAAAGACTGACCTCAGACAGACTTTGCAAAAGAGACAAACTGACCTCAATCAATAAGCTCAGAATGGTCTATCATCCTCAAATGATAGCCACAACAAACAAGACCAACCTCAGAAGGACTTGAAGAAGATAATGTCATCCTCGAATGACAACTCACAAGAGATCCTCGGATCTAACACGAAACCATCCTTGAATGGAGACGCAATGGTATACCGGCCTCAGTCGATAACCAGAAACTGCAATGGCTTTTAGACATTCAAAGCATGGAGTGATTGCATACTCAAATAAATCCTGGAAATTTAAACTCTCTATCGATAAGGAAAATTTTATCTGCTTTTATATTGTTTTTTGTTTTGTTTTTTCTAACCTCTGAAAAGGTAATGGAAATAGAACAAGGTGTAACGGGATCGTTGTACATAAACGAGAGCCCAGGAAGACAGGACCGTTGTACCAAACGAGAACCTGCGACGCGACTATTGTACAAAACAAGAAGCAGAATGGGTGACAAACATTGACTTGGAAGACAAGGATGCTTGGAAAATGGTATTGGTATCCTCTGTGGGGAGTACTTCAGGTTGGGAAGATGTTACATGTCTTATGTAACATACCTCAAAACTGGCCCATGCTGGCATGCACATGTTTGAATTTATGGTGTAATGCTCCATAATGATGGAGATGCTACGTTTTGGAGGATGAAAATGTAATGATGATTATGCATATGCGAATGTAGAGAGATCTCCCAATAAGGAGACTACAAGTATCCCAGGTGGCTTGACTGGGGAGAACTAATGATCACTGCACTAATTTGGTCAATCCTTGTGAGGATAAAATAACCCCGCGGGGAATGTTGTTAATAATGCACCGGCTCTGAACTTCCGCCACTGCCAAAAATAAATTGGACTTTGAGATTGGAGAGCCAAGACCTTGCTGGAGATGGACTTTTGTTTCTAGGTACGCTACCCGTTGAATTCTATTGGGGAAGTGGAAACCTTCTGACTTGGCTGGGGAACCAGATGTATGGCACTACTGAGGAAGCAACCTGCTGGGGAGGAAAGACATTCCTTGTACTGTTGGGTATTTCCCTTGTATTGAAGGGAAGTCTCCTCTTGGGGTGAACACCAATCTTCTGTCGTCTTGCTGAGGGGATTTCAACTTCACCTCTACTGGGGATAACGAGAAACACACAGAAAGACACATGTTCTTGTTCAAGCCTATTGTTGAGATATTCCTCCTGGAAGTTTGCTTAAGCTTTACTAGTAACGCCTGTACCTGCACCTGCGTAAACACAACTGATAGTGTCTGCAACATGGAGAGTTAGTTTGGACCTGTATGCCCCAGGCTTATGATATGAGTCATCATCCCGTTCACTTGGCCCTTTTTAGAGCTATATTAAATGTTTATATCTTCCTGCATGAATTAGAAAGCATTCAAATGTTCATAACAGAATTTTAAATCACAATTTGCTGGACGTTTTTGCAATCAATCAATGTTAGATGAAAGATAAAAATAACAACAAATAGTCATAGGTTTGACTGAAATTGAATTTTATTGATCTGGAAAACGGCCATGAATGGGCGTTACATCAGAAAGCAATCCCTGGAAAGAGGAAATTGCCCAAAAGGAAAACAAACTATCCTATTGGCAATGTGAAAAATGAATCTCATCAAGTTTCGACCCGGCTATGACTTGTATATCTTCAAGATTATCCGCTTGCTCCGCCCCTTGAGAAAGGTGATTGGAACGGTCTTCAAACCCTTTAGTGAATCTTAGTTGCAAATGAATCGCAAATCTCACAGACCGCGGTCGTTCGTGTTAGTCCCTCTTTTGCGTGGATCGCCCTTTCGGGTTCTCAATCCACCGGGATACCCCTTTTTTCCTGAGTTATCTGTAAACACCCCAAATTTTCCCTCACCAAGTTCATACCATGGCTTGTGATCTTTCATGTTTGCACTAGTTCAATCATAGCATATCATGTGGCATTTTTGCTTCACTGCATTGGTTCAAGTTCATCTGCATCTAGGGTTTGTGATCTGAGCAGTCCATGATCCATTTGAGCCACTCCAAAGGTCTTCAATCATTACAAGAGGGTCCATGTATGTTCAATCATAATATTTTATCCTCCAAAGATCAAGGAAGTCAAAGAATCACAAGAACTTGCAAAGCATGGAAGCAGAGCTAGGGTTTAACTACACAGATGACCTAAAATTAGGGTTTTGGTTTCAGAGGCCATAACTTCAAATTTTTTGGTCATTCTTGTTTCTATTGGTCACAATATGTTATAAGGATCATACATACCAAGTTTGATGGAAAAATTCATTGTGGAATTCATCTGATCACTGAGTAACTTCCTGAGCAAGTTAGAGCTAAATCAGAGCATCTGAGGCCCCCCAACATGGAACCAAAGTGGATTTTTCATCAAATTGAAGTTATATGGTCTTTATTTGATCATTTAAGTGCTTATAAGTTCACAACTTTGAAGAAAAGTGGGATAAACCAAAAGTTGCCAAAAATGGAAATGACTTGTAATGTAAACTTTCCATTTTGGGAAAGTTTTTCAACCTCCTCTTTCTCCACCAAAAATGCTTCAAATGAAAAATTATTGGTCATGAAAGTTGTAGATTGGATCATTCCCTTTTCAAAAAGTAAAAGAACAAGGTCTAATTCATTTTGGAACTCAAGTTATGGCTTTCCAAAGTTGGCAAAAATCACATAATTTCATGTTTCATGCCAAAGAGGGATTTTTGAAAAACCTCTTGCCAAGCCATTTTGTGACCTCAAATTGACTTCTAAGCATCATAGTAACATAACACATTGCCTAAAACTCAGAATTGGCCCAAGAATTTCAAAATTCCATGACTTGCACATAAAGAAATCTCAAAAGGGCTAAAGGTTCATGAATTTGCAAAACCTCCCATAACTTTATCACAACTTGCTGATTTGCCTCAAAGAGATTTCCATGGCTATCCTTGAATCTTGCTGCACCAGAAACCCCTTTGTACTTGGCCTGAACCAGCCCATACCTCAAAGTACAACCAATGTTGAATTTTTGCATTTTGCACCATACCAATCAGCATAGCCCACACCAACTATTTTGACCTATCACAGCTTCACATACATGCTTTATGCAAGCCATTTCACACAAGAACCAAGCCTAACACTTCAGAATTGCCATAGTTCACAAAAACTTCCTCCTTTGCATTTTTCTTCAAAACTCTCAGCACACTTAACAAAACTTCAAGCTTCTTCCACCATTCATCTCCAAATTCATCACTGATCATAAGCCACCCCTCAAAACAACCAAGAACACCTCACAAGCAATACACGATTTTCTGGCCAGTTGAACACAAACTCACAAACCAGCCATAAAAAACTCCATCCAAGCATCAAAGCTTCTTCAGGGAGGTCATTGGAGGCATTTTGAAGCAAGAAAGCAGTCAGAAAGCTCCAGGGTTGAAAGCTCCATCTCAGGTAGCCATGTGAATCATTTTTTTCCAGAACCTTTATTTTAAGTTATTAAATGGTTAAGCTTGTTCCCCTGAGTGCAATGAAATTTGTATTTTTGAAAATGATGAAGAAATGAGAATGTATGGTCTGTCTGGAAGTTTCACCATTTTTGTTCTTGGCTTCGAATCTTGAAATGGAGTGAAAATAAATTGTTTTTGAGGGTGGGGTTGATCTTAGGAGAGTGAGAGGAATCAATCTGGAGCTTTAGAGCTCCAAAAATGGCCTAGGGAGTGAGTTGCAAATTTCTCAGGGGAGGTGTGGCCGGAGAAGATGACCGGAGGTCATTTTCGGCCACCTGAAAGTAATTAATGTTAATAAGGGTTAGGGTTTCATGTTTAAATCTGGGCCTTTGGATTAGTTCTCCCGCGCGTGATTGTGTGGCTAGGATTAAGTCATTAGTTTTAATTTAGGATTATTTAATTAATTAATCAGGTTTAGTAAAATTTGAATTTGGGCCGTCCAGATGCGCGCCAGTCAATCTCTCCAAAACCCAGAATCAATCCAAGCCATCCATCCTGCATACTTTCAATTTATTTAATTTATATTTCATTTTTCTTATTTTCTTTTGTACGAATTTTTAAAAATAGTAAAAATCATCAAAAAATTCTGAAAATTTTTGTCAAACATTTTATTAATTTTCAGAAACCAAAAATATTTTTATTTTTATTTTTAGCATTAAAAAAATATTTTTAAATCATTTAAATGTTTTATTTAATTAGTTAATTGATTTTAATTAATTAAAAATACATTTAAGTATTTAAAAATCCCAAAAAAAAATCAGAGAACATCTTTGAACATTTAGAAACATTTAAAAACTCACCATACAAATTTCTTTTTGGTTTTGGTCACACTTTGACATTTTTTCAATGAATTAAGGTTCTTAAATTTGTACATTTTTAACCCTAACTTCAAAAATTCATAACTTTTAAACCAAGTTGAGTTTATGAATGATTCTTTTTGCATTGTTCTATGCATGACTTCTAGTTTCTAAAAACATTTTTGTTTCATTTTTATCTTTCATTTTAAATTTATTTGGCATTTTACATTTAGGATCACCCTTAAAACCCTAGAAACTTCAAAAATTCATAACTCCTTCTAGGTTAAGCTTCTGACCTCCCCCTTTGGATGGTAACCTAGTATAGGTTTAGGGTTCCTTTGAGTGCATTTTCAATTTTTTATCTTATGATTTGCTTCTGTTTTTGAGTTTTGCATCTCACATGTTCATATAACCCTAATTTTGTACCTTCACTTGCATTCATCTTGCATATGCTTGCATCCATGAACTATCCATGACATTTTGTGCATTCACATGACATATAAGACATCTTAGGACACATTAGAATCATGTTTGATCATTGCATCATCCATTTTCCATGTTATGCTTCCATTACATTCCATGTGCATTCATGAACTTTCATGCTTCTTTCATGTTTCATTTGCATCTTCATTGCTTGTATGATCATTTGCATATCATGACATACATTTGCATCATCTCTTAGCATCATTTGGATCTTGAACATGATTCTGGTTTTGGTTTGCACCATTGCATACTTTTCATTTTCATTTCCTTTTACTAACTTTTCAGGTGGTAAGTTACTTTGAGAAGTGAATTTGCCTTCACTTCTCACAATCTCTTCTCATCTCTCTTATGCATCTTTGCTGAATTTTGTATGTGTATTAGAGTCATCTTGTCATTCATGTTCCCTACTCACCTTCTTTCTTAAAGCAACTTATCTTCTTAAGTGAAGTAAGTTGACTTGCTTCTTTCTGCTTCTCCTCCTTCCATCTTTCTCCTTCCTTGGTGGCTTTTCCTGAAGATCTCTTGAAAGCTTCATAAACCCTAGGAATACCCAAGCATGATAAGAATTAGGGTTTGATTAGTCCCCCATTAGTTTTACCTTTGTGTCATCTTTTGTGTCTTCTCTTCTCATCTCATAATCAGGGATTAAACCTTAAAGGTTTTAAGGCTTTGTGATTAAGGTTATGCCTGCATCCATCTCTTAGGATGGAGTGTATAACTTTAATCCTAAGTGTTAAACCCTTAATGTGTTTAAATCCTTTAATCAATTCAACAAATAATCACTAAGACATCAAGCTTGTAACTTGGGCCTTGCATTAGGGTTTTAATTCTTCCTTAATTGGTTAAGAAGGACTAACCCTAGTGTTAATGGACAAGTCCTCCTCAAGTTGTATTACAAACCAGAAAATCCATTTCTTAATCTTATAATTAACTAAAATCCACTTTAATAAAGGCCTTGTTTTGTCATGAGGTTAATCCCTAATCATTGATTAAGTTGAGGAGTCTTCCTCAGCTCAAATGTTCTCATCTATTATCCTTCTATTAGGATGGTGTAATGAGTCCATTAAATCCTTGATTATGGCTTAAAATCATTACTTAACACTAAACAAAAACACCAAAAACATCTAAATAAATGCAAGTAGGTTAATGATCTTAATCCTACATCATGGTGATTAAGTGTGAAGTGTTTACTTCATACTTAAGGTTTTCTCATTACCCCTAATCAGAGGGAAGATGTGATGAGTTTACTAACCCTTGGTTTAGGCTTAAGCTCAGTTTCTTATGACAAACACCAAAAGCAATAAAAGATTAAAAACTCAAAAAACAAACAATAATCGTCTCCTCCGGGATTCTTTTCTCATCTCATTCACTCACAAACGAGAACTCGCTTCTTCCGTCTAATGCAAGACAGTTTGCACCTGAGCTAGACAGGTCATACACTTGAGAATAGACAAGTAAGCAGTTCACAAGTCAACTTATCTTTCAGTCTCTTTGAGTCGAACTACGGTGTTCTGACTTCCTCATTGCACGAGAGGATACGTAGGCATAACTTAACAGTTATCGAACAAAAGTCTTTGTATATTCCCCCTCCTCCAGCATTATTCTTTAAGCCTCATAGTCTTGAGCTTTGCACTCTTTCCTTACACTAACACTCCTTCATTTCACTTCACACTTCTTTTGCACTGACACTTTCATTCTTTTCCAACCTTTGCACACAGATAGCACTGACACTACCCCTTTAAGCACAAACTTTCAAGCGTGGATCCCGTCGATTACGGCGGACAATCTGGGTGCTAATACCTTCCCAGGTTGTAACCAACCCCCTTTCTCAGTTTCTCTGGTTCGCAATTGTCTTGTCCATCTCTTTCTAGGTTTATGCAGCATTACATTTCCTTCGGGATAAAAATGCCTAGTTGGCGACTCTCTTCACTTCATTTCATTTCTCCTTTCACCGACCGTTCGCGCCTGTACCGGGATGCAAATCTTTGGGAGCGACATTATCCGATTTGGCTTTTCAACTCAAGGGGTGTACATTTTTTCAATATTTCCCTAATTTTTGCCGAGCCTTTTATTCTTTTTTTCGCTCGCCGGGATGCCCATTTTTTCCTGGATCTTTATTGTGTTTTTATCCAGCGGGTCTTTTTACACGAAGTATTTTCTTACTGTGTTTGCATTGACAGGGGAATGGAAGTCTTCGCCATCCATGATTGTTAGCATCAAGGCTCCGCCTGAAAAGACCCTTTTAACCATGAATGGACCTTCATAGTTGGGTGTCCACTTGCCGCTGTGATTGTTGAGAGGAGGAAGAATCCTTTTCAGCACCAGGTCACTTGGTATATACCGTTAAGGCCGTACTTTCTTATTGAAAGCTTGTTTCATCTGCCGTTGGTACATTTTTCCATGGCATACAGTTGTTAGGCGTTTCTCTTTAATGAGGCTCAGTTGATTATACCTGGATCAGAGCCATTCAGCTTTATCTAGCTTAACGTCCATAATTATTCTCAATGAGGGGATCTCAACTTCGACTGGTAGGACTGCCTCCATACTATACACCAATGAGAACGGGGTTTCCCATGTTGAGGTACGCACAGACGTTCGGTATCCATGTAGTGCAAACGGTAGCATCTCATGCCAATCTTTATATGTCACAACCATCTTCTGCACGATTTTCTTGATGTTCTTGTTGGCCGCCTGTAAACACCCCAAATTTGCCCTCACCCATTCACACCATGGCTTGTGATCATTTCATATGCATAAACACAATCATATCATCTCATATCTCATTTTTGATTCACTACATAGATTCAAAGTCATCTGCATCTAGGGTTTGTGATCTGAGCAATCCAAAAGCTTCTTGAGCCACTCCAAAGGCTACCAATCACTTCAAAGGGATCCATGTGTGTTCTTGTATCATATTATACCCTCTCAAAGTCAAGAATGCCAAAGAATCACAAGAACTGGGTTTGGTATGGATGCAGAGCCAGGCTAGACTGCACAGTTGACCTAAAATTAGGGTTTTGGTTTCAGAGGCCATAACTCCAAATTTTTTGGTCATTCTTGTTTCCATTGGTCTCTATATGGTATAGGGAGTATGCATATCATTTTTCATGAAGAAATTCCATGGGGAAGTCATCTGATCAAGGGTTGACTTTCTGGACAAGTCAGTGCAAAATCAGGGCATCTGAGGCCCCCAATGACCCAACCAAGGAGTGATCTTCATCATTTTGAGTGTATATGATCTTTATTTGATCATGGAAGAAGGTTGAAGTTCACAAAAATCAAGAATTTGAAGTTTTTGCAAAGTTGACTTTTTAGGGCATGGTTGACTTTTCAAGAATATGTCATTTTATGCCATTTTTCAAGCCTTGATTTTTGATCCAAAAAAGCTTCAAATGGAAAAACTTTGGTCATGAAAGTTGTAGGATACATTTTTCCCTTTTCAAAAAGTACAAGAACATGACCTAATTCATTTTGGATCAAAAGTTATGGTGTGACAAAGTTGGCAAAAATCATTAATTTTCAAGTTATGCACTAATTGGAAAGTTTGCAAAATCATGAACCAAGGCAAATTGTAACTTCTAGTTGGCATCAAACCAATGTACAAACATCACATGAGTCCTAAAAATCAGATTTGGACCAAAAAATCACATGTTCATGGTTTGTATAACAAGGCATTTTCATGAAGTTTCAAAAGGAACCAACTTGCAAAACTCATGATCACACTTCACCAACTTGCTGCATTGGCCTTTGAACCACCCTAGCATTCCACACACACCATGCTGCGCCAGCCCATGCTCTTGTACCAAGCTAGAACTTAGCCCATGCCTCTCTTACAACAAAGTTGACATTTTGCAAAAGTGAACATCCCAATCACAGCAGGCCAGGTCACATCATCTGACCAATGGGAGTTCTTTATGCAAGGAAAATGCTAGCCATTTCATACATCAAGCCAGCCTGAAGCAAGCCCTAAGACAGCATACACAAAACTCACTCCATTTTGCATTTCTCTTCGAATTTGTCTCCACAGCTCACAAACACAAAAGCCAAGTCCATTAATCAAATCACCATGTTTCATTGAGCCTAAACCAACAAGATACAAGCCTGAATCCAGCAAGAACATTGTTTCTCCATTTTCACTCCAAACTGCAGTTCCCTTCGAAACATCCTCCACAGGCCATAAACACTCAAACAAACTCTACAAACCTTCTCCACTCATCATCCAGATCACAAACAACCCCTCACTCATGCCTGAAACAACTTGAATTACCATCACCATTTTCAACTGATCTTGAACAGAAGCTGTTCAAACTCCTCAACCAGCCAACATAAATTTCTTCCAAGCATTCAAGGATCATCAGGGGACCAAGTAGAGTGGATTTCATCAAAGGGAGAGGGAAGAAAGTTGCTGGATTGAAAGCTTCGAAACTCAGGTAGCTCAAGAACATTTTTTCCAGAAATCATTTTTTAAGTTCTAAAGTTGTTCTCCATGCGTCACTGATTGCTCTGATATCTTTAGTTTTGAAAATGGTGGAGAGATGAGAGTTTAATTTGTGTCTGAAACTTTTTTGCCCTAGTTCTTGTTTGCTTCGATTCAGCCATTCCTGGAAAAATAAATTTGTTTTGATTGAGGGTTATGATTCGTGAGTGAGTGGGAAACATTTCTGTTCAATTAGATTTCATTTTCGTAACGTATGGAGTGAGTTTGAGGTTTGGGGTGAACGGAGAAGATGACCGGAACACTGTTCCGGTCATCTGAAAGTGATTAACGGCGTAATTAGGGTTTAAGCATTAATTAGCTGATTTTGAATTTGAGCCGTAGGATGTGGCGCCAAGTCTCTTCCCGCGCGCGTGTGTTTGAATCTGGATCATTGGATGTGCATACTTTTTCTTATTTCAGTTTAATTTCATTTTTATTTTCATTTATTCATTTTGTTTTGTATAATTTATTAAAAATAGCAAAATTGTTTTAAAAATTATGAAACTTTTTCCCAAGAGTTTCATTAATTTTTAAAACACAAAAATATTTTTATTTTCATTTTTAGCATTTAAAATGTATTTTTAAATATTTAAAAGTTTATTTTTAATTGATTAATGGGAATTAATTTATTAAAAATACTTTTAGGTATTTAAAAATCACCAAAAAATTCATGAAATGTTCTAGGACATTTAGAAACATTGTCCAACCTTCAAACCAAATTTCTTTTTTTGATCTTGATGCATTTTAAGAATTTTTCATTGAATTAAAATCATTTTTGTGCATTAATTTGATCCAAAGTTCAAAAATTCATTTCTGCCTATCCATGAGGAGTTGGACATTGATTCTTCTTGCATTGCATTGTGTTTAGCATGTAGTTTGTGAGATTAAATGGCCATGTTTTGATCTTTCATTTTCAATTTGTTTGGCATTTCTTTTGTTTAAGAACCCTAAAAACCCTAGAATCTTGTAAAAATCATATCTTGAGTTTGGTTAGGAGTTGAGACCTCTCCTTTGGGCATTGGTTTAGTATAGGATTAGGGGTCCTTTGAGTGGCATTTTAAATTTTTATCTTAGGGTTTGCTTCTGATTTTGGTTTTTGTTTGATGTATTGTTCATAAACCCTAATTTGGGCTTCCATATGTATCCATCTTGCATTCTCTTGCATAACATGACTTGCCATGGCATTTCAAGCATCCATGTGATTCATTTGACATCATAAGACATATAGAAAGCATGTTTGATCATTGCATCATGTATTTGCCATGTTGTATGCCATGTGCACTGCATAACTTTTCATGTATGTTCATGCTTCCTAACTTGCATCATTTACATCCATAAGCTTGTATGATCATCCTCATGTGTTGTTTCATGTTTGTAGCATCTCATAGCATCATTAGCATCATGTAAGTGCTTCTGGTTTTGGTTTGCCTCATGTCATCTCATCCCATTTTGCATTGCATTGCATTTCTTTTCTAACATTTCAGGTGGTAAGTGATGTTGAGAAGTGAACTTGCCTTCACTTCTCATAACTTTTCTTTTCATCTCTTTTGCATCCATGCTGCATTCTTACATGTGTTTGAGTTTGAGCTTGCTCATTCTTCCTCCTCCCACTTTCTTTCTTCAAGTGACTTGACTTCTTGAATGAAGCAAGTTGCTTTGCTTCTCTTGATCCTTTCATCTGCTTCCTGGTGGTTCCATTGAAGACTTCCTTTGAAAACCTCACAAACCTTAGGAACAACCAAGCATGACAATGATTAGGGTTTTGATTAGTCTCCCCTCTTAGTTTTTACCTTTGTGTCTCTTTGTGTCTTCTCTTCTCACCTCACAATCAGGGACTAAACCCTAAAGTCTTTAAGGCTTTGTGATTAAGCTTATGCCTGCATCCTTCTATTAGGATGGAGTGTATAACTTTAATCCTAAGTGTTAAACCCTTAATGTGTTTAAATCTCTTAATCAATTCACTTAATAATCATCAAGACATCACACTTGTAACTTGGGCCTTGCATTAGGGTTCTAATTCTTCCTTAATTGGTTAAGAAGGACTAACCCTAGTGTTAATGGACAAGTCCCCCTCAAGTTGTCTTATAAACCCTAAAAAACATTTCATCATCATATCATTAAATAAAATCCACTTAATCAAAGGCTTGTTTTGTCATGAGTTTAATCCCTAATCATGGATTAAGTTGAGGAGCTTTCCTCAGCTTAAGCATTCTCATCTATTATCCTTCTATTAGGATGGTGTAATGAGTTTGTTTAATCCCTGATTATGGCTTAACCTCATTACTCAACACTAAACAAAAACAACAAAAACATCTAAATAATCACAAGTAGGTTAATGATCTTAATCCTACACCAAGGTTGATTAAGTGTGAGAAGCTGACTTCACACTTAAGGTATTCTCATTACCCCTAATCAGAGGGAAGATGTGATGAGTTTACTAAATCCATTGGTTTAGGCTTAAGCTCATTAACTTATGACAAAATTCAAAAAGCAATAAAAGACTGAAAACTCCAAAACAAACAATAATCGTCTCCTCTGGGATTCTTTTCTCATCATCTTCACTCACAAACGAGAACTCGCTTCTTCCGTCTAATGCAAGACAGTTAGCACCTGAGCCAGACAGGTCATACACTTGAGCATAGGCAAGTAAGCAGTTCATAAGTCAATTCACCTTTCAGTCTCTTTGGGTCGAACTACGGTGTTCTGACTTCCTCATTGCACGAGAGGATACGTAGGCATAACTTAACAGTTATCGAACAAAAGTCTCTGTTTATTCCCCCTCTTTCTAGCTTTATTCTTTAAGCCTCATGATCTTGAGCATCTCACTCTTTTCCTTGCACTGACACTTCTCTTATACATTTCACATCACTTAAACACTTTACACTGACACCTGTACATCCTTTTCCAGCTCTTTTATACACAAATGCACTGGCACTACCCCTTTAAAACACAAATCTTTTAAGCGTGGATCCCGTCGAGTACGACGGACAATCTGGGTGCTAATACCTTCCCAGGTTGTAATCAACCCCCTTTCTCAGTCTCTCTGGTTCGCAACCGTCTTATCCATATCTTTCTAGGTCTATGCAGCATTGCCTTTCCTCCGGGATAAAAATGCCCAGCTGGCGACTCTTTTCATCTCCAGTGAGTTCACGGCTGTGTGTTCTCATTGTCCCTTCCGCCGACCGTTTGCGTCTGTACCATATTTGAGCCCAGTCTCATCTTTTGGGAGCGACAGCTTGGCGACTCTGCTGGGGACCCTTATACTGCAACCAGGGCTTCTGGTTCTTTTTTGTGGGTTCCTCCTAGCGCTTGTTTGATTTGTGTTTACTGGGGTGTTATGTGCTTATTTGTGTTTGTGTACTTGTATTTATTTTTGCTTTATGTAAAGCTGCTTTACTACTTTCTTTATAGCTTTGCATTATATCATATTGTCATACTGTGCTGCTGGCTGGATCTGTTTGTTTGCTTTGGTGGGTGGGTGATTCATTGAGAGTTAAGGTCCTACACCTGGGACCTGAGTGACACCTAGGCTAGAGTGAATCATATTCTTTCCCATTCCATCTCGGTCTGGTGCGGGAATATGAAACACGGTTCAGATATGGGTTTCTTCTTGAGAACTCTGTGTTGCAGATTTCCTGCAATGCTAGGGCTATCTGGGAAGCCTGCTAAGTCTGGATGACCTTTTAGTATTGACCTTCAGAAACTGAGGTGAATTAGAGGAGGAACTTTTATGGTTATTGTAAACACTGTACCTCCGGGTTAGAAGTGTTTACACTTCTCATAACTGATCCAAGTCTGAGGATCCTTGTTCTAGAACACCACCTGTGAGGGGGTTGGGCTGTTTACAGGTTTGCAGGTACCTTGACCTCAGAATACCCTGTTACTTTGATTTGATTAAGAATACTCCATCTTGGAACAGTTCTTGTGATTCTAAACCCTGGATATGTGGCTCTTTATTTGAGCCCCCCACCTTGGTTACTGGACTTATAGACCTCCAACTGGATTTCTTACACACATGGACTTGTATCAGAGCATTTGATCAGATCCAGCTCAGTCACAAACCCTTTGCATATCATTTGCATACATAATCATTGCATCATATTGACATTTGCTTATTTGTGTTTCAGGGTATCCATCTTCATTTGGTTTTGGTTTTGACCCCATCTTCAGTATTGACCTATCTTCATCAGCTCCTGCTTCAACTATCAGCTGTCTACTTCAGTCACCTGCACCAGCCAGCCAGTGGCTCATTCTTCAGTATCATCATCAACACTTGTCTCTAGTCAGTCTCAGCATCATGGCACCTAAGAAAAGCAACATCACCTACCACTTCTTCCAGCCAGAGTTAGCAGACATCAGGAGGATTCAGACCCTGATCACTCCAGACCATATACCACTGTTCAGGGAACACTATGGAGATATACTTGATATGGTTATGGATCTGGACCCCTCACAGAGAAGCCTGATCCACACTTGCCTTCAGTTTTATGATCCCCCACTGAGATGTTTCACTTTTCAGGACTTTCAGCTGGGCCCCTTATTGGAAGAATACTCATCATTAGTTGGTATACCTATCAGGAGAGAAATTCCTTTCAACCCTGAGATGGTCTTTCCTGGTAATGAAGAGGTAGCCAAGGCATTGCATCTGGAACCAGTCCTGATTGGGCAGCATATGACTTCTAAAGCTGGAATCCCTGGCCTGCATCTGGATTTCTTGATCTCCCAAGTTACCCTGAAAGTTTCTTTAGGAGAGTGGAAAGCAGTCTGTGCTTTGGTGGCCTTGAGCATATATGGGATTGTACTATTTGCAGATGAGCCTCGATTCATTAGTAAGAATGCAATCCATCTGTTCATTCTAAGGAACCCAGTGCCAACTTTATTGGGTGATCTCTACTATTCAGTGCATCAGAGGAATGAAAGGCAGAGGGGAAGATTAGTGAGGTGCTGTGCTCCTTTGTTCCATACTTGGCTTCTCAGGCATCTACCCAGGACAAATGCATTTTTGAACCCTCATCAGCAGAGAAACTGGGCTGGGAGGCTTACTACTCTAACTTCAGCTGATATCAGGTGGTGCACTCAAAGCACAAAAGGCAGGGATATCATCACCAGCTGTGGGCATTTTCCCAATGTGCCCCTAATAGGAGTTAAGGGTAGTATTAATTACAACCCTCTGCTGTTTAAAAGACAACTGGGCTATGCACTGGTCCACACTCCTAAGGCACAGGACTTGGTGGAGACTCTTTATTGTGAGAACAAGATTAATCTGGCTATTGTTAGGCAGGCAGCCTGGGCCTGGGACAATGTGCAGACTAAGGGGGTAACCATCCTGGGGAAGTGCAACAATGTGGCATCAGCACAATACTATGATTGGTCCCATGCCAGGGCTCAATTCTCTGGGATGCCCTTTACTATTGAAGATATGCCTGGGCCTTCCACAGCACCACCTCAAGCAACTGTCAGCTTAGAGGAGTTTGAAAAGTTGAAAGAGAGAAATGAGAAGCTGACTCAAGCCCTACAGAAGACCCTCTGGGAGAGGAGTGATGGTAGGTTGGATATTGAAAGGTTGGAGAAGTTGAAGGTGGAGCATCTGGCTAGAATTGAGAAGTCCGAGGATTACATTAAGAAGTCTAGGGCTGGAGAACAAATCCTGAAAAATGCTTGCAAGGAAGCTCAATTCCAGAAAGCTAGGACAGACTTGTATCTGAAGGAGAGTCAGGCTAGGTGGGTCAGGATCACAGAGGCTCGTACTCTGGAGGACAAGAGGGTCCAAGACAAGATAGAGCAGATGGAAGCTAGTGCAAAAAAGCAACAAGAAGCCCTGGCAGCAGCCCAGAGGGAGATATCAGAGCTAAAGATCAGAGCTGGAATGAAGAGGTCAAAGGACCAAAGTCAGCACAAGAAGCTAACTACAGCTGTTACTACAAGGAATCTCCTCATCAGGAACCTTACGGAGCGTCCAGCTGATCCTGTGACCGAAGCACTTCTCAAGGAAGTTCGGGAGGATGAGTTTGGTCTTGGTGTTTGACCATTTGTTTGTTGTTGCTTTCATTCCATGTACTTTTATTTTCTTGTAATGTATTTTGACCCCTCAGAGGGCTTGTATTTGTAAACAAACTATGTACCATTAGCCTTTTGTAATATATGTATTAGTTTGTTCCATCCGAGTTTACTTCGAAAGCAACATCAACAGCATCTTCAAGGGTCTGGAAGGGTCAAAACTGAATGCCAAGCCGGATACCTTGAAAACAAATAAGCATACAGCATTGCATGCTAACCCTTTGTTTGTTTTGTAGGTTTTTGTTTTGTTGTTGCTAACTCTGTTGTGATGTTCAGGAATTATTGCTCGACGACGAGGGTTCCCACTCAACAGGCCACACAGATACCCCACCCGTAACAATCTTCCGGGCATACAGATGGATCAGATGCAGCAGGACCTTACAGAGGTCAGGAACCAAATGACCAACGAGAGGTTGGAAATGAGGAACCAAATGACACAGTTTATGGAGGTAATGAACAACATGGCTCAAAGCCAGGAGAGGCTCAGGGCACTGGTAGAAGGGAGAAATCAGGAAGATCATCAGCCAGGGACTGCTGGGACTAGCAACAATGAAAGAGTCCAACCACATGTCAATCCCCCAGTCTTTGGACCCCACCTCCATCCAGAGGCCAACATTCCAGTCAATATACAAGGAACTGCTACAGCAGGGAGGGTACTGCAAGAAGACCCCCAAGAAGACCAGTTCACAGTAATGGGAGTCGGGGAAGAAGCTTATGATAGAAGGTTGGATGAGTTAGCTGAGAAATTAAGATCTTTAGAGTCTCAAAACTCTTTGGGTTTTGATGTTATGGATATGGGCTTGGTAGACGGGGTCAGGATTCCCCACAAGTTTAAGCCCCCATGCTTTGAGAAGTATAATGGGACTTCCTGTCCCCGAACCCATCTGCAATCTTTTCTCGGGAGATTAAAAGCTTATACCATGGACGAGAAGCTGTGGATGTTCTACTTTGAGGATAGCTTGACTGGAGCTTCGAGGGAATGGTATTCCCATCTGACAAGAGCAACTATTAGATGCTGGAAGGACCTGGCAGAGGCCTTCATCAGACAGTATCAGTATAATCTGGATATGGCACCCAACAGGACCCTCCTAATGGGAATGTCACAATTATCTAGAGAGAGCTTCCGAGAGTATGCTCAAAGATGGAGACAGCTTGCTGCTGCTGTCCAGCCACCTATGTCAGAAAGGGAGATGGCTGATATGTTCATGAACACCCTTCAGGGGACTAACATTGATAGGCTAGTTGCCTTCTCATCTACCAGCTTTGCAGATGTAGTCATTGCCGGGGAGAGAATTGAAAGCCTATTGAAGATGGGTAAGATCTCAGATAACGGTGCAAGCTCATCCAGTAATGCAAGAAAGCCTTTTGCAGGTCCAAGAAGAACTGGTGAGACCAATGCCATCCACACCAACAGGGGCAGGCCCCAATATGTTCATAGATCTGTGGCAGCAGTCACCATCCCCGCTCCAGCTCATCCACAACCAGTTTATCAACCTCCGCAGCAAAACTATCAGCAACAACCCCAGTACCACCAACAAAATCAGTATCCTCCGAGAAATTACAACAACAGTAACACCAACAACAATAATCAGCAAAGGCCATTCCAGCAGAGGCCATCTCAAGCCAACAGGGTGATCGATCCGATCCCTATGCCATATGCTACATTGCTGCCACAACTCCTGAAACTCAACCTAGTTGAGCTAAGGACATTGGCACCTCCAGATCCCAACAGTCTACCCAGGAATTACGACTCCAACGCCAGATGTGCCTTTCATTCGAATGCACCTGGCCATAGTACGGAAAAGTGCAGAGCCTTGCACATGAAGGTACAAGACCTGGTAGACTCAAAAGCTCTGAATTTCGCACCACCACCCAATGTCAATAAGAACCCCATGCCAAACCACGGTGGTCCCAGAATTAACGCTATTGAAGAAGACAAGCCGTCTTATTTAATAACCAGTGTGGGTCAGATCCGGACACCGTTGGTAGAAATCAAGGCTCAGCTCCTCGAATGTTACATATTCCCGGGGTGTGAGTTAGGGTGTGCTTATTGCAATATTTCAGTAAATGGGTGTGATAACCTGAGGAGTGGCATAGATGGCCTTATTCAGAGTGGCCAGCTTCAGATCACCACATCATTTCCAACAAATCCAGCAATCTCATCAGCAACAGTTCATGTATCTCCTACAACTGCAGCAACCATTGTTCCTGACAATTCTTCGGCTTCATCAACAAGTACTTCATCTGTCTTTTCAACTGATCAGTTATCAACAAATTTTTCTTCTACAACTTCAGCATCACTCCATTTTGAATCTCCTACAACAACAACATCCATCCTTCCGACAATGTCTCCTACAACGCCAGCAACAACTCATGAAGATGTCTCTACTGTCACAATATTTTATGATCCTGAAAACAACTCTGCCTACAACTCAGAAAGTGCTGCTCCCACCAGAGCACCAGTCACGATTTATTATGATCCACAAACTATCACAGTCCCTTCTGCAGCAGTCATCAGTCCAGTCACTGTCACAGTGCCTGGACCAGTACCTTATGAAAGTAGTAGGGCCATCCCTTGGCACTACGGCTCTGACATATACTGCGAAGGACAAAGAATCACTCTTGATACATCAACACCTGCACCACAGATAGACAATGTGGGAGGAGGCGGAGGCTTCACTCGAAGCGGACGTCTCTTTGCTCCACAAATTCAAAGACCCACTGCCGAAGCAGAAGCTGCTGCCAAGGAAAAAGGAAAGAGCCCGGTGCAGGAAGATCAAGCTACTAAGGAAGCTTTGAAAACACCATTCGATCAAGAAGTTGATGAGTTTATGAGAATCATCAAAAAGAGTGATTACAAAATAGTGGATCAGCTTCACCAGACGCCATCCAAGATCTCTATCCTATCCTTGCTTATGTGCTCCGAAGCCCATCGGAATGCACTACTCAAAGTCTTGCACGCAGCTTACGTGCCTGAAGAGATCACTGTCAATCAGTTGGAAACCGTGGTTGGAAATGTTATTGCTAGCAACGGGCTAGGGTTCACCAATACTGACTTGACAGCGGAAGGCCGCAACCATAACAAGGCCTTGCACATCACCATGGAATGTAAAGGTGCAGTCCTTTCCCATGTGCTGGTAGACACAGGATCATCCCTTAATGTCTTACCGAAAAAGGCCCTGGTGAAGCTAGAGTATGAAGGATTAGCATTGCGTCCCAGTAACCTGGTAGTAAAAGCCTTTGATGGTTCTAAGAGATCGGTTCTGGGAGAAATTGAGCTGCCTGTGACAATTGGCCCACAAACTTTTACAACGATCTTCTATGTGATGGACATTCAGCCTGCCTACAGCTGTTTGTTGGGTAGACCTTGGATTCATGCCGCTGGCGCAGTAACGTCTACCCTTCACCAGAAGTTAAAATTTGAGTGGGAAGGCCAAGTTGTTACCATCTGTGGGGAGGAGGATATATTTGTTAGCCATCTGTCTACTTATAAGTATATTGAGATGGATGGGGAGATCCATGAGACAATGAGCCAAGGATTTGAGGCCTTGAATGTCAATGAAGCATCTGCTGTATCTGGGATCTCCATGTCATCTTACCAACAAGCCCGGAAGGTTGTTGAGGAAGGAACTGCCCAAGGCTGGGGCAAGGTTGTATCTGTGGAGGAGAAGAAAGACAAATTTGGGTTGGGTTACAGACCAACTCAACAAAATCAAGCAAAGGCTGCTGAGAAGCCCGGTTTTGTCAGTGGGGGGATGCTCACCCCTGATGCTATCAACAATTTGGAAGATGAGCTGGAAGAGGAGCGCAATCTGGAGAATTGGATTCGTCCAAAGATCCCGGGGAGCAGTATCTCAAACTGGTCTTCCCAGGAAATTATAAGGGTTACTCATGCAGAGTAATTATTATTTCCTGTATTTTTATAGCATGCATCAAAGTCTTGCATCTTGCCCAAGATGACAAGACTCATTTTGTAATCGGGCCATCTGTACTTTTTGTGCAAACAAGATTAATCAATGAAATATCAGACATCTTTTTGCAAATGAGTCTTTTTTTTTTCTGTTTCGCTCACTGTTTTTCCATTTTTCTTTTTGTACAAAAAATAAATGGCGATGTTTTCAAAATGACAACTTTATTTCACTTTTCTAAACAAGATTAAAATCAATCACTAAAATGAACAAACTGAACCCTTGCAGAGAGTGCCTTCCAGACAGCACCGACAACAGCACGGCTATGACTTCGTATGACCTTGACAATCCAATCAATCAAGCTGATGAAGGGGTTGAAGAAGAATATGAGCTTCCTGAAGAGCTAGCCAGGTTATCGAGGCAATAGGAAAAGGTTATCACTCCTCATCAGGAGGAGGTTGAAGTGATTAATCTTGGTACAGATGAAGACGTGAAAGAGGTTAAAATCGGGGCCTGCCTGCAAGACTCAGTGAAGAGACAACTGATTGACCTGCTTCAAGGATATGTGGATGTGTTTGCTTGGTCGTATCAAGATATGCCAGGGTTGGACACCGACATTGTGGTACACAAGCTGCCTTTAAGAGAAGAGTGCCCACCGGTTAAACAGAAGCTGCGCCGAACTCGCCCAGACATGGCAATGAAAATCAAGGAAGAGGTACAAAAGCAATGGGACGCCGGGTTCCTTGCTGTGACCAGCTATCCGCCGTGGGTTGCTAATATAGTACCTGTGCCTAAGAAAGATGGTAAAGTAAGGATGTGTGTTGACTACCGGGATCTGAACAGAGCCAGCCCGAAAGATGACTTCCCATTACCTCACATTGATGTATTGGTGGATAACACGGCTCAGTTCTCGGTATTCTCCTTCATGGACAGATTTTCAGGATACAATCAGATTAAAATGTCACCTGAAGACATGGAGAAGACAACCTTCATCACACCTTGGGGCACGTTCTGTTACAAGGTGATGCCATTTGGACTAAAGAATACTGGTGCCACATATCAACGGGCTATGGTAACATTATTCCACGATATGATCCATAAAGAAATCGAGTGTTATGTGGATGACATGATTGCCAAGTCCCTTACAGAGGAAGACCACCTGGTAAATCTGCTAAAACTATTCAAGCGTCTGAGGAAGTACCAACTAAAGTTGAACCCCAACAAATGCACATTCGGGGTGCGATCCGGTAAGCTGCTGGGCTTTATTGTAAGCGAGAAAGGGATTGAAGTTGACCCTGATAAAGTCAAAGCTATCCAAGAGATGCCTGCACCGAAAACTGAGAAAGAAGTTCGAGGGTTCTTAGGTCGATTGAACTACATTTCACGGTTCATATCTCACCTTACAGCAACCTGTGAACCCTTGTTCAAGCTGTTAAGAAAAGAACAGACGGTCAGGTGGAACGAAGACTGCCAAAAGGCTTTTGACAAGATCAAAGAGTACTTACAAGAACCTCCAATCCTTATGCCTCCAGTTGATGGAAGACCTCTGATAATGTACTTGACAGTATTAGAAGAGTCGATGGGGTGTGTGCTGGGCCAGCATGACGAGTCTGGTCGAAAAGAGTATGCAATATACTACCTGAGCAAAAAGTTTACCGACTGTGAACAACGTTATTCACTGCTCGAGAAAACTTGCTGTGCTTTAGCGTGGGCTGCTCGCCGACTAAGACAATATATGTTGACCCACACTACTTTGTTGATATCAAAAATGGACCCAGTCAAGTACATTTTCGAGAAGCCAGCTCTTACCGGACGGGTTGCAAGATGGAAGATGATTCTCACAGAATATGACATCCAGTACACCTCTCAGAAAGCCATCAAGGGCAGTGTACTATCTGAATATCTTGCTGAGCAACCTATTGATGACTACCAGCCTATGAGATTTGACTTCCCTGATGAAGATATCATGTTCATTAAAGCAAAGATCATGAAGAGCCTGTTCACACTGAAGGGCCTGACCCGGAAGAAGAATGGACTATGATGTTTGATGGGGCTGTTAATATGAACGGTCGTGGTGTTGGTGCAGTGCTCATTTCACCTAAAGGAGTTCACATGCCTTTCTCGGCAAAACTCACTTTCAACTGCACTAACAACGAAGCTGAATACGAAGCTTGCATTATGGGTCTTGAGGAAGCCATTGACCTCAGGATCAAGACATTGACCGTATTCGGAGATTCAGCTCTGGTAGTTAATCAAACCAACGGAAAATGGTACACACACCAGGATCATCTGATACCTTACAGGGATTATACAAGAAGGTTATTGACTTTCTTCACAACAGTCAAGCTTGAGTATATCCCTCGGGACGAGAATCAGTTTGCAGATGCTCTTGCTACCATTTCCTCCATGATCAAAGTTCAAGCTGCCAACTTTGTACCCCAGATATCAGTGTCCAGACTTGATAGACCAGCATATGTATTTGCAGCAGATATTGTCAAAGATGATAAGCCTTGGTTCCATGACATTAAGTGCTTCTTGGAGGATCAAACATACCCACCTGGGGCATCTTCCAATGATAAGAAGACTTTGAGAAGGCTTGCTGGTAGTTTCTTTCTGAACACTGATGGGTCTTTATACAAAAGGAACTTTGATATGGTACTCCTCAGATGTGTTGACAAGACGGAAGCAGATTTGTTGATGCATGAAGTGCACGAAGGATCCTTTGGTACCCATGCGGGAGGGCATGCCATGGCTAAGAAATTGTTAAGATCAGGTTATTACTGGATCACAATGGATGCAGACTGTTGTGCCTACGCCAGAAAATGCCACAAATGCCAGATCTACGCAGATAAGGTGCATGTGCCTCCCAATCCTTTGAACATCATGTCTTCACCATGGCCCTTCGCCATGTGGGGCATTGATATGATTGGAAAGATTGAGCCGACTGCTTCGAACGGCCACAGATTCATCCTGGTTGCCATTGATTATTTCACCAAGTGGGTCGAAGCAGCTTCCTATGCCAATGTTACAAGACAAGTGGTAGCCAGATTTCTGAAGAGAGATATCATTTGTCGATACGGAGTTCCCGAGCGAATCATTACTGATAATGGTTCCAATCTAAACAACAAAATGATGGCTGAGTTATGCCGGGACTTCAAAATCCAACACCACAATTCTTCTCCTTACAGGCCAAAGATGAATGGCGCTGTTGAGGCAGCAAATAAGAATATCAAGAAGATTGTGCAGAAGATGGTAGTCACCTACAAAGACTGGCATGAAATGCTACCATTTTCCTTGCATGGGTACCGCACGTCAATCAGAACATCCACTGGGGCAACACCGTATCAGCTTGTGTATGGTATGGAGGCAGTCCTACCTGTTGAAGTTGAATTACCCTCTCTACGGGTATTGATGGATGTTAAGCTGAACGAAGCAGAATGGGTCCGGTCCCGATACGAGCAACTGAGTCTGATTGAAGAGAAAAGATTGGCCGCAATCTGTCATGGGCAGTTATATCAGAAGAGAATGAAGAAAGCCTTCGATCAGAAAGTCAAGCACCGAGGGTACCAAGTAGGAGATCTTGTGCTGAAGAGAATCCTCCCTCCTCATACAGACCACAGGGGCAAATGGACTCCAAACTATGAAGGACCGTTTGTAGTAAAGAAAGTTTTCTCGGGTGGAGCACTGATGCTCAGCACCATGGATGATGAAGATTTCCCGTCCCCTGTGAATTCAGATGCAGTTAAAAAATACTTCGCATAAAAATGACCCGCTGGACATAAAAACAGAATGTAAGTCCAGGCAAAAATAGGGCATCCCGGCGAGTCAAAAACAGAATAAAAGACTCGGGCAAAAATAAGGGAAAATAAACAAAAAAATGTACACCCGCTGAGTTGAAAAGCCGCATTGGACAGCTCAGGCAAAAATGGGTATCCCGATGGATTGAAAACCTGAAAGGGCGATCCATGCAAAATGAGGGAATAAGCGAACAACTGCACTCTGAATTCGTCTGTATCACCTACAACTTGGCAAACCTCGAAAGGATCAAGCTTCGGTCAGAATCAGCCTCCTTCAGAAAGCAAGACGAGAAGAACGTCAAAAGTCATACGAGTCATAGCCGAAGAGGAAGCTCCTTTGAAAGCGTCGTCAACATCGCCAGCACTTTGTTTCTCAATTTGTAACAATCTTCTCGTTTCAGGAGATATGTTTCCTTGACTGTATCTTGCCAATTCAGGGCATTTGAATTAATAAAATCAGATTTTTCAGTCATGTCTCGTCTTATACATTTTATTTGCAAAGGATGTCTGATGTCTCTAAAAAACTAATTGCATGAGTACAGATGTTTTTCTCTAAAAATAAAAACACGTGCTTACAGGGAATGTACTTACTCTCAAAAGTGCTTAACTCCTATGACGGAATCCGGTAAGGGATACCTCGGGACCATTTGTGCGTTTCCTTATCTTTGCAGGATTGCAGGTATCCAGACCGCAACTTGGGGCATGCAAGTTACATCCCAGCAAGCTGGCAGATCAACACTCAATCTTAGCATCCGAAATGCTCTTTCCCCAGCTGAGTTGCCTCTTAGTACTCTCCCCAGCTGAGTTGTCAACAACTTTCCCCAGCTAGTTTGCCACTTGTCATTCCCACCAGCCGAGTAATTGACTCTTCCTCAGCAGAATGCAGAAGTCAGGGAACCATCTCCCCACAGAATCCTCAGCCTCTATTCAGAAGAGCAACGCACGAAGAAGTCACAACAGAGTACGGAAGGCTTCTACAAACCCCAGCTGGGTCCCATATTACAAGGATATGTCAATCAGTGACCCGTGTCCCCAAGCAGATACATCTCATCAGATCTACCAATAATCTCATCCCCAGCTGGGATGTTCACCTCAGTAGATCGACCAGAGATCTTTGCAGCAGCGGGATCCGAATCCCAGTTCGTTATCTTTGCATAATCATAGCATTTGCATCATATTCACCCACAAAGCGTAGCATTCCGTCTAATACGGAGCATTACGGCAAAAATCAAATACATAGCATAATCATAAGTCATGTTGTGAATCGAACACTTGTGAATAATGACAATCCGTCAATATACAGATTACTTTTCTCAAAATCCCCACCAGAGTCCCCAGCAAAAGCAGTAGCCTCACAAATCACAAACACCAGTATATACTCCTTTGGACACCCGTCCGTGTCATCATCCCCCAGTAAAGTCGCCTGAACACTCTTTACAAACAAGACCACCCGTAATACAGATGCTTCCTGACACCCGTCCGTGTCGAACCACCAGCAGAAAGCCAAAGACATCATCTTTGCACTCACCTCCTTGTTTATACATTGTCTTGACACCCGTCCGTGTCATTTCCCCAGCGCAGTCGCTTACACTTTTACAACCCATACACTTGTCGATATTATTATACTTTTCTCCTTTCTGACACTCGTCCGTGTCACTCTCCCCAGCAGATAAATACTCATCTATACAATACTCATACTCACTACTCATGTTACACCTACACAGATACTCGTCCGTATCTTGTATACACCATTCATATCCCCACAGATTCAACATTGGTTCATGTTCTTTGTTAAACCAGTTGGTACTCGTCCGTACCACCATCTCAGAATGTGCGTCAGCGTTTGTTTCTACATGATACTCGTCCGTATCATAAGTCTTAAGGATGCTCGTCCGCATCTTTAATCCATACACCGTGTCAAACACTTATGTCTTCTTGAATATAGATACTCGTCTGTGTCTACTATTCCCCGGAAGTCCCCTCAGATTCAGCACTCGTCTGTGTTCTTTGTTAACCCGTCGATACTCGTCCGTATCATCATCTCTGAACATGTGTCAGTACTTGTTTCTACTCGATACTCGTCCGTATCGCAGTCTTAAGGATGCTCGTCCGCATCTTTAATCTATACACAGTATCTAAACACTTATACTTTCTTTTCTTGGTTGTAAATACTCGTCCGTGTTTACTATATCCCCAGTAGATCGCCAACAAAGCAAATTTTCCTTTTTTATCTGACACTCGTCCTGTGTCATGATAAACCCTGAGAGCAGCCGTACCCTGCTAGGTGGTCGTCCTCCACCTCTTGATGGTCGTCCTCCATCATGCTCATCCGATGGCCGTCCCCATCGTTGATTTTTAGCAGCCGTTCCCTGCTAGGTGGTCGTCCTCCACCTTTTGATGATCGTCCTTCATCATTTTATCCAATGGCCGTCCCCATTGTTGATTTTCTGGTTATCTGACATTCGTCCTATGTCATGAGAAACCTCGAGAGCAGCCGTCCCCTGCTAGGTGGTCGTCCTCCACCTCTTGATGGTCGTCCTCCATCATGCTCGCCCGATGGCCGTCCCCATCGTTGACCTTTTCTATCCGGCATTCGTCCTATGTCGCGATACTTTTCGGCAGCCGTACCCTGCCAGGTGGTCGTCCTCCACCTTAGATGACCGTCCCTCATCTTAACCCCGACAGAGCAGCCGTCCCCTGCTAGGTGATCGTCCTTCCCCTTTGATGACCGTACCTCATCATCTGTTTATTTCATTTATTCTTTAACCCGATGGCCGTCCCCGTCGTGGTCCCTTTTTCTTTTTTAGCCCGATGGCCGTCCCCATCGTTGGTTACTTTGCTTTATGAACTTGATGGCCGTCCCCGTCATGTTTCATTAATCCCCAGAGAATTTTACAGCTTTACTTGATGGCCGTCCCCATCATAATATCTTATTTTTCCCAGCTAGTCGGCCGTCCCCGTCTTGGCTTTACCTTTTATCCCCAGCATGTCGGCCGTCCCCGTCATTGCTCTTTACCCAGCAGTCGTCCTCTGCTCGACGGTCGTCCTCCGTCGCCCACACTTTACCATATACTTTATTTTCCTTTACAATCTATATCCTTTTTCTTCTTCATTCCGTGAGTGCAAATTTTGGACTGTCTTTGGTATTCAACCACAAGTTATCTTGTTTGCCTGTTAAGCCTTGGCTTACATCCTGCACAGCTAACTCATGTTTGAATAGGGGCAGCTGTAAACACCCCAAATTTGCCCTCACCCATTCACACCATGGCTTGTGATCATTTCATATGCATAAACACAATCATATCATCTCATATCTCATTTTTGATTCACTGCATAGATTCAAAGTCATCTGCATCTAGGGTTTGTGATCTGAGCAATCCAAAAGCTTCTTGAGCCACTCCAAAGGCTACCAATCACTTCAAAGGGATCCATGTGTGTTCTTGTATCATATTATACCCTCTCAAAGTCAAGAATGCCAAAGAATCACAAGAACTGGGTTTGGTATGGATGCAGAGCCAGGCTAGACTGCACAGTTGACCTAAAATTAGGGTTTTGGTTTCAGAGGCCATAACTCCAAATTTTTTGGTCATTCTTGTTTCCATTGGTCTCTATATGGTATAGGGAGTATGCATATCATTTTTCATGAAGAAATTCCATGGGGAAGTCATCTGATCAAGGGTTGACTTTCTGGACAAGTCAGTGCAAAATCAGGGCATCTGAGGCCCCCAATGACCCAACCAAGGAGTGATCTTCATCATTTTGAGTGTATATGATCTTTATTTGATCATGGAAGAAGGTTGAAGTTCACAAAAATCAAGAATTTGAAGTTTTTGCAAAGTTGACTTTTTAGGGCATGGTTGACTTTTCAAGAATATGTCATTTTATGCCATTTTTCAAGCCTTGATTTTTGATCCAAAAAAGCTTCAAATGGAAAAACTTTGGTCATGAAAGTTGTAGGATACATTTTTCCCTTTTCAAAAAGTACAAGAACATGACCTAATTCATTTTGGATCAAAAGTTATGGTGTGACAAAGTTGGCAAAAATCATTAATTTTCAAGTTATGCACTAATTGGAAAGTTTGCAAAATCATGAACCAAGGCAAATTGTAACTTCTAGTTGGCATCAAACCAATGTACAAACATCACATGAGTCCTAAAAATCAGATTTGGACCAAAAAATCACATGTTCATGGTTTGTATAACAAGGCATTTTCATGAAGTTTCAAAAGGAACCAACTTGCAAAACTCATGATCACACTTCACCAACTTGCTGCATTGGCCTTTGAACCACCCTAGCATTCCACACACACCATGCTGCGCCAGCCCATGCTCTTGTACCAAGCTAGAACTTAGCCCATGCCTCTCTTACAACAAAGTTGACATTTTGCAAAAGTGAACATCCCAATCACAGCAGGCCAGGTCACATCATCTGACCAATGGGAGTTCTTTATGCAAGGAAAATGCTAGCCATTTCATACATCAAGCCAGCCTGAAGCAAGCCCTAAGACAGCATACACAAAACCCACTCCATTTTGCATTTCTCTTCGAATTTGTCTCCACAGCTCACAAACACAAAAGCCAAGTCCATTAATCAAATCACCATGTTTCATTGAGCCTAAACCAACAAGATACAAGCCTGAATCCAGCAAGAACATTGTTTCTCCATTTTCACTCCAAACTGCAGTTCCCTTCGAAACATCCTCCACAGGCCATAAACACTCAAACAAACTCTACAAACCTTCTCCACTCATCATCCAGATCACAAACAACCCCTCACTCATGCCTGAAACAGCTTGAATTACCATCACCATTTTCAACTGAGCTTGAACAGAAGCTGTTCAAACTCCTCAACCAGCCAACATAAATTTCTTCCAAGCATTCAAGGATCATCAGGGGACCAAGTAGAGTGGATTTCATCAAAGGGAGAGGGCAGAAAGTTGCTGGATTGAAAGCTTCGAAACTCAGGTAGCTCAAGAACATTTTTTCCAGAAATCATTTTTTAAGTTCTAAAGTTGTTCTCCATGCGTCACTGATTGCTCTGATATCTTTAGTTTTGAAAATGGTGGAGAGATGAGAGTTTAATTTGTGTCTGAAACTTTTTTGCCCTAGTTCTTGTTTGCTTCGATTAAGCCATTCCTGGAAAAATAAATTTGTTTTGATTGAGGGTTATGATTCGTGAGTGAGTGGGAAACATTTCTGTTCAATTAGATTTCATTTTTGTAACGTATGGAGTGAGTTTGAGGTTTGGGGTGAACGGAGAAGATGACCGGAACACTGTTCCGATCATCTGAAAGTGATTAACGGCGTAATTAGGGTTTAAGCATTAATTAGCTGATTTTGAATTTGAGCCGTAGGATGTGGCGCCAAGTCTCTTCCCGCGCGCGTGTGTTTGAATCTGGATCATTGGATGTGCATACTTTTTCTTATTTCAGTTTAATTTCATTTTTATTTTCATTTATTCATTTTGTTTTGTATAATTTATTAAAAATAGCAAAATTGTTTTAAAAATTATGAAACTTTTTCCCAAGAGTTTCATTAATTTTTAAAACACAAAAATATTTTTATTTTCATTTTTAGCATTTAAAATGTATTTTTAAATATTTAAAAGTTTATTTTTAATTGATTAATGGGAATTAATTTATTAAAAATACTTTTAGGTATTTAAAAATCACCAAAAAATTCATGAAATGTTCTAGGACATTTAGAAACATTGTCCAACCTTCAAACCAAATTTCTTTTTTTGATCTTGATGCATTTTAAGAAGTTTTCATTGAATTAAAATCATTTTTGTGCATTAATTTGATCCAAAGTTCAAAAATTCATTTCTGCCTATCCATGAGGAGTTGGACATTGATTCTTCTTGCATTGCATTGTGTTTAGCATGTAGTTTGTGAGATTAAATGGCCATGTTTTGATCTTTCATTTTCAATTTGTTTGGCATTTCTTTTGTTTAAGAACCCTAAAAACCCTAGAATCTTGTAAAAATCATATCTTGAGTTTGGTTAGGAGTTGAGACCTCTCCTTTGGGCATTGGTTTAGTATAGGATTAGGGGTCCTTTGAGTGGCATTTTCAATTTTTATCTTAGGGTTTGCTTCTGATTTTGGTTTTTGTTTGATGTATTGTTCATAAACCCTAATTTGGGCTTCCATATGTATCCATCTTGCATTCTCTTGCATAACATGACTTGCCATGACATTTCAAGCATCCATGTGATTCATTTGACATCATAAGACATATAGAAAGCATGTTTGATCATTGCATCATGTATTTGCCATGTTGTATGCCATGTGCACTGCATAACTTTTCATGTATGTTCATGCTTCCTAACTTGCATCATTTACATCCATAAGCTTGTATGATCATCCTCATGTGTTGTTTCATGTTTGTAGCATCTCATAGCATCATTAGCATCATGTAAGTGCTTCTGGTTTTGGTTTGCCTCATGTCATCTCATCCCATTTTGCATTGCATTGCATTTCTTTTCTAACATTTCAGGTGGTAAGTGATGTTGAGAAGTGAATTTGCCTTCACTTCTCATAACTTTTCTTTTCATCTCTTTTGCATACATGCTGCATTCTTACATGTGTTTGAGTTTGAGCTTGCTCATTCTTCCTCCTCCCACTTTCTTTCTTCAAGTGACTTGACTTCTTGAATGAAGCAAGTTGCTTTGCTTCTCTTGATCCTTTCATCTGCTTCCTGGTGGTTCCATTGAAGACTTCCTTTGAAAACCTCACAAACCTTAGGAACAACCAAGCATGACAATGATTAGGGTTTTGATTAGTCTCCCCTCTTAGTTTTTACCTTTGTGTCTCTTTGTGTCTTCTCTTCTCACCTCACAATCAGGGACTAAACCCTAAAGGCTTTAAGGCTTTGTGATTAAGCTTATGCCTGCATCCTTCTATTAGGATGGAGTGTATAACTTTAATCCTAAGTGTTAAACCCTTAATGTGTTTAAATCTCTTAATCAATTCACTTAATAATCATCAAGACATCACACTTGTAACTTGGGCCTTGCATTAGGGTTCTAATTCTTCCTTAATTGGTTAAGAAGGACTAACCCTAGTGTTAATGGACAAGTCCCCCTCAAGTTGTCTTATAAACCCTAAAAAACATTTCATCATCATATCATTAAATAAAATCCACTTAATCAAAGGCTTGTTTTGTCATGAGTTTAATCCCTAATCATGGATTAAGTTGAGGAGCTTTCCTCAGCTTAAGCATTCTCATCTATTATCCTTCTATTAGGATGGTGTAATGAGTTTGTTTAATCCCTGATTATGGCTTAACCTCATTACTCAACACTAAACAAAAACAACAAAAACATCTAAATAATCACAAGTAGGTTAATGATCTTAATCCTACACCAAGGTTGATTAAGTGTGAGAAGCTGACTTCACACTTAAGGTATTCTCATTACCCCTAATCAGAGGGAAGATGTGATGAGTTTACTAAATCCATTGGTTTAGGCTTAAGCTCATTAACTTATGACAAAATTCAAAAAGCAATAAAAGACTGAAAACTCCAAAACAAACAATAATCGTCTCCTCTGGGATTCTTTTCTCATCATCTTCACTCACAAACGAGAACTCGCTTCTTCCGTCTAATGCAAGACAGTTAGCACCTGAGCCAGACAGGTCATACACTTGAGCATAGGAAAGTAAGCAGTTCATAAGTCAATTCACCTTTCAGTCTCTTTGGGTCGAACTACGGTGTTCTGACTTCCTCATTGCACGAGAGGATACGTAGGCATAACTTAACAGTTATCGAACAAAAGTCTCTGTTTATTCCCCCTCTTTCTAGCTTTATTCTTTAAGCCTCATGATCTTGAGCATCTCACTCTTTTCCTTGCACTGACACTTCTCTTATACATTTCACATCACTTATACACTTTACACTGACACCTGTACATCCTTTTCCAGCTCTTTTATACACAAATGAACTGGCACTACCCCTTTAAAACACAAATCTTTTAAGCGTGGATCCCGTCGAGTACGACGGACAATCTGGGTGCTAATACCTTCCCAGGTTGTAATCAACCCCCTTTCTCAGTCTCTCTGGTTCGCAACCGTCTTATCCATATCTTTCTAGGTCTATGCAGTATTGCCTTTCCTCCGGGATAAAAATGCCCAGCTGGCGACTCTTTTCATCTCCAGTGAGTTCACGGCTGTGTGTTCTCATTGTCCCTTCCGCCGACCGTTCGCGTCTGTACCATATTTGAGCCCAGTCTCATCTTTTGGGAGCGACACCGCCTCGACAGCGCCATTCATCTTCGGGCAATATGGTGAAGAGTTGTGATGCTCTATTTTGAAATCCCGACACAAGTCATCCATCATCTTGTTATTGAGGTTAGAACCATTATCAGTAATAATTCTCTCGGGAATTCCATACCTGCAAATGATATCTCTTTTGATAAATCGGGCCACCACCTGCTTTGTAACATTGGCATAGGATGCCGCTTCAACCCACTTTGTGAAGTAGTCTATGGCAACTAGGATGAAGCGAAGACCGTTGGAAGCTGTAACACCCCAAAATTTGCCCTCATATTTATTACCACTAGTTGGTGTTATGCTTCACATTCATTTGCATTCGCCATTAGGTCATAACATCATAATCATGCATTCATTGGCTTCCTAAGGCATGGGATCGAAGCAATTTTTTTTGGTGACTGGGATTCTCATATTCATAAGTGATTTATCTGGCTATTACGCTCAGGTGGAGACAAAGAGTGTTGTACCCATATTATCATAAGCATTTTCTTTGTCAAAGATCCATCCAGTTGCCAGTCTTTCCTCTATCAAGATACGGGGTCATTTTCTTCAGTATTGTCGGAAGGACTCAGGAGAACCAAGACTTTCTTATCTTAAATTGAACCTAATAAGCATACCCAATTTGAAGATTATGAGGTTAGATGTTCATGGCAAGGACATCCCGGTGGTCATACTTCTCTTACATTTTAAGCCTTATATGCATCTTCAAAGCTCCCTCATGGCGTTATTTTGTGTATGTTAGGATCCTTGGCCATCGAGGTAAACATCCTATGGAACACGGAGACGGGATACAAAGGACTAATTGTAGACTTACTGGCGTCATCTCAGTTGCTCACTATTTGAAATATAGATTATTGGTGAGGGAAAAATGAGAATATAAAAAAACTAATTCGAAGGATGGTATAAGACCACAAATGATTCAAGCTCATCTAGTGCCATGGATCCAAAATCCGATATGTGATCCTCCATATTTCAATTATGTTGTAATAGCCAGTTAAAATATCTCAAGGAATTGGTTGATTATGGGCTATGTTCAGTTTCATTTTATAGATATTTCAATTTGTTTCCATGCTTGGTTGGAATAATTATTTTGAAGTGTTGAGTCAAGGTTTGGTTTTAATTTGGTTTTGAGAGCAATTAGCCATATCCAAGCTCAAGACGAATTGTGCGGTTTTAAGACGGACAAAATGGAAATCTCGGTTGGATATCAGATTGTATGAAATGAGGCTCATCTTGGTTATTTCTACTAGCTTTTAATTATTATTATTATAACCAATTTCATTGAAATCTAAGGATTATAAGTGGTATATACAAACAGAAAGAAAGGAGAAAAATGGGTCTCAAGAAATTTTGAGTATTTTCACAACTTCATTGGGCTAGATCAAGTTCATTACAAAATACAAGTGTTACAAAAAAAAATGTTTCCCATAACAAGAAGATGAAATGTAACACTAAATTCAAAAAAAAAATCTGCAGGTGAAAAAAAAATTAACAGAACATATGGCAGGGAAAAATCATAGGGGGAATGGATCAAAATCTTCAACAATTTTCAGTAGCAGTATAACAGAAGGAGGGCCTTCAATCTCGGAGACTTTGAACCAACTTCTCAAAAGAGACTCATGGGGAATTTAAGAAAAATCACCACCAATGTTCATCAACTTCAACAATCGTTCATCAAATACTTTCATCAATCTCGACTCGAACACATCTGCAAAAACAATTCATAACATATTTCAGTAGGAATACAAAGACTGAAAAAGTAATATACCAATAACAGAAAATGAGAAGAAAAAAATCAGAAATCCATCAAAACCATATAACCGAATCGGTTACGAATCTAACAAACTTGAATGGAAGGATAACTGAATTCCTATTGGATTTTACCTTAGTCTTCTTCTATAAAAGAGGATCATCACTCTACTCCCCAGGGGATTCACTCTCCATTTTCATTTCTGATTCTCTCCAATCTTCGTCCTCTTCTTCAACCACTTCCATCTCTATATCCTCTACTACCAAGAACAAATGATCAAAGCATGCAATCATCAAAAGAAAAAACCATTGCAGTCAGTGACTCCATTCGCACATAAGAAGACGAAGATCAAGAACAACACGGTTTTCAATCAGTGGTCGATCTTCGAGCTCTTCAATCTCCACCTCAATCAATTTTACAGAACCATCATCAATCCTTAATGAGACTCTCATTGACTTTGTCTTCGCAGCATTTTCGTCTTTGCATCATCTTCATATACGAACGAGTCATCATCCACTTCAATCGCCTATCTGCACCTTCAACAACCTGCAACGATACAACAAACCAAATTCAGCTAATTCGAATAGCAATTTCAGATTCACGGATAAGAGGACGAATTGGATCTGGAAATTCACCGCAATGAAACTCTACCAAAATCTTCACTGAATCGGCATATTCATCGTCCTTCATCAAGCACAACGACAACATCGTTGTTTCTTGACGATTCGCAACAACAAATTAGAAGAAAAATAATAACCGCATCAGAATAAGCCCCTCCGAATTTCATTCGCAGGTACACAAATCCTGAACCGTAGGTTTATAGTTACGACCTTGGATTTATGAAGATCCATGGAGATTTGCGAGTTTTGTTTGTTCTGGATGTTATGCGTTTCGCTTCTGGTTGTTTCGATCCATTTAGTCGGTTAAGATTTTCTTGTTTTCTACTTTGGATTCGTGATGAGAGGGTAAATATAGCTAGGGTTTGTGCTTAGTGTTTGGCGTTTGGAGATAGGTCGTCGGTGAGTGCACGACGACGCTAGGGTTTGCTGATGAGGAAAAAAGATGAAGCGATTGTGAGAGAAAGGGAATACATTTGGAGGTGAGGGTTGAAGTCTGATATTTCTTTTGTTTTTAATCCATGGTTTTTTCTTAATTAGTGATTTGAATATTAATAATTGGCTGATTTTTTTGTTTTGTTATTAAGGAATAAGAATTAAATCTCATAAAGATTTGTTAATGTTCCACTCCGGCGGTGACACTTGTCACCGTCCGGTAGGACCACTGGATTTTACTTCTGCGTGTGTCTCCCCACTATAACAACTATGCACCATCATATCATAAGACGTTCATAGTATCATCATCATCAAGTTGTTAATCGTAGGGCCCCGATTAGTAAATAATTTGACTAAGGACCATAACATGCACTACAGGCTTCCCAGCGAGTTGGGCCTAGTCATATTGCTATTTGCGCCCCCAAACTTCAAGCCCAATGGATTTTTAACTAATAAATTACTTCGTGTACACCCCCTTCCATAATTCTAGTTCTTTTTAATTTTTGTTTTACATAGTTTCAATTTAAATCCATAAATAATACCAAAAAGCATGATAAAATTCTACAAAAATTATAGGAGCTTTCTAACTCATTTTAGAAATTTTCTACAATTTTACTTTCTGATTTTTGTCATTTTCCAATTTTATTTCGATTTTCTATTTAATTTCTTTTCTATGGAATTCTTTCATCTATACTTCATTTTGTACATTTTATTTCTCCCACTTCCTACTTGATTTTCGTCCCATTCTTTTTGCTATGATTAGAGGACAAATAATAGAACCTGGAATAATTTTTGTTATATTTTTTAGGACGTTTTATCCACTATTTTGATAGTGTGGTTTGTGTAAATTAGAGGTTGAATCTTAGGTAGATTTAAGTGACCATTTGACATAGTTAGGTTATGAATTTTTAGGAGATTTTTTAACACAATATTAGGTTCAGGTTAGAGACCTTAGGAATTTAATTTCATATTTTTTCCAGGAACTTTACTATTGTTTTAGTGCATTGATTTTAATCAATTTTTCCATTGTAAATCCATTTAATTTAGCTTAGGATTTTATGGTGCATTAGGACATAAATTAATTAGGCTTGATCTTAGAATATTAGAAGGCCTTAAAGTGGTTTAGCTACTGAGTTTAGAATGTTGATATCATGTGAGATCCTTTAGGTTTAGGACTTAGGATTAGAAACCGTTCAAGTATGTTTACATGAAGCGATTTAGCCTTTATATTTGTTTTATGTGCTTTATGTGCATTTTAGAAATTCTTGCAATTTTGTACGTTAATTCACTTTGTTTATATTTTTGCATCCTCATCTTCATTTCATTTACTAACATCTTTTTGTGCAAGGTATTTTTCAAGGATTCGCTTATGGATTTTGACTATATTTTTATTATGCCTCGATTATATTTTTGTGGTTTATACTTTGTGATGTAATAGTTAGAACTTTATATGTAATACCTATAATTAGGATAGAAAAAGATAAAATGAAGCGTTTAGATAACCAATTTTCAAAAATAAAGAAAAGGAGTTATTCGACCTAAAATCGAAGAATTTCAAATAAATAAATAAATAAAGTTTCCTGTGACTTTAGGATTCCTCGATTATCATCACTACACTCCAATACACCCAAAATCAAGCCTTGTATGTTGCACACCATAAGTCGTGTGTCTCAGCACCACGCAACCGACCCACCTGATCCATTGTTTCATCCCATTTACGGTTTACGCACGCTTTTACCTACCATGATGTAGGAGGACCATATTATTCACTATTACTTTTTGTACTCGCATTTCTAGTCTAATATCCGCTTAGGTAGCTTAGATCTTTCAAGCTTCACTAACCATAGGTCACCATTAAAACTTAATTAAATTAGGGTGGATTCTTAGTTCCCTTAGTTTTTTCCTTTTTCAATTTGAGTCTCACTTCTCACCTTTAAAGAAAAATAAAAAACATTTAAAAGGAAAGTAGGTACAATACGCCACGAGCCTTAAGCCATATAGGAAATGATTAGTGGAGCTCTCCTCCACTCTTCTAGAATGCTTTACAAACGTTCCATTGGGGGAGATCTTGGAAAGTATTTGCTCATGTATCATAGTCTTTAGTGTTGTACCCGCGATAAACATAAAGTCAAAACACTTATTCTAAAAGACAATAAACCAACAAGACAATACGTCTTCTCTTCTCATCTTACTCTTTGCGGAAGAATGTGACTTGTCTCAACAGTTCAAACAGCGATACGGTAAACACCCTCGAGTCAGAGCCGGTAACACCTGAGCTAGAGCTATGGCAACATCATCCTAAAAAACATAAACAAGTTCCCGCCTTAGTTAGACGAACTACGGCGACTCTGATCCTTATTTTCTCGATGAGGTACGTAGGCAGTGGGGTAGGGCCCATTCGAGCACACTCTTTATTTTCCCTACATTTTCCCTTTTCTTTTCGATCTCTTTTCCACTTCCATTTCACTTCCATTCCAGCTAGTAATTCTTTCGTTCAGCAGCATCTTATTTCTCCCCCTTTGAAACAGACTAACAAGTGTGTATCTCGTCGGGTACGGAGGACGGATTGGGGTGCTAATACCTTCCCAATTCGTAACCGACTTTCGGACCCAGATCTTTGGTTCGCAAGGCCTCGTCCTTTCCTTCTTCCTTAGGTTTGTGCAGCATTACCTTTCCCGTTCCTTCGGGATAAAAATGCCTGGATGGCGACTCTACCTTTTCCGTGCCACTTTCGCGTTTGTACTAGGATGAAAATCCCGGGAGCGATAGCTGGCGACTCAGCTGGGGATCGAACCCAGAATCTCTAGTTTCCCCTTTGAGAGTCAATCCTAGCGCTTGTTTGTTTATGTTTTCTTTGGGTGGTTATTTGTTTGTTGTTATACTTTAGTTTAAATTTACTATTTTATTTACAGTTTATCGCTTTACTTTACAACTTTATTTACAGCTTTTTGCACTTTACTTTACTGTTGCATGTACTGGCATATAATGTATTGGTTGTTCTGGTTTTCCTTGGCAGGATGGGATTATTGTGAGGTAAGCCAAATACCCGGCTTGAGTATACACATAGGATTTAGAGTGGGCAGTCGTGTGGCTTGCGTGGTCTTGAGCACGTGTAGTTTTCACGAGTCCCAAACCCAAATCAGGCTCTCTTGGGATATGTTCTATACTTCCTAGGAAGACCATGGAATGTTCCCACCTGAGCTGTTAACGCTGGGAACCGATCACCGAGGACCTTAGTGGAAACAACCCTCTCTAGTGGTGACAGTGGCAGACCACATTTTGTGGCAAACCCATTCGCACCCGAGGGCCCACTAGGAAATCGCATAGGATGACCTTGTTCTCTCATAGGAACCCAGTTAAAGCAACTGGTCGTATGAAGGTAGTATTGTACCCTTCAGGATGAACGTACTATTGTTTCTCGACTTCAGTGCTTGAAGCCGGGAACTTATGAGGGATGCTTGTTTTCCCGGACTCAGTTGAGACCTCCCTGAGTAGTACATAATGCCAAACCGATTCCCTGATTTGGTCATGAGCCATTTCTCGGAAATGGTGAACGTATTATTGTTGCTCGTCTTTGAGAGTCCGTGATGTTGACCTGTAGTAGCACACCCGTGAGATTGGGAGGGTTTACAAGTTTGCAGGACAATTAACCTTCAACCTACCTTGTTCATGATACTTGGGTTTTATTTTGATACATACTTGTGATCTGGTATTCTTGACAGTCGATATTCAGGCAAATCAGAAGGAAGTACAACAATGCTCAGTATATACCACAATGATCACATGCCATTGCATTGCATCACATCATCAGCATACTTGCATTCCTAACGCATGTTTATTCATTTGAAGGGCTGCATATCACATCCTTGATTCCTATTGTGGGTATCGTTCTATGAGCATGGAGTCCAAGAAAAAGATCAAGTGTATTATCTCCTACAAGGTTCATCAGCCTGTTGTGAAGGGAAATCCTTAAAGTGAAAGCCTTAGCTCCTCCAGAAGTTCTCAATGTCTTCAAGCAGGATTATAGGTGGATTTTGTATTTCATAGAGCCCATCAGTGACTATGCTTTCAGAGAGATGCACACCTTGCTATAGTTTTATGATCCACAACTTAGATGTTTCGTACTTTCTGACTTTGTATTGGCACTTACATTAGAGGAGTACTCGAGCATCCTGAGAGTTTCCGTGAAGGACTATGCACCATTCTTTAGGTCCAAGATTGACCCCGACTTCAAAGATGTAGCAACTGCTCTTTATTTGAGCAAGTCATTTTTGGAAGACCGGATTGATAGAAAAGGAGGCTTCCGAGGATATCATTTGAGTTTCTTGTTAGATGAGGCTACTAAAGCAGCTGAAGCAAAAAGTTGGAGTACCTTCAATGCGATCCTAGCTTTGTGTATCTATGGAATAAATTTGTTCCCGAACATGCCAAACTTTGTGGATGTCGATGCTATTCGCATTTTCATAGCAAAGAATCATGTTCCTACTCTCTTAGGAGATCTCTACCACTCTGTGCATTATAAGAATGAGAAGCGAAGGGGTGGAATGTTGAATTATTGTACGACTGTATTCTATAAGTGGTTCACACGCTTTCTTCCACAATCAGGGGATTTTGAGAGGACGAAGAACTCACTTGAATGGCCGGAAAGATTGATGGCTTGCAAGCAAAGGACATTGTATGGGTTAATCAGGGATTGCGGTGCATTGACATTCTTCATAGTTGCAGAGGATTCCCTAATGTTCCATTGATCGGTAGGAAATGGGGAATTAATTATAACCCTTTCCTCACGGTTAGACAGTTCAGGTATGCCTTAAAGGAACCACTAGCGGCTGTGGACATCACAGAGTCCTTATACTTCCAATCAATAGATGGGTTCGAGATTACTCAGAAAGCTTCCAATGCTTGGCATAGTCGGAAAAAAAGAGGGAAGAAGACTTTGGGAGTGGGGGATTGCCGAATGTATCCACCGTTTGCAGGATGGCTAAGAGAACGGATTGAAGTGTTACTGTTACCATTTGGGCCTGCGCCTCTTCTATATCCCACGGTCATTGAACAACCTACCACAGTTAGCGTTGAAGAATTCAACAAGGTGAAAACGGAAAGAGACGGGTTGTTAAAGGAGAATGCACAGTTGAGTCAAAAGCTTGCGAAGGCTAATCACGCCAGACTTGAGATTGAGTGGAAAGCTCAAGAAGATGCTGAGAAGCATGCTATCGCAAGGAAGCAGTGTGAAGTTGAGTTAGCTCGGTATGCGAGGTTCGAGTTTGCTACTAGGAGTTCTTCCAAGGAACATATTGACACTAGAAGGCAACTGGATCAAAAGACCTTGATGTTTGAGAACATGAAGAAGATGCATGTTGCTTACAGGATCAAAAGAGAAGAATACAATAAGGTTCAAGCTGAAGAGATCGCGAGTAAGCTAAAGGAGAAAGATGAAGAGATGGCTGGTAAGTTGAAAGAAAAGGATGAAGAACTTGCTAAGGCCCAAGAGGAAGCTGCTTATTACAAGCGGATGATGATCTACTATCAGAAGAAGTTGAAGAGGGTTGAGGAAAACCAGGTGCAAACGAAGGAGTTGGTAGAAGTTCCAGAGGCAGGACCGATTGTTGATTCAGACTTAGATAGAGGATCACATTGACAGAGACATCTTTCTGTTTGCTTGTATGTTGTGGGATTACCATCGGGACTTTTGATGGAATCTTTTTATCATTGCACTTCTGTTTAAGGTCCATGTGTTTTGACTATATCAACAAGTGCTTGTCATTAAAAGATCTCTTTACTATCATTTTGTGTGCTCTCATTTTGTGATCACCGACACATCTGGAAAATTTGCAAAACACCTTGGTCTTCATATTCTTGGAATTGTTTGGCACGTCTGCTACACACACACACCTTATATTATCAACACTGCTTGTTATTTGCAGCAAAAGGAGCTTCTGTCTTCATCAAACCCACAAAACTGGAATCAGGGGGTGGAATTCCCTAAGAATGAATAGACATGCCAAAAGAATTCATTTCCTGCATATCATATTCTTGTTTTTTTGCAGGTTATCCAGATTGTCTAACTTATTCAACTGCAGGCAATATAGCTGGTCAACGCGTTCATCGATATCTGACTAAAAGAAATCGAGTAAGAATGGCTGAGTGAATGCAAATTGATCTCAATGAGCTCTGGCAGAGGATGGATCAGTTCATGGAAATGATGAATGGCATGGCCCAGAACCAGGAGCGTCTTAGGTTGATGGTTGAGCAACCCCAGGTGAATGCTAATACTGGAACACCAACTGAGAATGTGGATCCTAACGCTGCCCGTAACGGAGGGCCAAATCTAAATGGGACTGCAGTCCGTAATGAAGACACGCAAGAGGACCGATTCACTCTACTGGATGCTGATATGGGTAATATGAATGAGATCAATGACCGTAGGTCTGAAGAGCTGGAAGAGAAGATCAAGGCCATGGAATGTCAGAATTCCCTAGACATCGATGTAACCAGTCTTGGGTTAGTGCCAGGAGTCAGAATCCCTCCTAAGTTCAAGGCGCCATCATTCAACAAGTACAACGGAAGCACGTGCCCAAGAACTGACATTCATGCATATTTTGGAAGAATCTCGGCTCACATTGATGACGAGAAGCTTTGGATGCATTTCTTCCAAGATAGCTTATCTGGAACTTCATTGAGCTGGTACATGAAGCTAAGTCGGGTCTCTATTCGAAGCTGGGAAGATTTAGATGAAGCTTTTCTCAAGCAGTATCAATATAATATTGATATGGCTCTGACCCGCACTCAGTTGTAGAACTTGTCTCAAGGACCTAAGGAAAGTTTTAAGCAGTATTCCCAGAGGTGGCGTGAGCTAGTTGCACAGGTTCAACCTCCGTTGCTGGATCGGGAAATGACTAACATGTTTATGGGCACCTTGCAAGGTGTTTACTTGGATCGTTTGGCCGCCTGCCCGTCCATTGGTTTTTCTGATACCGTCATCGCTGGAGAAAGAATAGAAAATTTTCTGAAATTGGGAAAGATTCAGGATGCAAGCAGTGATAGTTCTTCTAGTGTGAAAAATCCTTTTGGCAACGGCCAAAGAAGAAGAGAAGGCGAGACTAATGCTGTGTATAAGGGCCGAGATAGAGGTCGTTCTCAAGGGTACTATCAAGCAGCTGTAGTGACTATTAATCCGCAGGTTCAACAACGACCACAGGGTCATCAACAACAGGCACAAAGACCTTTTCAGCAAAGAGCAAGAGCGAGGGACCGTAGGACTGATCCTGTCCCATTTCCATATGTTGTTTTTCTTCCAGAGCTGCTAAAGTTGAACATGGTCGAGCCTTGTACCATGAGACCTCCTCCTCCTAACAATCTACCTCCGAATTTTGATGCTAACGCCAGGTGTGAATTCCATTCGGGTGCTCAGGGGCACGGTATTGAGAAATCTTGGGCTTTTCAGAACAAGGTACAGGATCTAGTTGACTCAAAGGCGATTAATTTTTCTCCTCACCCAAATGTACTCCAGAATCCAATGCCTAATCACGGCGGAACCGATGTCACGGTTGTTCTACCAGATGGTCCATGTTAAGCTGAAGTCTTCGAGTTAATCACCCAGGACGTCAGGGTATTCATGAAGCAAATAAAGCTAGAAGTATTCAAATACTCTCAGTGATGGCATGCGTGTGTTTGTATTTCTTCATTGTTCATTTTCATCCCTATTGGGGGGAACTACGTCGCTCTGATTCTTCATTGGTCATCGGTCAATGGAGATACGTAGGCTGAAGATCGTCAGGTCTTTCCGAGCAACCTTATGTGGCAACGTTTATCTCCAGCTTTACCCTTTCCTTCAGATGTCTCGTGTCAGAATCAGAATAACTATAAGAAGAGGTATGATTGCCATGGTTGGGTATACGACTGCAAATTGAAGATTACAAGTCTGTGAAAGAGCTATTGATCACTGAAAGTATCTAAGACTGACAGGTCCAGACGGAGTCAAGCCTCCTCAACTACGGCAATATTTAGTTTCTTTACTGCATTTCCATTTGTAGTTTCTTTTATGTGCTAAACATTTGTCTACATGTATGAAATTTGTTTGCTTTTGAATGTTAGCAATAATAAAACTCACATGTTTTTCTTGAAGTAATTCATTCGCATTCACTTATAATTTTGCATGTGTACATCGCAATACCAATTGTTGTGCTTAAACTCTATGAAGGAGGATGACGAAACAAAAATGCAAGAATCTATAATTGTATGCTCTTGAATAAGACATTGTTGACGATGTACAGGCTTTGTTTCAAATCCTTAAACATTGGAGATATAAGGGAGATAGACCCTCGCTAACCCCTTTGAGCCTTGAAGTAGGAGTTTCTTTTCGCACGAAAAACCCTCACGTGTAATCCAGAGGCAGGGTAGGTGTCAGCTAGCTGGACCAAGCATTCAGACTTTCATAAAGGAGTGCATTTAAGGATCCATTACATTCCATCATGCTAATAAAGAGGTCCAAAGACCGAAAACCACAATGGTTATCTAAATCAAGAGGTCCAAAGACTGGAAACCACAATGTTTATCCTTCGTCAACCAAAGAATGAGGCAGTCACAACCCTCGCAAAGCAATAAAGACAAACAGTGTCATACAATTTGTTCAAAAAAAAGGAAGAAAAAAAATGAAAAGGCCCGCTAAGTCGAAACTTGAAAGTAAGCGACTTAGGAAAAAGTTAGGGCATCCCGTTGGACTTCACAATCAAAGATTCACAAGAATCAGTCCAGGCAAAAGTTAGGGATAAACAAAATAACGCAAAAGCGAAAAGCGGAAAGGATTACACAAGAAAGATCCTCAAACAAGAACAAAGTCGTGTGGCACAGAAACGAAACACCAAAGAGTGACTGACTCCAAACAAAAACCTGATTGGTGCTTGAACCGATTGCAGCAATGGTTCCTCAACCGACACGAAACCCTTATGAAAGGTGAGTGCTTGTGAAAATTAGCTGAACATAGGAATGGAGAACATCACGAAGAGTGGGTGTGCACAAATAAACTTCGAGCCTATATCCTTTGTTTCTATAACCATGAACCAGGCCACGATACAACACTCAAAATTCCTAACTGAAACAGGGTTAATTTGAGAGCGTACTACTACGAGACCGCGTTCCTGACTCCTATGAGTTGTGCTAAAAGATCCTTGTTGGTATTGCATGTACATACTTTCATTTATTCAAAAATAATGTCGTATCTTAACCAGTAATTCGCTCACAAAGGTTTGTGACACCTTTTCAATGAAGACTTCAAGATTAACATGTGTGTTGCATTAGAATTTTCATTCTAAGAATAAACATTTTTTGCTTCCATACATTTGTTAAGTGAAATTCTGTGATCAGGTACGAGATGTTGAATGAGATGTTTAAACACTTGACAACTTGACCAAAACTTAAAGTGGAGGAAAATTAAACAACACAGGAATTTGTTAACCCAGTTCAGTGTATAACCACACTTACATCTGGAGGCTACCAAGCCAGGAGGAAATCCAATATAAGTAATATTAATTCTTAGACTTAAACCACCCAGTTTAATCTTTCACTTAATATCTACCCAATGCAATTTCTACCTAAGACACAACTTAGGTATGAGTACCAACTCACTCCCCCTCAATCACACAGTGATATGTTTTACAAGTTTAATAAAATTGAAGTCATACTTCAAACAAAAAACAGCTTGATCTTACTTCACAGTTTCAATCAAGACACAAATACACTTTTGCTTAAAAGCTCATAAAGTGGTACAATTAACACAACCTGCTATTAACACAAAACACCCTATTTGATCTTCTTAATTTCGTTCTCTATTCTGAGAGTTTCTGTTGCTTAAATAGGTGTTTGGATTTTGGGTTTTCTGTAGGTTTATCCAATCCTGATACGCATGCAATCATCACCATGACTTAGGGTTTGTTACTTCCTAGATTCTAGGTGATTCAGTTCTTCTATTTCTGCTGAAGTCACATAACAAAACTCCCTACAGATGCGCTTTATTCTGTTTCATTCATCCATAATTAATTCCAGATAACTTCCCTTAATTTACTCAGTTCTGTTAGTCATTAATTAATTCTGGTAGCAGGTTTGAGATGTCACAACATCTGGTGTGACATCCTGAAAACTGAACTTACTTCATTTACTGATACAATGTCACAACATCTGGTGTGACATCCTGTAAACTGAACTTATTTCTTTAACTGATATAATGTCCCAACATCTGTTGTGACATCCTGAATTAAGTTCATTTACTTATACTCTGTTTGATAATGTCACAACATCTGATGTGACATCCTGAACTAAATTCAACACTTCTAGTTGGTCAAAAATTCTGCCAATTCTAAACATCTACATTAAGCATCATAAAAAAGTTCACATGCAGAAATTCAGTCCAGAAGCTTAATCTTGCCAAGTTGAGAAATCTAAAACTTATGAAAGACAGTCACGTCGAGGTACACTTTTCTGAGAAATCTCCATTGAGTAAGGACTTTCCCAACTAATTGCGGTAAGAGCTAGCCAATCCAGGGCAGTTACATCGAGCAATCTCTTCAAAATTCAGCCAAATTGGGGCATTCACTTTGAGATTCAAATCTCTCCAAGAGCAATGATTAGTCAGTCAAGTTGAAAACTATGCAGATACTCATACTGGGGAAGGCCACCCCAGTAGCACGAGAATTCATTCATTCCCGAAGACAGACAATCGGAAGCATCTACCCGGAGTTCAGAGTACCAGGATAGTTATACTATCAAAGAGTTTTATGTCACTCTCTTGTCATAACTCTTACTGATTGAGTATATTACCCATCTAGCAGTCACTCGTCAAGCCAATTATCTCGTCCAGCGCTTCCGACAGCTCTAAGCTCATCTGCCTTGACAATGGTTACCTTCTCAGCAAGGTTATTACGCCAATTCAGGAAATCACTATGATACCAAAGAGTTTAAAGACACCCAGTCTTTTGTAAAATCCTCTTAAGGTAAAGTCCCGACAAAAGCCAATGATCCCTAGCACGAGACGACTCGAAATCTTTCCTCCTCAGCAGGACATGCCGGTTTTGTTATCCCCAGCTGACGGATGGAAGTTATCCCCGATAAAGTCTCCAAACTCTTTCTTCAACGGGTTTCCTGGATCTTTTCCTCAACATATCTAAGGTGGATCCTATTCTCTAGCAGATCTCAGACAAATTTCTCTTCCCCAATAGATCTTGGAAGATTTCTTTGCTCCAGCAGAGCAATAAGGATTGATAATCCCCAAATAGAGGGTCGTCTTCCCACAGTGAAATATTTCTTACAAGAGTTCATGTATTTCCGGCAACCAGCTAAATGGTTCCATTCCCCACAGAGGCTTAGAAAATTCAGATAGACAAGAGAGTTCTCCTCAGCAGAGCCTTGGCAAGACTTTTCCCATCTAAGTCAAAAATTTGTGGATTCTCCCCAGCAGTCTTATGGGTGAGATTCAATCCCCATTGGTTGTGGAATCCCCAAGCAGGTTCCTCAAATCTAAAGTCCAATTTATTTTTGGCAAAGGTGATAATTCGGGACAGATGAATTATTCACGCTCTTCTCCAACAGAGATGTTATCCCAACAGGGCTTCTCGAGATCAAATCTGCGATCATTGCATTCTCAGCAAAATCAGTAGGGACTTATTATTTCCGCATCAGGAACTCCCTTTGCACTTGCGTCATTTCATTGACATGTTCAAAACCTAGCATCCCCATTGTCCTGGGGCATCATGCCACGTAATTCAACATATGCGTACCCAGCATAATCCAAGTTTGATATCTTGCAAAGTCCAGCCACAGACTGGCCAAAGTCCATCTTCGGGTGGCAAATTTAAAAGTCCCCCGCAGTGGGCAAAAGTCCCCCACAGTGGGCAAAAGTCTCCCGCAGTGAGCAAAAGTCCAACCACAGACTGGCCAAAGTCCATCTTCGGGTGACAAATTTCTAAAGTCCCCCGCAGTGGGCAAAAGTCTCCCGCGGTGAGCAAAAGTCTCTCACAGTGAGCAAAAGTCCAGCCACAGACTGGCCAAAGTCCATCTTCGGGTGGCAAATTTCAAAAGTCTCCCGTAGTGAGCAAAAGTCCCCCGCAGTGGGCAAAAGTCTCCCGCAGTGAGCAAAAGTCCCCCGCAGTGTGGCAGAATATCCAAAGTCCACCCGCAGTGTGGTAAATTATCTAAAGTCCACCCGCAGTGTTGCGAAGTATCTGAAGTCCAACCGCAGATTGGAAAAAGTCCGTCTTCAGGGTAGAAAAGTATCTTCAAGTCCAACCGCAGATTGGCAAAAGTCCGTCCTCAGGGTGGCAAAGTATCTTGAAGTCCAACCGCAGATTGGCAAAAGTCTATCCGTAACGTGGCAAGTCAATAGTCGTCTCACTCCAGCCGAAAGACATCATTAAGGCATTGTTGCAGCATATCAAAAGTCCACCCACAGTGTGGCAAGCCAGTAGTCTTCTGGCATCATTCAAAAGGCACCCCCGTTTATGATTCTTACCATCGTAATTATACCCAAACAGAGTTCATTCGGTTGAGTTTATTTCCCTGTTCTTCTACCACAGAGTGCAAATTTTCTGGTTGTTTCTAAAATTCAACCCCTGCATACTTCAAATGTCTGAAAGCAACTTCTATCATCCATTCAAGTCTACAGTGATTGAATAGGGGCAGTTGTAACACCCCAAAATTTTCCCTCATATTTATTACCACTAGTTGGCGTTATGCTTCACATTCCTTTGCATTTGCCATTAGGTCATAACATCGTAATCATGCATTTCATTGGCTTCCTAAGGCATGGGATCGAAGCAATTGTTTTTTGGTGACTAGGATTCTCATATTCATAAGAGATTTATCCGGCTATTATGCTCGGATGGAGACAAAGAGTGTTGTACCCATATTATCATAAGCATTTTCTTTGTCAAAGATCCATCCAGTTGCCAGGCTTTCCTATATCAAGATACGGGGTCATTTTCTTCAGTATTGCTGGGAGGACTCAGGAGAACCAAGACTTTCTTATCTAAAGTTAAACCTAATAAGCATACCCAATTTGAAGATTATGAGGTTAGATGTTCATGGCAAGGACATCCTGGTGGTCATACTTCTCTTACATTTTAAGCCTTATATTCATCTTCAGAGCTCCCTCATGGCGTTATTTTGTGTATGTTAAGATCCTTGGCCATCGAGGTAGATATCCTACGGAACATGGAGACAGGATACAAAGGACTAATTGTAGACTTACTGGTGTCATCTCAGTTGCTCACTATTTGAAATATAGATTATTGGTGAGGGAAAAATGAGAATATAAAAAAACTAATTCGAAGGATGGTATAAGACCACAAATGATTCAAGCTCATCTAGTTCCATGGATCCAAAATCCGATATGTGATCCTCCATATTTCAATTATGTTGTAATAGTCAGTTAAAATATCTCAAGGAATTGGTTGATTATGGGATATGTTCAGGTTCATTTTATAGATATTTCAATTTGTTTCCATGCTTGGTTGGAATAATTATTTTGAAGTGTTGAGTCAAGGTTTGGTTTTAATTTGGTTTTGAGAGCAATTAGCCATATCCAAGCTCAAGACGAATTGTGCGGTTTTAAGATGAACTAAATGGAAATCTCAGTTGGATATCAGATTGTATGAAATGGGGCTCATCTTGGTTATTTCTACCAGCTTTTAATTATTATTATTATAACCAATTTCATTGAAATCTAAGGATTATAAGTAGTATATACAAACATAAAGAAAGGAGAAAAATGGGTGTCAAGAAATTTTGAGTATTTTCACAACTTCATTGGGATAGATCAAGTTCATTGCAAAATACAAGTGTTACCAAAAAAAATGTTTCCCATAACAAGAAGATGAAATGTAACACTAAATTCAAAAAATTCTGCAAGTAAAAAAAAATTAACAGAACATATGGCAGGGAAAAATCATAGGGGGAATGGATCAAAATCTTCAACAATTTTCAGTAGCAATATAACAGAAGGAGGGCCTTCAATCTCGGAGACTTTGAACCAACTTCTCAAAAGAGACTCATGGGGAATTTAAGAAAAATCACCACCAATGTTCTTCAGCTTCAACAATCGTTCATCAAAGACTTTCATCAATCTCGACTCGAACACATCTGCAAAAAAAATCATAACATATTTCAGCAGGAATACAAAGACTGAAAAAGTAATATACCAATAACAGAAAATGAGAAGAAAAAAAATCAGAAATCCATAAAAACCACATAACCGAATCAGTTACGAATCTAACAAACTTGAATGGAAGGATAACTGAATTCCTATTGGATTTTACCTTAGTCTTCTTCTATAAAAGAGGATCATCACTCTGCTCCCAGGGGGGATTCACTCCATTTTCATTTCTGATTCTCTCCAATCTTCGTCCTCTTCTTCAACCATTTCCATCACTATATCCTCTGCTACCAAGAACTAATGAACAAAGCCTGCAATCATCAAAAGAAAAAACCATTGCAGTTAGTGACTCCATTCGCACATAAGAAGACGAAGATTAAGAACAACACAGTTTTCAATCAGTGATCGATCTTCGGGCTCTTCAATATCCACCTCAATAAATTTTGCAGAACCATCATCAATCCTTAACGAGACTCTCATTGACTTCGTCTTCGCATCATCTTCACGGCATCTTCATCTACAAACGAGTCATCATCCACTTCAATCGCCTCTCTGAACCTTCAATAACCTGCAACAATACAACAAACCAAATTCAGCTAATTCGAATAGCAATTTCAGATTCACGAAAACGAGGACAAATTGGATCTGGAAAATCACCGCAACGAAACTCTGCAAAAATCTTCACTGAATCGGCATATTCATCGTCCTTCATCAAGCGCAATGTCAACATCGTTATTTCTTGAAGATTCGCAACAAAAAATCAGAAGAAAAATCATAACCACGTCAGAAGAAGCCCCCTCCGAATTTTGTTCGCAGGTACACAAATACTGAACCGTAGGTTTGTATTTACGACCTTGGATTTATGAAGATTCATGGAGATTTGCGAGTTTTCTTTGTTCTTGATGTTATACGTTTCGCTTATGGTTGTTTCGATCCATTTAGCCGGTTAGGATTTTCTTGTTTTCGACTTTGGATTCGTGATGAGAGGGTAAATATAGCTAGGGTTTATGCTTAGTGTTTGGTATTTGGAGATAGGTCGTCGGTGAGTGCACGGCAGCGCTAGGGTTTGCAGATGAGGAAAGAAGATGAAGCGATTGTGAGAGAAAGGGAATACGTTTGGAGGTGAGGGTTGAAGTCTGATATTTCTTTTATTTTTAATCCATAGTTTTTTCTTAATTATTGATTTGAATATTAATAATTGGCTGATTTTTTTGTTTTGTTATTAAGGAATAAGAATTAAATCTCATAAAGATTTGTTAATGCATCGTTTAATTTTTCCCAATACTCATAAAAAACGTGGAAAGTCACCGTAAGGGGATAATGATTAGGTTGAGTGGTCCACTCCGGCGGTGACACTTGTCACCGTCCGGTAGGACCACTGGATTTCACTTCTGCGTGTGTCTCCCCACTATAACAACTATGCACCATCGCATCATAAGACGTTCATAGTATCATCATCATCAAGTTGTTAATCGTAGGGCCCCGATTAGTCAATAAGTTGACTAAGGACCATAACATGCACTCCAGGCTTCCCAGTAAGTTGGGCCTAGTCATGTTGCTATTTGCGCCCCCAAAATTCAAGCCCAATGGATTTTTAACTAATAAATTACTTTGTGTACACCCCCTTCCATATTTCTAGTTCTTTTTTGTAGATGTTTAAGAATTGGCAGAATTTTTGACCAAACAAGAAATGTTAAATTCAGTTCAGAATGTCCTATCAGATGTTGGGACATTATCAAACAGAGTATGTGAATTTATTTCAGGATGTCTCATCAGATGTTGGGACATTGTGTGAATAAATTAAGTTCAGTTTTTCAGGATGTCCCAACAGATGTTGAGACATCTCAGACCTGCTACCAGAATTAATTATTGATTAACAGATCAGAGATATTTAAGGAGAACTATCTGGAATTAATTAATGCTGGATAAAAACAGAACAAGGCGCATCTGTAGGGAGTTTTAAATTGAAGATTCAGATTAAAACAGAAGACCTAATGCACCTAGAATATAGGAGGTAACAAACCCTAAATTCAAGGTGACAGTTGCTGCACATTAGGGCTAGATCATTCTACAGAAAGCCCAAAATTCAGATACCTATTTAATCAACAGAAACACATAGAATTGAGTACGAATTTCAGAAGACCAAATAGGGTGTCTAGTGTTTTAAATAGCAGGTTGTTTTTATGTACCACTTTATGAGCTTTTAAGCAAAAGTGCATTTGTGACTTGATTGAAACTGTGAAGTAAGATCAAGCTGTATTGTTTGAAGGATGTCTTCAATTTCTGTAAACTTGTAAACTTGATCACTGGGTGATTGAGAGGGAGTGAGTAGGGTACTCTTATCTAAGTGAGTCTTAGGTAGAAATTGCATTGGGTAAGTATTAAGTGATAGATTAAACAGGGTGGTTTAAGTCTAGAATTAATATTACTAATAGTGGATTTCCTCCTGGCTTGGTAGCCTCCAGATGTAGGTGTGGTTATACACTGAACTGGGTTAACAAACTTCTGTGTTGTTTATTTTTCCTGCTGTTTAAGTTTTGGTTAAATTTGTCAAATGTCCTATTAAGTGTTGGAACATCTCTTAGGACATCTCATTACAGAATTTCAATTGGCATCAGAGCAGGCACCCTGCCTGTTTATACTGGGTGAGATCTAGGGAAAACAAATTCTGTAACATGGACAGAGATATAGGGTCAGTAAATAGACCACCTATTCTGGATGGATCTAATTATGACTACTGGAAGCCAAGAATGATTGCATTCTTAAAATCACTTGACAACAGGGCATGGAGAGCAGTAAATGTTGGATGGAAACATCCTGTCCAAGACACCAAAGATGGATCAAAAGTTCTGAAACCTGAAGAAGAATGGAGTAAAGAGGAAGAAGATTCAGAACTAGGCAACTCAAAAGCCTTAAATGCTTTATTCAATGGCATTGATAGAAATATTTTCAGACTGGTGCATCATTGTGAGCTGGCCAAAGATGTGTGGGATACCCTCAAGACAACTCATGAAGGAACATCAAAAGTAAAAATGTCAAGACTTCAACTTCTCACCACCAAGTTTGAAAACTTGAGAATGAAGGAAGATGAATCAATTCATGAGTTCTACATGAACATCTTGGATATAGCCAATACTTCTGGAGCCTTGGGAGAAAAGATGACTGATGAAAAGCTTGTAAGGAAGATTCTCAGATCTTTGCCAAAAAGATTTGACATGAAAGTCACAGCAATAGAAGAGGCACAAGACATATGCTCCATGAAAGCTGAAGAACTCATTGGTTCCCTTCAAACTTTTGAGATGGGAATGAATGACACACATGCTAAAAAGAACAAAAGCATTGCCTTGGTTTCAAATACAGATGATGAAGAAGATGATGAACCAGCAAATGATAAAAGCTTATCAGAAAACCTTGCATTGATTGGAAGACAATTCAAACAGATTCTCAGAGGAATGGAAGGAAAATCCAAACCTAGTGGAAGAAACACAAACTCTGAGAACAGAAGACCCTATGATGCTAACAAAAGAGTAAAGTATGCTGAAAAGACCAGTCAAGATAAAGGAGTCAAATGCCATGAATGTGAAGGATATGGACATATCAAGTTTGAATGTCCTACCTACTTAAAGAGGCAAAAGAAAGGACTCTCTGTGACCTGGTCTGATGAAGACTCAGGAGATTCAGAAGAAGAATCAGCTAAGCACATTGCTGCTTTAGCTGGACTGTGTGAATATGACAGTGATTCTAGCTGTGAAGAGCTTACTTATGCAGATCTTGAGCAAGCCTTCAAGGATCTGTACAAGAGAAGTACTGAAGTATGCAGTGAGGTCATAAAGCTAAAGAAGCAGAATGAAGTACTAGAAGAAGAAAAAGCAAGTGATCAAGTAATCATTGATACCTTAAAAAGTGAAGTAACTCTTCTCAATTCTAAGCTGGAACATATGTCCAAATCTGTTAGAATGATGAACAGCAGCTCAAATACACTGGATGCTATTCTCTGCAATAATAAACATTCAGGGGACAAAAGTGGACTGGGATATAACAGAGATGAAGCAAGCTCTAGCAAAACTACTTCAAAAACTATACAGTCAAACAAGATGTCTCAACAGATGCTCCAACATCAGAACACAAAGACAAACATAATGTTCCAACAGATGTCTCAACATTCTGGAAAGAACAAAATGAAGAAAAAATATCAAAGATGGAGATGCCATCACTGTGGAAGATTTGGGCATATCAAACCTCACTGTTATAAGCTACATGGATATCCAAATCAGATGTGTCAGCAACCTTCCAAGCAGAAAGTAGAAGGTACCAAGAAAGTGCTGCATAGAAATCAGCAACCTCCTAAGCAAAAGACAGAAGTAATCAAGACAGTTTGGAGACCAAAAGCTGACATTCAGACTGATCAAAGCCACATACACAAGAACAAGATCAACAATCAAGCTTGGAGATCAGCTGAACAACACTCAGAGCAGAGGCATCAAAAGAAATCTCAACTCATCTGGTCAAAGAAAAGTACTGCATACATAGCACATACATCATTGAAAGTATCAGCTAAAGAAGACTGGTACTTTGACAGTGGATGCTCAAGACACATGACTGGATTGAAGAATTTGCTAGTAAATTTAAAGTCACATTCATCCAGGTATGTTACCTTTGGAGATGGAGCTAAAGGAGAGATCAAGGGAGTTGGAACCTTGGATTGTCAAGATGTTCCAAGACTAGATGATGTGCTGCTTGTTAAAGGTTTAACTGCTAACCTGATCAGCATAAGTCAACTATGTGATCAAGGATACAGTGTAAACTTTACAAAAACTGAATGCATAGTGACTAACCAAGAGCAAAAAGTTGTCATGAAAGGTGCAAGGTCTAAAGACAACTGTTACATGTGGGAGCCACTAGACTTCAGCCCCACTTCAACTTGTTCTCTAGCTAGAGAAGAAGAAGTAAAACTATGGCACCAAAGGCTAGGTCATCTTCATTTCAGAGGCATAAAGAAGATCATATCTATGGATGCTGTAAGAGGTATCCCTAAACTGAAGATTGATGATGGCAAAATCTGTGGTGAATGTCAAATAGGCAAACAAACCAAGATGTCCCATCCAAAGCTCCAACATCTGACAACTTCCAAAGTTTTGGAATTGTTACATATGGATCTCATGGGACCTATGCAAGTTGAAAGCCTTGGTGGTAAGAGGTATGCATATGTGGTGGTTGATGACTTTTCAAGATATACATGGATAAATTTCATTAAAGAAAAGTCAGATGTCTTTGATGTATTCAAGGAATTATGTCAAAGATTACAAAGGGAAAAATCCAGCTGTGTGATCAGAATTAGAAGTGATCATGGAAAGGAATTTGAGAATCAAAAATTCTTAGATTTCTGCTCTTCAGAAGGAATCAATCATGAATACTCTTCTCCTATCACTCCTCAACAGAATGGGATTGTTGAGAGAAAAAATAGAACTATTCAAGAATCTGCAAGAGCTATGATACATGCTAAAAAGCTACCTCTGTATTTCTGGGCTGAAGCCATGAACACTGCCTGCTATATCCATAACAGAGTTACCTTGAGAAAAGGAACTTTGTCCACAATATATGAAGTCTGGAAGGGGAGAAAACCCACTGTTAAGTACTTTCATGTGTTTGGAAGTAACTGCTACATTCTGGCAGACAGGGAGCAAAGGAGAAAAATGGATCCTAAAAGTGATGAAGGGTTTTTCCTTGGATACTCTACAAACAGCAGAGCATACAGAGTATTTAATTCTAGAACCAAGGTTATCATGGAGTCCATAAATGTGATAATTGATGATGCTCCTACAGATGTCCCAGAAGATGTTGGAACATCTGCTGATATCAAGATTGAAGCTGAAGAAAAGGATGATCAATATAACTGCACTCAATCTGATACAAGGACAGAAGAATCCAGTAAACCTCCCTCCATCAGAATACAGAAGGATCATCCCAAAGATTTAATAATTGGTGATCCCAACAGAGGTGTGAGCACTAGATCAAGAGAAGTGATCTCAGGTTCTTGTTTTGTGTCCAAAATAGAACCTAAAAACATCAAGGAGGCTCTCACTGATGAATACTGGATTTGTGCTATGCAAGAGGAATTAGGTCAATTCACAAGGAAAGAAGTGTGGAATCTTGTTCCTAGACCAAATGACATAAATGTGATTGGTACAAAATGGGTGTACAAGAACAAGTCAAATGAACAAGGAATTGTTACAAAGAACAAAGCTAGACTTGTGGCTCAAGGATACACTCAAATTGAAGGAGTAGACTTTGATGAAACCTTTGCACCAGTAGCAAGGCTTGAATCAATAAGACTACTGTTGGGAATTGCTTGTATCTTAAAGTTCAAGCTATTTCAAATGGATGTGAAAAGTGCCTTTCTTAATGGTTATCTTAATGAAGAGGTATATGTAGAACAGCCTAAAGGATTTGTTGATCCAAGCTGTCCAAATCATGTATACAAACTCAAGAAAGCACTTTATGGTCTGAAGCAAGCTCCAAGGGCATGGTATGAAAGACTTACCACATTTCTTATCAAGCAAGGATACAGAAAAGGTGGGATTGATAAAACCCTGTTTGTTAAAGATGAAGAAGGAAATGTCATGATTGCACAAATATATGTTGATGACATTGTGTTTGGTGGGATGTCTGATAAGATGGTCAAACATTTTGTCAAGCAGATGGAATCTGAATTTGAAATGAGTCTAGTAGGTGAATTAACCTATTTTCTTGGTCTGCAAGTTAAGCAAATGGAAGACTCAATATTCATCTCACAAAGCAAGTACTCCAAGAACATAGTGAAGAAATTTGGAATGGAAAATGCTTCTCATAAAAGAACTCCTGCTCCTACACATTTAAAGCTGACTAAAGATGAAAAGGGTGAGAATGTAGATCAAAGTTTATATAGAAGCATGATTGGAAGCTTGTTATACTTAACTGCAAGCAGACCAGACATAGCATTTGCAGTAGGAGTGTGTGCAAGATATCAAGCTGATCCAAAAGTCAGTCATCTTAATCAAGTCAAGAGAATCCTTAAATATGTTAATGGTACTTGTGACTATGGCATAATGTACTTTCATGGTTGCAAACCAATTCTCTCTGGCTTCTGTGATGCTGATTGGGCAGGAAGTGCTGATGACAGAAAAAGCACTTCAGGAGGATGCTTCTTTCTAGGAAACAATCTGATTTCTTGGTTCAGTAAGAAACAGAATTGTGTGTCATTATCTACAGCTGAAGCTGAGTATATAGCAGCAGGTAGCAGTTGTTCTCAGTTGGTTTGGATGAAGCAGATGCTCACTGAGTACAATGTCCCACAGGATGTCATGACATTGTACTGTGACAACTTAAGTGCAATCAACATATCAAAGAATCCCATTCAACATAGCAGGACAAAGCATATTGATATCAGACATCATTTCATCAGAGATCTTGTAGAAGAGAAGGTGATTTCATTGGAGCATGTTGCTACAGATCTGCAATTAGCTGATATCTTTACCAAAGCATTGGATGCTACACAATTTGAGAACTTAAGGGGCAAACTTGGAATATGTTTATGTGATATTTAGCAGTTAATGAGATGTGCCAACATGTCATATGACATTGCATGGCATAAGTTCCAGATGGCAAAGCTAGTCTGGACAAGATCCTTGGGAATTCCATTCTTAATCATTTGGACTGTAATGGCTACTTATTTAGTAACTACTTATAAGAAGCTATCAAGATTCTCATCATATCATCACAAGCTAATCACATTAACTCTCAAATCTTCAGAAATCATAAACCCTAAAGCTGTTCATCCTTCTTCCTTTACAATGTCTCAAAACCCTAAAACAGCTGAGGAAATTCTCAACAAGGAAGACGTGGTTCATGCCACTCCAATCTCTGTTGTGCCAATGCCTTCAACACCATTGGACGAGCTCAGGGGAAGCGCCTCTCACACTAAAAAAAGGCAAGAACACCAAAGAGATGTAAAGATCAAATCAGAAGCAAAGCTAAAGGCATTCCCTCTCCTGCCAACATGTCTACAAGGTACTCCAAATATGTTGATGATTCCATCAAGGAGATTGTTAACCAAGTCTTTTCTGAACAAAGAGTGGTGAAAGGTATCTCTGTTCCTTTGAACACCATTCCTGCACCTCAAGAAGAACCAGCTCAAGCTACAAAGGACACTGCTGCAGAACAAGATGTCCCAACAGATGTTGGAACATCTGAAGACAAGAAAAAGAACTCATCTGATGTTGAACAAACTGAGGATAAAACCTCAAGTGAAAGTGATAAAGAAGTTTCTGTGGAACAGGCTAAAGAATCAAATGAAGATCAAATTTCTGCTGATCAACAAGCTGATGAGGAGTCTGCTCAATCTCCTCCAGTAGTCAATCTGGAGCAGGACTCTGATGCAGAAATCATAGCATTTGTCAAACCCAGCATAGCCAAAAGGCTAAGGTCCAGGAAAGGAAAGATGCAAGATGAACCTGTCATTCCTGAGAAGAAGAAGGCTAGTCCAAAGAAAGGCAAGGCTAAAGCCACTTTTGGTCCAGCAAAACCATGGAGCAAGGTTCAAACTCAGAAGAGAAAAGCTGCAACACCATCAGATTCAGATGTTGGATCAGATGTCCCAACATCTCCTCCCAAGAAGAAACCAGCACCAGCTAGAGCTTCAACTGTTGTTCCAGAAGCTCCCTTGGACAATATATCCTTCCATCATGTCTCCAGTGTCAACAGATGGAAATATGTGTACCAAAGAAGGGTTGCTTTGGAAAGAGAACTAAGCAGCAATGCACTTGAGTGCACAGAACTCATTGACCTAATCTCTGCTGCAGGACTATTCAAGACAGTCTCAGAGTTCTCTCCCTGTTATGAACTTCTTGTCAAAGAGTTCATTGTGAATCTTCAGGAGGATTGCTCAAATGGTAAGTCTTCTGAGTTTAGAAAAGTTTTTGTTAGAGGTAAATGTGTACAGTTTTCTCCTCAAATCATCAATGAGTATCTAGGAAGAGAAACAGATGGACCCAATGAGCTAGGGAAAACAGATAATCAAATCTGTAAGGTGATCACTGCAAATCAGGTCAAAGCTTGGCCTGTGAAGGGAAAGCTCTCTGTGAGCATGCTTACTAGAAAGTATGCCATGCTTAACAGGATTGGAACTGCAAACTGGGTGCCTACCAACCACACTTCATCAATCTCAACTGGTCTGGCCAGATTCATCTTTGCTGTGGGGACTCAAACCAAGATGGATTATGGAGAATATATTTTTGATCAGACTATGAAGCATGCCATCTCTACTGCAACAAAGCTACCAATAGCTTTTCCATCATTGCTGTGTGGTATTGTTCTAAGTCAATACCCTGGAATTTTAACTGAGAAGGACATTGTCTGCAAGAGAGAGAGCCCCCTGGCTTTTCACTACAAATTATTTCTCAGTCACCATGCTGCAGATGTTGAAACACCTGCTGGGACATCTGCTGGTTCCTCCTCTGCTAAGAATCCAATCTCCAAGAAAGAATTAATTGCTGAGCTAAAGTGCACCTGCAAAGAGCTTGAAGCTAGAAAGAAGAAGCTGGAGGAAATAATTAAGAGGTTGGAAAGTGAAGAAGATCAGACAGCTGCATCTGATGAAGACAGTGAAGCTGCAAGTGAAGCTGATAAAGATGAAGACACTGAAGTGGAGGAAGCTACTGAGAGTGATGAATCTGAGTGATCTGTGTATGTGAGACATTTGTAATGACAGCAATAGTTCTTTGGCCCCTAATTTTGTGTCTACCAAGGGGGAGAACAACATCAAATAACATCAAATGTAATTGCTGTTTAAATGAATGAAATCTGTTTGTTTCTGCCTGAACTGAATAAGTGTGAATATTTCTGTTGAAACAAGACTGGACTCATATATGTTTGAGGGGGAGTAATCTCAAATAAAAATCAACAGAAAAGTAATGATATACTCTGATAAAAAGAACTTCTGCTGCACTCTGAAAACCAGAAAAGATGTTAGCCAAAAATTAGCCAAAGGGGGAGTTTGTAGATGTTTAAGAATTGGCAGAATTTTTGACCAAACAAGAAATGTTAAATTCAGTTCAGAATGTCCTATCAGATGTTGGGACATTATCAAACAGAGTATGTGAATTTATTTCAGGATGTCTCATCAGATGTTGGGACATTGTGTGAATAAATTAAGTTCAGTTTTTCAGGATGTCCCAACAGATGTTGAGACATCTCAGACCTGCTACCAGAATTAATTATTGATTAACAGATCAGAGATATTTAAGGAGAACTATCTGGAATTAATTAATGCTGGATAAAAACAGAACAAGGCGCATCTGTAGGGAGTTTTAAATTGAAGATTCAGATTAAAACAGAAGACCTAATGCACCTAGAATATAGGAGGTAACAAACCCTAAATTCAAGGTGACAGTTGCTGCACATTAGGGCTAGATCATTCTACAGAAAGCCCAAAATTCAGATACCTATTTAATCAACAGAAACACATAGAATTGAGTACGAATTTCAGAAGACCAAATAGGGTGTCTAGTGTTTTAAATAGCAGGTTGTTTTTATGTACCACTTTATGAGCTTTTAAGCAAAAGTGCATTTGTGACTTGATTGAAACTGTGAAGTAAGATCAAGCTGTATTGTTTGAAGGATGTCTTCAATTTCTGTAAACTTGTAAACTTGATCACTGGGTGATTGAGAGGGAGTGAGTAGGGTACTCTTATCTAAGTGAGTCTTAGGTAGAAATTGCATTGGGTAAGTATTAAGTGATAGATTAAACAGGGTGGTTTAAGTCTAGAATTAATATTACTAATAGTGGATTTCCTCCTGGCTTGGTAGCCTCCAGATGTAGGTGTGGTTATACACTGAACTGGGTTAACAAACTTCTGTGTTGTTTATTTTTCCCGCTGTTTAAGTTTTGGTTAAATTTGTCAAATGTCCTATTAAGTGTTGGAACATCTCTTAGGACATCTCATTACAGAATTTCATTTTTAATTTTTGTTTTACGTAGTTTCAATTTAAATCCATAAATAATACCAAAACGCATGATAAAATTCTACAAAAATTATAGGAGCTTTCTAACTCATTTTAGAAATTTTCTACATTTTTACTTTCTGATTTTTTTCATTTTCCAATTTTATTTCGATTTTCCAATTAATTTGTTTTCTATGGAATTCTTTCATCTATACTTTATTTTGTACATTTTATTTCTCCCACTTCCTTCTTGATTTTCGTCTCATTCCTTTTGCTTTGATTAGACTACTAATAATAGAACCTGGAATAAGTTTTGTTAAATTTTTTAGGCCATTTTATCCATTGTTTTGATAGTGTGATTTGTGTAAATTTGTGGTTGAATCTTAGGTAGATTTAAGTTACCATTTGACATAGTTAGATTATAAATTTTTAGGATACTTTTTAACACAATATTAGGTTTAGGTTAGAGACCTTAGGAATTTAATTTCATCTTTTTTCCAGGAACTTTACTATTGTTTTAGTGCATTGATTTTAATCAATTTTTCCATTATAAATCCATTTAGTTTAGCTTAGGATTTTATGGAGCATTAGGACATAAATTAATTAGGCTTGATCTTAGAATAATATAAGGCCTTAATGTGGTTTAGCTACTGATTTTAGAATGTTGATATCATGCGAGATCCTTTAGTTTTAGGACTTAGGCTTAGAAACCGTTCAAGTATGTTTACATGAAGCAATTTAGCCTTTATATTTGTTTTATGTGCTTTATGTGCATTTTAGAAATTCTTGCAATTTTGTACGTTAATTCACTTTGTTTATATTTTTGCATCCTCATCTTCATTTCATTTACTAACATCTTCTTTTTGTGCAAGGTATTTTTTCAAGGATTCGCTTATGGATTTGGACTATATTTTTATTATGCCTCGATTATATTTTTGTGGTTTATACTTTGTGATGTAATAGTTAGAACTTTATATATAATACCTATAATTAGGATAGAAAAAGATAAAATGAAGCGTTTAGATAACCAATTTTCAAAAATAAAGAAAAGGAGTTATTCGACCCAAAATCGAAGAATTTCAAATAAATAAATAAATAAAGTTTCATGTGACTTTAGGATTCCTCGATTATCATCGCTCCACTCCAATACACCCAAAAGCAAGCCTTGTATGTTTCACACCATAAGTCATGCGTTTCAGCACCATGCAACCGACCCACCCGATCCATTGTTTCATCCTATTTACGATTTACGCACGCTTTTACCCACCATGATGTAGGAGGACCATATTATTCACTGTTACTTTTTGTACTCGCATTTCTAGTCTAATATCCGCTTAGGTAGCTTAGAGCTTTCAAGCTTCACTAACTATAGGTCACCATTAAAACTCAATTAAATTAGGGTGGAGTCTTAGTTCCCTTTGTTTTTGCCTTTTTCAATTTGAGTCTCACTTCTCACCTTTAAATAAAAATAAAAAACATTTAAAAGGAAAGTAGGTACAATATGCCACGAGCCTTAAGCCATATGGGAAATGATTAGTGGAGGTCTCCTCCAATCTTCTAGAATGCTTTACAAACGTTCCATTGGAGGCAATCTTGGAAAGTATTCGCTCATGTATCATAGTCTTTAGTTTTGTACCCGCGATCAACATAAAGTCAAAACACTTCTTCTAAAAGACAATAAACCAACAAGACAATATGTATTCTCTTCTCATCTTACTCTTTGTGGACGAATGCGACTTGTCTCGACAGTTCAAACAGTGATTCGGTAAACACCCTCGAGTCAGAGCCATTAACACCTGAGCTAGAGCTATGGCAATGTCGTCCTAAAAAACATAAACAAGTTCCCACCTTAGTTAGACGAACTACGGCGACTCTGATCCTCATTTTCCCGATGAGGTACGTAGGCAGTGGGGTAGGGCCTTTTCGATCTCTTTTCCACTTCCATTTCACTTCCATTCCAGCTAGCAATTCTTTCGTTCAGCAGGATCTTATTTCTCCCCCTTTGAAACAGACTAACAAGTATGGATCCCGTCGGGTACGGCGGATGAATTGGGGTGCTAATACCTTCCCATTTCGTAACCGACTTCCGGACCCAAATCTTTGGTTCGCAAGGCCTCGTCCTTTCCTTCTTCCTTAGGTTTTTGCAGCATTACCTTTCCCGTTCCTTCGGGATAAAAATGCATGGTTGGCGACTCTACCTTTTCCGCGCCATTTTCGCGTTTGTACTAGGATGAAAATCTCGGGAGCGACAGAAGTCGTTGGCTCAATCTTGCCAATCATATCAATACCCCGCATGGCGAACGACCAAGGTGAATACATGACACTTAATGGATTCGGAGGTACATGGACCTTATCAGCATAGATTTGGCACTTGTGACATTTGCGAGAATATTTACAGCAATCGGATTCCATGGTGATCCAATAATATCCCGATCTCAGTAGTTGTTTTTCCATAGCATGTCCTCCAGCATGGTGTCGCTCCCGAAGATTTGCATCCCGGTATAAGCGCGAACAGTCGGCGAGGAGAGAAAATGAAGGTGAAGTGAATAGAGTCGCCAGCTAGGCATTTTTATCCCGAAGGAAAGGTAATGCTGCATAAACCTAGAAAGATATGGATAAGATGGTTGCGAACCAGAGAAACTGAGAAAGGGGGTTGGTTACTGTAGATGTCTTGAATTGGCAGAATTTTTGACCAACAAGAATTATTGATTTCAGTTCAGAATGTCCTATCAAATGTTGGGACATTATCAAACAGAGTATGTGAACTTATTTCAGGATGTCTTAACAGATGTTGGGATATTGTGTAAATGACTAAGTTCAGTTTTTCAGGATGTCCCAACAGATGTTGAGACATCTCAAACCTGCTTCCAGAATTAATTATTGACTAACTAATCAGAGATATTTAAGGAGAGTTATCTGGAATTAATTAATGATGGATAAAAACAGAACAAGGCGCATCTGTAGGGAGTTTTATATTGAAGATTCAGATTAAAACAGAAGACCTAAATCACCTAGAATCTAGGAGGTAACAAACCCTAATTCAAGGTGGAAGCTGCTGCGCATTAGGGCTGGATCATTCTACAGAAAGCCCAAAATTCAGATACCTATTTAATTAACAGAAACTCATAGAGTTGAGCACGAATTTCAGAAGACCAAATAGGGTGTCTAGTGTTTTTAATAGCAGGTGTTTTTATTGTACCACTTTATGAGCTTTTAAGCAAAAGTGCATTTGTGACTTGATTGAAACTGTGAAGTAAGATCAAGCTGTATTGTTTGAAGAATGTCTTCAATTTCATTAAACTTGTAAACTTAATCACTGGGTGATTGAGGGGGAGTGAGTAGGGTACTCTTATCTAAGGTGTGTCTTAGGTAGAAATTGCATTGGGTAGTTATTAAGTGATAGATTAAATAGGGTGGTTTAAGTCTAGAATTAATAATACTTATAGTGGATTTCCTCCTGGCTTGGTAGCCTCCAGATGTAGGTGTGGTTATACACTGAACTGGGTTAACAAACTTCTGTGTTGTTTACTTTTCTTGCTATTTAAGTTTTGGTTAAATTTGTCAAGTGTCCTATCAAGTGTTGGGACATCTCTTAGGACATCTCATACCTGATCACAGAATTTCAATTGGCATCAGAGCAGGCACCCTGCCTGTTTATACTGGGTGAGATCTAGGAAATACAAATTCTGTAACATGGACAGAGATATAGGGTCAGTAAATAGACCACCTATACTGGATGGATCTAATTATGACTACTGGAAGCCAAGAATGATTGCATTCTTAAGATCACTTGACAACAGGGCATGGAGAGCAGTCAATGTTGGATGGGATCATCCTGTCCAAGACACCAAAGATGGATCAAAAGTGCTGAAACCTGAAGAAAAATGGAGTAAGGAGGAAGAAGATTCAGCACTAGGCAACTCAAAAGCCTTAAATGCTTTATTCAATGGCATTGATAGGAACATTTTCAGACTTGTGCATCATTGTGAGCTGGCCAAAGATGTTTGGGACACTCTCAAAACAACTCATGAAGGAACATCAAAAGTAAAAATGTCAAGACTTCAACTTCTCACCACCAAGTTTGAAAACTTGAGAATGAAGGAAGATGAATCAATTCATGAGTTCTATATGAACATCTTGGATATAGCCAATACTTCTGGAGCTTTGGGAGAAAAGATGACTGATGAAAAGCTTGTAAGAAAGATTCTCAGATCTTTGCCAAAAAGATTTGACATGAAAGTCACAGCAATAGAAGAAGCTCAAGACATATGCTCCATGAAAGTTGAAGAACTCATTGGTTCCCTTCAAACTTTTGAGATGGGAATGAATGACACAAATGTCAAAAAGAACAAAAGCATAGCCTTGGTTTCAAATACAGATGAAGAAGAAGATGATGAATCAGCAAATGATAAAAGCTTATCAGACAACCTTGCCTTGCTTGGAAGACAATTCAAACAGATTCTCAGAGGAATGGAAGGCAAATCCAAACCCAGTGGAAGAAACACAAACTCTGAGAACAGGAGATCTTATGATGCTAACAGAAGGTCAAAGTATGCTGAAAAGACCAGCCAAGATAAAGGAGTCAAATGCCATGAATGTGAAGGATATGGACACATCAAGATTGAATGTCCTACCTACTTAAAGAGGCAAAAGAAAGGACTCTCTGTGACCTGGTCTGATGAAGACTCAGGAGTTGATTCAGAAGAGGAATCAGCTAAACATATCACTGCTTTAGCTGGTTTATGTGATTCTGAAAGTGAATCCAGTGATGGAGAACTTACTTATGAAGAACTTGAGCAAGCATTCAAAGATCTATACAAAAGAAGCTCTGAAATATGCAGTGAGGTTATAAAGCTAAAGAAGCAGAATGAGGCATTAGAAGATGACAAAGCAAATGACCAGGAGATCATTGACACCTTAAAAAGTGAAGTAAGCCTTCTCAACTCCAAGTTGGAACATATGTCCAAATCTGTTAGAATGTTGAACAGCAGCTCAAATACACTGGATGTGATTCTCAACAACAACAAGCACTCAGGGGATAAAAGTGGACTGGGATTTAACAGAGTAAATAAAGATGAAGCTAGCTCTAGCAAAACAACTTCAAAATTCATACAGTCTAACAAGATGTCCCAACAGATGCTTCAACATCAGGAAAAGAACACAAAGTCAAACATAATGTTCCAACAGATGTCTCAACATTCTGAGAAGAATAAAATGAAGAAGAAGTATCAAAGATGGAGATGCCATCACTGTGGAAGATTTGGACATATCAAACCTCATTGTTATAAGTTGCATGGATATCCAAATCAGATGTATCAGGAACCTTCCAAGAAGAAAGTAGAAGTTACCAAGAAAGTGCTGCATAAACATCAAAGAAATCAGCAACCTCCTAAGCAAAAGACAGAAGTCATCAAGAAGGTATGGAGACCAAAAGCTAGCACTAAGGCTGATCAAAGCTACAAGAACAAGATCAATAATCAAGCTTGGAGATCAGCTGATGAACAACACACAGAGCAGAGGCATCAAAAGAAATCTCAACTCAAATGGTCAAAGAAAAGTACTGCATATATAGCACATACTTCACTAAGAGTATCAGCTAAAGAAGACTGGTACTTTGACAGTGGATGTTCAAGACACATGACTGGATTGAAGAATCTGCTAGTAAACTTAAAATCACATTCATCAAGGTATGTGACCTTTGGAGATGGAGCTAAAGGAGAAATCAAGGGAGTTGGAACCTTGGACTGTCAAGATGTTCCAAGACTAGATGATGTGCTGCTAGTTAAAGGTTTAACTGCTAACCTGATCAGCATAAGTCAATTATGTGATCAAGGGTACAGTGTAAACTTTACCAAAACTGAATGCATAGTGACTAACAAAGAACAAGAGGTTGTCATGAAAGGAGCCAGATCTAAAGACAACTGTTACATGTGGGAATCCCAAAATCTCAGTCTCACTTCAACTTGCTCTTTAGCTAAAGAAGAAGAAGTGAAACTATGGCACCAAAGACTAGGTCATCTTCATTTCAGAGGCATAAAGAAGATAATATCTATGGATGCTGTAAGAGGTATTCCTAAACTGAAGATTGATGATGGCAAAATATGTGGTGAATGTCAAATAGGCAAGCAAACCAAGATGTCCCATCCAAAGCTCCAACATCTGACAACTTCCAAAGTTTTGGAACTTTTACATATGGATCTGATGGGACCTATGCAGGTTGAAAGCCTTCGTGGTAAGAAGTATGCCTATGTTGTGGTTGATGATTTTTCAAGATATACATGGATAAACTTCATCAAAGAAAAGTCAGATGTATTTGATGTATTCAAAGAATTATGTCAAAGATTGCAAAGGGAAAAATCCAGCTGTGTGATCAGAATAAGAAGTGATCATGGAAAAGAATTTGAGAACCAAAAGTTCTTAGATTTCTGCTCTTCAGAAGGAATCAACCATGAATATTCTTCTCCAATCACTCCTCAACAGAATGGGATTGTTGAAAGGAAGAATAGAACCATTCAAGAATCAGCAAGAGCTATGATCCATGCTAAAAAGTTACCTCTGTACTTTTGGGCTGAAGCTATGAACACTGCCTGTTACATCCATAACAGAGTTACTTTAAGGAAAGGAACTTTGTCCACAATATATGAAGTCTGGAAGGGCAGAAAACCCACAGTTAAGTACTTCCATGTTTTTGGAAGTATCTGTTATATTCTGGCAGATAGGGAGCAAAGAAGAAAAATGGATCCTAAAAGTGATGAAGGGATTTTCCTTGGATACTCCATAAACAGCAGAGCATATAGAGTATTTAATTCTAGAACCAAGGTTATCATGGAATCCATAAATGTGATAATTGATGATGCTCCTACAGATGTCCCAGAAGATGTTGGAACATCTGCTGATATCAAGATTGAAGCTGAAGAAAAGAATGATCATTATAACTTCACTCAAACTGATACAAGAACAGAAGAATCCAGCAAACCTCCTTCCATCAGAATACAGAAGGATCATCCCAAAGATCTGATAATTGGTGATCCCAACAGAGGAGTGAGCACTAGATCTAGAGAAGTGATTTCAGGTTCTTGTTTTGTTTCCAAAATAGAACCTAAAAACATCAAGGAAGCTCTTACTGATGAATACTGGATTTATGCTATGCAAGAGGAATTAGGTCAATTCACAAGGAATGAAGTGTGGAATCTTGTTCCTAGACCTGATGACATAAATGTGATTGGAACAAAATGGGTGTATAAGAACAAGTCAAATGAACAAGGAGTTGTTACAAAGAACAAAGCTAGACTTGTAGCTCAAGGATACACTCAAATTGAAGGAGTAGACTTTGATGAAACCTTTGCACCAGTAGCAAGGCTTGAATCAATTAGACTACTTTTGGGAATTGCTTGTATCTTGAAGTTCAAGCTATTTCAAATGGATGTGAAAAGTGCCTTTTTAAATGGCTATCTTAATGAAGAGGTATATGTAGAACAGCCTAAAGGATTTGTTGATCCAAGCTGTCCAAATCATGTATACAAACTAAAGAAGGCACTTTATGGTTTGAAGCAAGCTCCAAGGGCATGGTATGAAAGACTGACCACATTTCTTATCAAGCAAGGATACAGAAAAGGTGGAATTGACAAAACCCTGTTTGTTAAAGATGAAGAAGGGAATGTCATGATTGCTCAAATATATGTTGATGATATTGTATTTGGTGGGATGTCTGAAAGGATGGTCAAACATTTTGTCAAGCAGATGGAATCTGAATTTGAAATGAGCCTAGTAGGAGAGTTAACCTTCTTTCTTGGTCTGCAAATAAAGCAAATGGAAGACTCAATGTTCATCTCACAAAGCAAGTATACCAAGAACATAGTCAAGAAATTTGGAATGGAAAATGCTACTCATAAGAGAACTCCTGCCCCCACACATTTGAAGCTGACTAAAGATGAAAAGGGTGAGAGTGTAGATCAAAGCTTATACAGAAGCATGATTGGAAGCTTGTTATACTTAACTGCTAGCAGACCTGACATAGCATTTGCAGTAGGTGTATGTGCAAGATATCAAGCTGATCCAAAAGTCAGTCATCTAAATCAAGTCAAGAGAATTCTTAAATATGTTAATGGTACTTGTGACTATGGCATATTGTACCTTCATGGATGTAAACCAATTCTCACTGGCTTCTGTGATGCTGATTGGGCTGGAAGTGCAGATGACAGAAAAAGCACTTCAGGAGGATGCTTCTTTCTAGGAAACAATTTGATTTCTTGGTTCAGTAAGAAACAAAATTGTGTATCCTTGTCTACAGCTGAAGCTGAATATATAGCAGCTGGAAGCAGTTGTTCTCAGTTGGTTTGGATGAAGCAAATGCTCACTGAGTACAATGTCCCACAGGATGTCATGACATTGTACTGTGACAACTTAAGTGCAATTAACATATCAAAGAATCCTATCCAACATAGCAGGACCAAGCATATTGATATCAGACATCATTTCATCAGAGATCTTGTAGAAGAAAAGGTGATTTCATTGGAACATGTAGCTACAAATCTGCAGTTAGCTGATATTTTTACCAAAGCATTGGATGCTACACAATTTGAGAACTTAAGGGGCAAACTTGGAATCTGTTTATGTGATATTTAGCAGTTAATGAGATGTGCCAACATGTCATATGACATTGTATGGCATAAGTTCCAGATGGCAAAACCAGTCTGGACAAGATCCTTGGGAAGTCCATCTCTAATCATTTGCACTGTAACGGCTACTTATTTAGTAACTGTTTATAATCAGCTCTCAAGATTCTCATTATACTATCACAAGCGAATCACATTAACCAACTATTCTCCAGAAATCATAAACCCTAAAGCTTTTCTTCCATCTTCCTCAACAATGTCTCAAAACCCTAACACAGCTGAAGAAGTTCTCAACAAAGAAGACGTAGTTCATGCCACTCCCATCTCTGTGGTACCAATGAAATCAACTCCATTGGACGAGCTCAGAGGAAGTGCTTCTCACACTAAAAAGCCAAGAACTCCAAAGAGAGCTAAAGATCAAGTCTGCAGCAAAGCCAAAGGAGGCATTCCTTCTCCTGCTAACATGCCCCCAAAATCTTCAAACTATGTGGATGATTCAATCAAGGAGATTGTCACCCAAATTCTGTTTGAACAAAGAAAGGTGAGTGGAATCTCTATTCCTCTGAACACTATGCCTGCACCTCAAGCAGAACCAGCTCAAACTGCAAATGACACTCCTGCAGAACAAGATGTCCCAATAGATGTTGGAACATCTGCAGATGAGAAAGAAAATTCATCTGATGCTGATACTGAACAGACTGAGGACCAGAAAAAGGCCTCAAGTGAAAGTGATAAAGAAAACTCTGAGGATCAGATCAAAGCCTCAAATGAAGATCAAATCCCTGCTGATCAAACAGCTGAAGAGGAGACTGCTCAATCTCCTCCAATGGTCAACCTGGAGCAGGACTCTGATGCAGAAATCATAGCATCTGTTAAACCCAACATAGCCAAAAGGCTCAGGTCCAGGAAAGGCAAGATGCAAGCTGAAGCAGCAATTCCTGAGAAGAAGAAAGCCTCTCCAAAGAAAGGCAAAGCTAAAGCCACTTTTGGGCCATCAAAACAATGGAGTAAAGTCCAAACTCAGAAAAGGAAAGCTGTCACCCCATCTGACTCAGATGTTGAATCAGATGTCCCAACATCTCCTCCCAAGAAGAGACCAGCCCCATCTAGGGCTTCAACAGCTGTTCCAGAAGCTCCATTAGACAACATATCTTTCCACCATGTCTCTAGTGTGAACAAGTGGAAGTTTGTGTACCAAAGAAGAGTTGCCCTAGAAAGAGAACTGAGCAGCAATGCACTTGAGTGCACTGAACTGATTGACCTCATCTCTGCTGCAGGACTATTCAAGACAGTCTCAGATTTCTCTCCCTGCTATGAACTTCTTGTCAAAGAGTTCATTGTGAATCTTCAGGAGGATTGCTCAAATGGTAAGTCATCTGAGTTCAGAAAAGTGTTTGTGAGAGGTAAGTGTGTTGAGTTCTCTCCTCAAATCATAAATCAATACCTAGGAAGAGAAACAGATGGACCCAATGAGATAGGTAAGACAGATAATAAAGTCTGTAAGGTGATCACAGCAAACCAGGTCAAGGCATGGCCTGTGAAGGGAAAGCTCTCAGTGAGCATGCTTACCAGAAAATTTGCCATGCTGAACAGGATTGGTACAGCTAACTGGGTGCCTACCAACCACACCTCTTCAATCTCCACTGGTCTGGCCAGATTCATCTATGCTGTGGGAACTCAAACCAAGATGGACTATGGAGCTTACATTTTTGATCAAACCTTGAAGCATGCAAGCTCTTCTGCTACAAAGCTGCCAATAGCTTTTCCATCATTGCTGTGTGGTATTGTTCTAAGTCAATACCCTGGGATTTTAACTGAGAAAGACACAGTCTGCAAGAGAGAAAGCCCCCTGGTTTTTCACTACAAGTTATTCCTCAGTCATCATGCAGCAGATGTTGAAGCACCTTCTGGGACATCTGCAGGTCCTTCAACTGCTAAGAATCCAATTTCCAAGAAGGCTTTAATTGCTGAACTCAAAAGCACCTGCAAAGAGCTTGAAGCTAGAAAGCAGAAGCTTGAGGAAATCATTCAAAGATTGGAGAGTGAAGAAGACCAGAAAGCTGCCTCTGATGAAGACAGTGAAGCTGATGAAGAAACAGAAGCTGATGAAGAAACTGAGAGTGATGAATCTGAGTGATCAATGTATGTGAGGCAAATGTAATGACAGCAAATGTATTTCTGAAATAGTGTCTTTGGCCCTAAATTTTGTGTCTACCAAGGGGGAGAACAACAACAAATTGTAATTGTTGTTTAAGTATGAATGAAAAATTCTGTTTGTTTGCTTCTGAACTGAATAAGTTTTTTTCTGTTGCAACAAGATTGGATACAAATATGTTTGAGGGGGAGTAATCTCAAATAAGAATCAACAGAAAAGCAATGATATACTCTGATAAAAAGAACTTCTGCTGCACTCTGAAAACCAGAAAAGATGTTTGCCAAAAATTAGCCAAAGGGGGAGTTTGTAGATGTCTTGAATTGGCAGAATTTTTGACCAACAAGAATTATTGATTTCAGTTCAGAATGTCCTATCAAATGTTGGGACATTATCAAACAGAGTATGTGAACTTATTTCAGGATGTCTTAACAGATGTTGGGACATTGTGTAAATGACTAAGTTCAGTTTTTCAGGATGTCCCAACAGATGTTGAGACATCTCAAACCTGCTTCCAGAATTAATTATTGACTAACTAATCAGAGATATTTAAGGAGAGTTATCTGGAATTAATTAATGATGGATAAAAACAGAACAAGGCGCATCTGTAGGGAGTTTTATATTGAAGATTCAGATTAAAACAGAAGACCTAAATCACCTAGAATCTAGGAGGTAACAAACCCTAATTCAAGGTGGAAGCTGCTGCGCATTAGGGCTGGATCATTCTACAGAAAGCCCAAAATTCAGATACCTATTTAATTAACAGAAACTCATAGAATTGAGCACGAATTTCAGAAGACCAAATAGGGTGTCTAGTGTTTTTAATAGCAGGTGTTTTTATTGTACCACTTTATGAGCTTTTAAGCAAAAGTGCATTTGTGACTTGATTGAAACTGTGAAGTAAGATCAAGCTATATTGTTTGAAGAATGTCTTCAATTTCATTAAACTTGTAAACTTAATCACTGGGTGATTGAGGGGGAGTGAGTAGGGTACTCTTATCTAAGGTGTGTCTTAGGTAGAAATTGCATTGGGTAGTTATTAAGTGATAGATTAAATAGGGTGGTTTAAGTCTAGAATTAATAATACTTATAGTGGATTTCCTCCTGGCTTGGTAGCCTCCAGATGTAGGTGTGGTTATACACTGAACTGGGTTAACAAACTTCTGTATTGTTTACTTTTCTTGCTATTTAAGTTTTGGTTAAATTTGTCAAGTGTCCTATCAAGTGTTGGGACATCTCTTAGGACATCTCATACCTGATCACAGAATTTCAATTACAACCTGGGAAGGTATTAGCACTCAGACTGTCCGTCGAACTCGATGGGATCCATGCTTAAAATATTGTGTTTAAAGGGGGGAAGTGTATGTGCCATCTGTGTGCAAAAGCTAGAAATGAATGTACAGGTGTATGTGCAAAAAGTGAATTGCTCAGGGACTGAGGCTTTTAAAGAATGTCGAAAGAGGGGGAAGACACAGAGACTTTTGTTCGATAACAGTTAAGTTATGCCTGCGTATCCTCTCGTGCAATGTGGAAGTCAGAACACCGTAGTTCGAATCAAAGAGATTGAAAGATGAATTGGCAGTGAACTTCTTACTTGTCTATGCTCAAGTGTATGACTCGTCTACCTCGAGTGCTAACTGTCTTGCATTAGACGGAAGGAGCAAGTTATCGTTTGTGAATGAGTGTGATGAGAAAAGAATCCCGGAGGAGACGATTATTGTTTGTTTTTTGTGTTTTTAGTTTTGTTATTGTTTTTGGTGTTTTGCATAAGTTAATGAGCTTAAGCCTAAACCAAAGGTTGTAAACTCATTATATCCTCCCTGATTAGGGATAATGAGAAAACTTAAGTATGAGATAAGCATCTCAACTTAATTACCATGATGATGTAGGATTAAGATCATTAACCTACTTGTGATTAATTAGATGTTTTTGGATTTTTGTTTAGTGTTAAGTAATGAGTTTAATCTCTAATCACAGATTAGTGAACCCATTACACTATCCCAATAGAAGGATAATAGATGAGAACACTTAAGCTGAGGAAGATACCTCAACTTAATCCATGGTAAGGGATTAAATTCATTATATAACAAACCTTTTATTAAGTGGATTTTAATTAAGGGATGAGATTAAGAAGTGAATTTTATGGTTTGTAAGACAACTTGAGGGGGACTTGTCCATTAAACACTAGGGTTAGTCCTTCTTAACCATAAAGGAAGAATTAGAACCCTAATGTAAGGCCCAAGTTACAAGATGAAGTCTTAGTGATTATTAAGATGATTTGATTAAGAGGTTTAAACAAATTAAAGGTTTAAAACTTAGGATTAAAGTTATACACCCCATCCTAAGAGAAGGATGCAGGCATAACCCTAATTCCAAAGTCCTAAGACTTTAAGAGTTTAGTCTCTGATTATGAAGATGAGAAGAGAGACTCAAGGAGACTCAAAGTTAAAAACAAAGGGGGACTAATCACAACCCTAATTATTATCATACTTAGATGTTCCTATGGTTTGTGAGGCTTAAGAAAGATCTTCAAGGAAGCCACCAATGGAAGAAGCAGATGAAAGGAGGATGGGAAAGAAGAATAAGTTACTTACTTCATTGAAGAAGATAAGTAACTTAAAGAAAGAAAGTGAGAGAGGTGGAACACAAGTGAACAAGTTCACTTCAAAGACATATTAAAATGCAAATGAAAGAGATAAAAAGAAGTGAGAGGTGAAGGCAAATCCACCTCTCAAAATGACTTACCACCTGAAAGTGTTAGCATGGATGCATAAGGTATAAAGCATAAGGAAATGAAATGAAATGAGATGAGATGATATGAGATGAAATGACCAAAGTAAGAATTTTTATGCAATGTGAATGTCATGTAAGATGATTCAAAGGCATACAAAATGCATATGTATGATCATACAAAGATGAGATGCAAATGGAAGCATGCTTTGAAGTTTGAAAACACATGAAAGTTAATGAAATGAAATGAATGCAAAACATGGAAAATGAATGAAGAAATGATCAAGCATGGTTCTAACATGTCCTAAGATGTCTAAGATGACATATGAATGCAAGAAATGTCATGGCAAGTTCATGTAAGGATGCATATGCAAGATGAATGTGAATGAACATGAGATATTAGGGTTATATGGAAGCATGAGATGCAAATGAACAAAACAAAAGCATATGACATGATCAAAGGATGATTTATGGGTCTCTTTTGGTGCAGGTTCTTCAGGTGCCACACTTTTCCCTTTGGCCTTGGCAACAACCTCTGCCTCAGTATTAGTTATTTGAGCTTGTGACGCGAAGAGGCGTCCGCTTCGGGTGAAGCCTCCGCCTCCCCCGACATTATCCACTTGTGAGGTAGGAACTGAAGAATCAAGAAGGAATTTTTCTCCGTTGCAGTAAAAGTTTGCACCATAATGCCATGGTACAATGTTGTCTTTATCATATGGAATAGGCCCTGGCACCGTGATGGTGACTGGGCTAACTGCGGCAGAGGTGGGAACCGTTATTGTATGTGGATCATAGAAAATGGTGACAGAACTTATGGTGGGTGTTGGTGGTGATTGATTGAAGCTTGTTTCTTGTTGAAACTGTTGTTGAGATTGTTGTTGATAATTGTTGGAATTCGGGACCGTTGCAGGGTCATAATAGATGGTAACTGTGGAGACGTTGTTGCTGGTGGTTGTTGTAGTTGTAGAAGTGAATGAAATGGAACTGTTGTTTGTTGAAGTGATGGAAGAGGTGGTTGCTGATTTTGTAGACGAGTTTGTGGGAACAATTGTCTTTGCAGTTGTAGGAGAATCACTAGAAAAATGAGTTGCTGGTGTTGTAGAAGTTGTTGTGGTTATTTGCATAATACCTTCTTTGATCAAGCCATTGATGCCATTCCTCAAGCTTGCACACCCGTTCACGGAAACCTTGCAAGATTCACAACATGCCTCACAACCTAGAAACACTTGGCATTTCAAAAGCTGAGCTTTAACCTCTGCCAGAGGTGTCTGAATACTTGCAGTATCTTCAATTAAACTCATGGGTGAGCCCTCCCCTATTGCATTAATCCTTGGACCGCCATGGCTGGGCATAGGATTCTTCATGACATTAGGAGGTGGTGCAAAATTTAGGGCTTTTGAATCTACCAGATCCTGGACCTTCATATGCAGAGCCTTGCACTTTTCTGTGGAATGACCAGGTACATTAGAATGAAAAGAATACCTAGCGTTGACGTCGTAATTTCTCGGAAGGTTCTGAGGATCAGGTGGAGCCAATGTCCTTAACTCGACAAGATTGAGCTTTAGGAGTTGTGGCAATAATGTGGCATATGGCATTGGAATAGGGTCAATCACCCTGTTGATCTGAGATGGCCGCTGCTGAAAAGGGCGTTGTTGTTGGTTGTTGTTATTGTTGTTGTAGGATCTCTGTTGCGGAAACTGTGGTTGTTGAGGGAAGTGTTGTGGTTGTTGAGTATATTGAGGAGATGGAGTAGGAATAGTGACGGCAGCAACTGATCTTGGCAGATATTGGGGTCTCCCTCTTCCCACATGTACATAATTTGTTTCACCAGATCTGCGGGGCCCTGCAAATGGCTTCCTTGCACTGCTTGAACTGGCGTCGTTGTCAGAAATCTTTCCTATCTTCAGTAAGCTCTCAATTCTTTCCCCAGCTATAACCACGTCTGCAAAGCTGGTGGAAGAAAATGCAGCCAACCTGTCAATATAAGTACCCTGGAGAGTGTTCATAAACATATCTGCCATCTCCCTTTCTGACAACGGGGGTTGAACGGAAGCAGCTAATTGCCTCCACCTTTGGGCGTACTCTCTAAAGCTTTCCCGGGAAGACTGTGACATTCCCATCAGAAGGGTTCTGTTTGGAGCCATGTCCAGATTATACTGATATTGACGAATGAAAGCTTCTGCCAAGTCTTTCCAATTCCTTACTGTGGCCCTGGTCAAGTGAGGGTACCACTCTCGGGATGCCACTGTCAAGCTATCCTCGAAGTAAAACATCCAAAGTTTCTCATCCATGGTGTAGGCTTTCAATCTCCCCAGGAAAGACTGAAGATGGGTACGTGGGCAGGATGTGCCATTGTATCTTTCAAAACAAGGAGGTTTGAACTTATGAGGAATTCTAACCCCCTCCACTAATCCCATGTCCATGACATCAAAACCCAGAGAGTTTTGGGATTCAAGAGACCTTAGCTTTTCTGATATTTCATCCAACCGATGATCGTAAACTTCGTCTCCAGCCCCAACCATAGTAAATTTCTCTTCCTGAGGGTCCTCCTGCAAGGCCCTCCCTCCAGTGTTGCCTTGGGTGTTTCTTATAGTATTGATTTCTGGGTTCATATGAGGTCCAAACTCTGGGGGATCAGTACGAGGCTGTACATGATCGTTGTTGCTGGTACCCCCTATACCTGGGTGGTTTTCCTCGGGAGTTTGCCGCTTGACTAACTCTCACAGTCTCTCCTGGCTCTGAGCCAAACCAGTCATCACTTCCATAAATTGATTCATTTGGGCCCTCATCTAAGTCCTTTCATTGGCCATTTGGGTCCTCACATCAGTCAAATCCTGTTGAACTTGATCCATTTGTAATCCTGGAAGGTTGTTTCTTGTCGGATACCGGTGCACTCTATTAACGGGGAACACTCTTCTACGAGCAATTTTTCCTGAAGTCACAACAAAGTGAGAAACAACAAAAAAACAAAAACCTACAAAACAAAGAAATGATGTTAGTATGCAATTCAGGATGCCTATTTGTCCTCCAAGGGTATCCGGTTTGGTTCTTTGGTTTTGACCTTCTAGACCTCGAGGAAATGATGATGTTGCAGAGAGATAAAGCTCTTGAAGTAAAACAAACAATATATTACAAAGAGTGAAGATACATAGTTTGATTACAACAAATTTCCCATGGTGGGTTAAAATACAACAACAAAATCAAAAGTACAAACAAAAGGAAATATAAGTACAAGGAAATCAAACATCCAGTCCAAAGTCATCTTCCCTGACTTCTTTCAGGAGAGCCTCAGTCACTGGGCCAACCGGGTGCTCTGTGATGGTCCTGATAAGAAGGTTCCTGGTGGCTATGGCACTGGTCAAATTCTTGTGTTTATCCTGATCCTTTGATCTCTTCAACCCCGTTCGGAGCTTCAACTCAGAGATCTCCTTATGTGCTGCTATTAAGGCCTTCTGACTCTTCTTTTCATTGGCTTACAACTGCTCTATCCTAGCCTGGGTCCTTTGATCTTCTTGTGCACGAGCCTCAGTGATCCTGATCCACCTAGCCTGACTTTCCTCTAAGTAATGCTCAGCTCTGGCCTTCTGAGTCTTAGCTTCCTTGCAAGCATTCTTCAGCACTAACTCTCTTGCTCTAGCCCTTCTAATGTAGTCATATGTTTTCTCAATCTTGGTCAAGTGCTCAATCCGGAGCTTCTCTAACCTTTCATTATCCAAACGGTTGTCATTCCTCTCCCAGAGGGTCTTCTTCAAAGCTTCAGAGAGATGAGCATTACTTTCTTTCAATTTCTCAAACTCCTCTAAACTTATAGTAGCTGCAGGCTCCACTGCTGATGGTCCAGGTACATCCTCTAAGGTAAATGGCATCCGGGTGATTTGTCCCCTAACACGAGACTAGTAAAGATACTGATCTGAGGCTATGTTGTTACACTTGCCAAGAATAGTTGTCCCCTCAGTCTGAATATTGTCCTAGGCCCAGGCTGCCTGTCTGACAATGGCAAGGTTGTGCTGGATGTCACAATAGAGGGTTTCTGTCAAATTTTTCCCTCTTGAGGGATGTACCAAAGCATGCCCTAATTGCCTTTTGAAAAGAAAAGGGTTGTAGTTGATGCAACCTTTTACTCCAATCAAGGGTACATTGGGATACTTCCCACAACTAGTGATGATATTCTTACCCTTGGTTCTCTGAGTGCACCATCTGATGTCTTCTGATGTAAGGGAAATCATTCTTTTAGCCCAGTTCCTTGGCTGATGAGGATTCAAGAAAGTGTCTGACTTCGGCAAGTGCCTTAACAACCAACAGTAGAAAAGGGGTGCACAGCATCTGACCAATCTCCCCCTTTGCTTCTCATTCCTTTGATGCACTGAATAATAAAAGTCTTCAAGCATGGTAGGGACTGGATTCTTCAACAGGAAAAGGTGGATAGCATTCTTGCTCACAAACTTAGGCTCGTCTACAAACAAGATGATTCCATATATGTTAAGGGCTAGGAGAGCATAAACAGTCTCCCACTTCCCTACTACAGCATGCAGGGTAGCCTGGGTAACCAAGAAGTCCAAGTGAAGGTCTGGGATTCCAGCCTTAGTGGTCATATTCTGGTCAATGAGGGTGGACTCCAAGTGCAAAGCCTTAGCTACATCTTAATTCTTAGGAGCAACCATCTCAGGGTTGAAAGGAATCCCTCTCCTGATAAGGATACCTAACAACATGGAGAACTCTTCTATCAATGGTCCTAGCTGAAAATCTGGGAAAGTGAAACATCTGAGAGGAGGGTCATAAAACTGGAGACAGGTGTGGATCATGCTCCTCTGGGATGCATCTAAATCCATGATCATGTCCATAATGCCACCATAATGTTCCCTAAATAAAGGGACATGATCAGGAGTGATGAGAGACTATATATGCCTGATGCTTGTCAAAGTGGGCTCAAAGAAATGATAGGTGATGTTACTCTTCCTGGATGTGTCCATGCTGACAATGGATGCTGATGAAGAAGACTGAGGAGAAGCACTGATGAAGGTAACTGCTGAAAACCGATGAAGATAACTGGAGAAGGTACTGAAGAAGAGTCTCTGATGAAGATAACTGATGAAAGGGCTGATGCAGATAGCTGAGCAGTAGAATAGGTCAAAACCAAACCAAAGATAAGATGTGGATACCCTGTAAAACAAATAGACAAATGGTAAATGATGCATAATGATGTATGCATAATGATATACAAAGGGTTTGTGATCAAGTGTTGGATTTGTTATCTGCCTTGATAGGGTCCATGTGTGTTCATAAGTCTGGATGGAGGCTTAGAAAACCAGTAACCAGGTGGGGGACTCAAATAAAGAGTCACAAGTCTAGGATTTCACAAGAATAGTCCAAAATGATACAGCCTTAAAACAACATTAGTAACAAGGGTATGATGAGGCCAAGGGCTCCTACAAACCTGTAAACATCCCAACCCCCTCACATGTATTGTTCTAGAACAAGGATCCTCAGACTTGGATCAGTTATGAGAAGTGTAAACACTTCTAACCCGGAGGTACAGTGTATACAATAACCATAAAGGATCCTCCTCTAATTCACCTCAGATGTTGAGGGTCATAAAAGGTCATCCAGACTTAGCAGGCTTCCCAGATAGCCCCGGTACTACAGGAAATCCGTAGAACAAAGTTCTCAAGAAGAAACCCATGTCTGAACCGTGTTTCATATTCCCGCACCAGACCGAAATGGAATAGGAAAGAATATGAAGCCACTCTATCCTATGTGTCACTCAGGTCCCGGGTATGGAACCTTAATCACTCAAAATCCCTCCCACCAAAGGAAACAACAGATCCAGCAAAGATGGTGATAACAATATGAAATGCATAAAACTGTAAATGAAAGCAATAAATAAAGTTGTGCAGAAAGCAATAAATAAAGCAATAAAAGGCACAAGTAGCACATAACACCCCCATAAACACAAATCAATAAGCGTTAGGAAAAACCCACAAAAAGAACCAGAAGCCCTGGTTGCAAGACTCTTTCCCCAGCAGAGTCGCCAAGTTGTTGCTCCCGGAGATTTGCATCCTGGTACAAGCGCGAATGGTCGGCGAGGAGAGAAAATGAAGGTGAAGTGAATAGAGTCGCTAGCTAGGCATTTTTATCCCAAAGGAAAGGTAATGCTGCATAAACCTAGAAAGATATGGATAAGACAGTTGCGAACCAGAGAAACTGAGAAAGGGGGTTGGTTACAACCTGGGAAGGTATTAGCACCCAGAATGTCCGTCGAACTCGACGGGATCCACGCTTACAAAATTGTGTTTAAAGAGGGGAAGTGTATGTGCCATCTGTGTGCAAAAGCTAGAAATGAATGTACAGGTGTATGTGCAAAAAGTGAATTGCTCAGGGACTAAGGCTTTTAAAGAATGCTGAAAGAGGGGGAAGACACAGAGACTTTTGTTCGATAACAGTTAAGTTATGCCTACATATCCTCTCGTGCAAGGAGGAAGTCAGAACACCGCAGTTCGACTCAAAGAGACTGAAAGATGAATTGACAGTGAACTGCTTACTTGTCTATGCTCAAGTGTATGACTCGTTTGGCTCGAGTGCTAACTGTCTTGCATTAGATGGAAAAAGCAAGTTCTCGTTTGTGAATGAGTGTAATGAGAAAAGAATCCCGGAGGAGACGATTATTGTTTGTTTTTTGTGTTTTCAGTTTTGTTATTTTTTTTGGTGTTTTGCATAAGTTAATGAGCTTAAGCCTAAACCAAAGGTTGTAAACTCATTATATCCTCCCTGATTAGGGATAATGAGAAAACTTAAGTATGAGATAAGCATCTCAACTTAATTACCATGATGATATAGGATTAAGATCGTTAACCTACTTGTGATTAATTAGATGTTTTTGGATTTTTGTTTAGTGTTAAGTAATGAGTTTAATCTCTAATCACAAATTAGTGAACCCATTACACTATCCCAATAGAAGGATAATAGATGAGAACACTTAAGTTGAGGAAGATACCTCAACTTAATCCATGGTTAGGGATTAAATTCATTATATAACAAACCTTTTATTTAGTGGATTTTAATTAAGGGATGAGATTAAGAAGTGAATTTTATGGTTTGTAAGACAACTTGAGGGGGGCTTGTCCATTAAACACTAGGGTTAGTCCTTCTTAACCATAAAGAAAGAATTAGAACCCTAATGTAAGGCCCAAGTTACAAGATGAAGTCTTAGTGATTATTAAGATGATTTGATTAAGAGGTTTAAACAAATTAAAGTTTTAACACTTAGGATTAAAGTTATACACTCCATCCTAAGAGAAGGATGCAGGCATAACCCTAATTCCAAAGTCCTAAAACTTTAAGAGTTTAGTCTCTGATTATGAAGATGAGAAGAGAGACTCAAGGAGACTCAAAGGTAAAAACTAAGGGGGACTAATCACAACCCTAATTATTATAATGCTTGGATGTTCCTATGGTTTGTGAGGCTTAAGAAAGATCTTCAAGGAAGCCACCAATGGAAGAAGCAGATGAAAGGAGGATGGGAAAGAAGAATAAGTTACTTACTTCATTGAAGAAGATAAGTAACTTAAAGAAAGAAAGTGAGAGAGGTGGAATACAAGTGAACAAGTTCACTTCAAAGACATATTGAAATGCAAATGAAAGAGATAAAAATAAGTGAGAGGTGAAGGAAAATCCACCTCTCAAAATGACTTACCACCTGAAAGTGTTAGCATGGATGCATAAGGTATAAAGCATAAGGAAATGAAATGAAATGAGATGATATGAGATGAAATGACCAAAGTCATAAGTTTTTATGCAATGTGAATTTCATGTAAGATGATGCAAAGGCATACAAAATGCATATGTATGATCATACAAAGATGAGATGCAAATGGAAGCATGCTTTGAAGTTTGAAAACACATGAAAGTTAATGAAATGAAATGAATGCAAAACATGGAAAATGAATGAAGAAATGATCAAGAATGGTTCTAACATGTCCTAAGATGTCTAAGATGACATATGAATGCAAGAAATGTCATGGCAAGTTCATGTAAGGATGCATATGCAAGATGAATGTGAATGAACATGAGATATTAGGGTTATATGGAAGCATGAGATGCAAATGAACAAAATAGAAGCATATGACATGATAAAAAATTGCAATCAAACTTAAACAAACCCTAATCCCATACTAGGTCACACCCCAAAGGAGAAGGTCAGAAGCCTAACGAATCAAAAGTTATGATTTTCCTAAGTTTTCTAGGGTTTTTGGGTGGTTCAAAGGGAAAAATGAAAATCAAATTGAAAATACAAGATAAATTCATAAGGAAAAAGACCTATAAACTACATGCAATATGCAAAACAATTCAAAAAGAATCAACTTCAAACTCTTCTTGGTTAGGCAGAAATGATTTTTTAAAGTTAGGGTTTAAAAAATATGATTTTTATGACCCTTAATTCAAAGAAAATTCACAAAATATGGTCAAACCTAAAAATAAATTTGTGTGAAGAGTTTGAAAATGCTTCTAAATGCATTGGGATGATTCATGATTTTTTTTGGTGATTTTTAGAAACCTAAATGTATTTTTAATTAATTAAAAGACTTTAATTAATTAAAAATAACATATAAATATTTTAAAAATACTTTTTTAATGCAAAAATTAAAATAAAAATCATTTTTGGGATGAGAAAAATATTTAAAGTCAGAATGCAAAAGGAAATATTTTTGTGATGTTTTTAGCTATTTTAAATTAAATATGCAAGAAAATGCAATTAAAATGAAATAAAAATGAATTAAAGTGAAAGTATGCGCATCCAATGGCTGGAATTCAAATTCAGAGGGTGAGGGTTGACTGCGCGCGCAAATGGAAGGCTGAGATTGATTCTGGAAATTTTTAATTAATTAAATTAATTAATCTGGATTAGGGTTAAGTGAGTGAATCAGGACCATTCAAACACGCGCTAATACACATCCAAGGGCTGATATTCAAACTGGGCCACTAAACCCTAATTAGGGTTCTAATCATTTTTAGGTGACCGGAGCTAGCTCCGGTCATCTTCTCCGGCAAGCCAAAACACCTATCTTCTTTCCTAGGCTAAATCAAAAGCTCTAAAGCTCCAGAAATGATCTACAAACCTCCCTTAACAAGAATCTATCATCAAAACACATTTATCATACATCAAAAACAAGATTCGAAGCAAATCGTGAAAATGAACAAAACTTTCAGAAGTTCAATACATACTCATTTCTCAATCATTTTCAAAACAAATTATATCAGGATGATCAGTGAAGCATGTAGATTCATTTAGAAACTTAAATATCAAGTTCTGGAAAAAACATTCATGAAGCTACCTGAGTTGAAGCTTTGTGTTCTTGAGCTTTCTGGCCTCCTTCTTGGTTCAAAACCACCCCAATGATCTTCTTGATGATGAAGATGAGCTTAGAGCAAGCTTGTGATGGCTATTTTGAGATGTTTGGTTCCGAGGATGCAGAAATCGTATTTCTGATTTAGTGGCTTTTAGGCTATGGTGAAGGGTGCTTTGTGATCCTTAGGTTATGTGGAGATGATTGGTGAAAGAAAATTGAAGTTTCAGTGGTTGGTTCTTGAGTTTCGAAGAAGGGAAATTTTTGACAAATTTTGTGGATTCTGAGTGTGTGGAAGATTCAGGCTTCAATGTTGTGTGTTTTGTGTTTCTTAGGGTTTGTATAAGGTATCTTGATTGGTTCAGAGAGTTGTTGTGGCCTAGTGTGATTGGTATGGGGTGTTTTGCAAAAAAGTCAAGATTTGTGTACTTGAGGTATGGGCCATGGCAGGTCTGATTTCTTGGGGTGTCTGGCCTCAGCTGACTTTGTGGAGAGCCATAAAATCAGATTGCATGAGTTGGCACAAGTGGATGGAGAGTTTCATACCATTTTGCAATTCTTGAAAGTTTTGGCCCTTTTTGATTTCTTGAAGTTCAAGTCATGAAAATACATGATTCAATGCACAATTTTGATGTTTAGAGGTCCAATTGACATATTGTGAAATGTTTGTGTCCATTTGAAGTCATTAGAATGCTTGAATATGCCAATTTGCAAAATTCCTCTTTGACATGAAACTTGAAATTTTAGGATTTTTCCCAACTTTGAAAGGCCATATCTTGAGTTCTATGATGAATCAAGACATGTTCTTGTACTTTTTGAAAAGGGAAAGATCCAATCTACAACTTTCATGACCAAGAATTTTTCATTTGAAGCATTTTTGGTTAAGAAAGAGGAGGTTGAAAAACTTTCCCAAAATGGAAAGTTTGCATTTCAAGTCATTCCATTTTTGGAAAGTTTGCAAATGGCTCAAAAATATTCAATATTATGAACTTCCAACCTCTTCTAAGATCAAATAAAGATCATAGAACTTCAATTTGATGAAAATACCCCTTTGGTTCCATTGTTGGGGGGCTCAGATGCCCTGATTTTGACTTAACTTGCTCAAGAAGTTACCCAGTGAACAGATGACTTCCACAATGAATTTCTTCATCAAACTTGGTACATATGATCCTTATAACATCTTAAGAACATTAAAAACAAGAATGGCCCAAAAATTTGGAGTTAAGGCCTCTGAAACCAAAACCCTAATTTTGGTCATCTGTGTAGTGAAACCCTAGCTCTGCTTCCATGTCTTGCCTGTTCTTGTGACTTCTTGACTTCCATGAACCTTGAGGAGCATAATATGATGATAGAACACACATGGACCCTCTTGGAAAGATTTGAGGCCTTTGGGATGGCTCATATGGACTCTTGGATTTCTCATATCACAAACCCTAGATGTAGATTAACTTGAACTATGTAGATGAAACAAATATGCAATATGAGGTGTGATGCCTATGTTAATGCAAAAATGAAAGATCACAAGCCATGGTGTGATAAAGATTGAGGGAAAATTTGGGGTGTTTACATATGGGTAACAAAGGAGTCTTCATGAACCTCTTGCATCAACAGGTCTGCTTCGTGTCTATCCACGCATCTGAGCAGAACCATGTCGAAGTTTCGCTTGTATAGCACATCATATTGATTAAAAAAGAATCCACCTGCTAACCTTTTGAGAGTCTTCTTGTCTTTTCTAGATGCCTCATTCGGGTATTCTTGAGACTTCAAGAATTGCTTGATATCATGATACCAAGGTTTATTATCTTCACCACTGTCAACTGCAAAGACATAAGCAGGTATTTCAAGACGAAAGACCATGATTCGAGGCACGTAATTCTCTTGAAAAACTTTAATCATGGATGATAAAGTTGCTAGAGCATCATCGAACTTATTTTCATCTCGTGGAATATAGCTCAGCTTGACTTTGGTTAAGAAAGTTAGCAACCTCCTAGTATTATCCCTGTAAGGAACCAGGTGAGGTTGATGAACTAACCACTTTCCATTGACTTGGTTCACTACCGGAGAAGAATCTATGAAGTTCTCAAGGTTCTTGATTCGCAACTCGATTGCCTCCTCTACCCCCATGATGCAAGCTTCATACTCTGCTTCATTGTTGGTACATTCGAAAGTCATCCGAGCAGCGAAAGGCATATGGACACCCTCTGGTGAGATGATGACAGCACCTACTCCACTTCCGTTTACGTTCACAACTCCGTCAAATATAAACTTCCATTTGGATTCAGGGTCTGGCCCCTCCTTCGGAAGTGGTTTTTTGCAGTCTTTCAACTTGAGGAACATGATGTCCTCATCCGGAAACTCGAATCTCATGGGTTGATAATCGTCAATTGGCTGCTGAGCCAGGTATTCTGACAATACACTCCCTTTGATTGCTTTTTGCAAAGTGTGTTGGATATCATATTCTGTTAGAATCATCTGCCATCGGGCTACCCTTCCTGTTAAAGCCAGTTTCTCGAAGATATACTTTGCAGGATCCATCTTGGAAATTGGGAGAGTGGTATGAGTTAGCATGTACTATCTTAGTCGGTGAGCAGCCCATGCCAAAGTGCAACAAGTTTTCTCAAGTAGTGAGTAGCGTGTCTCACAATCGGTAAACATTTTGCTAAGGTAATAAATGGGATGCTCTTTTCGATCAGACTCGTCTTGCTGACCTAGCACGCATCCCATTGATCCTTCGAGTACGGTAAGGTACATGATTAAGGGTATCCTTGGCACTGGAGGCATGAGAATCGGAGGTTATAACAAGTATTCCTTGATTCGTTCAAAGGCTTGTTGGCAATCTTCATTCCATTTGATAGAATGATTCTTCCTCAGAAGCTTGAAAATAGGCTCACACATGTCTGTTAGGTGTGAGATAAATCGTGCAATGTAGTTTAATCTCCCTAAGAAACCACATACTTGCTTCTCAGTTTTTGGTTCAAGCATCTCATGGATGGCTTTTACATTTGTCGGGTCAACCTCAATTCCCCGCTCACTGACAATGAAACCCAGTAGCTTTCCGGAACGTACCCTAAAGGTGAATTTGTTCGGATTCAACCTTAATCTGAATTTTCGAAGTCTGTCAAACAACTTTTCTAGATTTACCAGATGTTCTTCTTCTGTTTGGGACTTTGCTATCATATCATCAACATAGACCTCAATCTCGTGATGAATCATGTCGTGAAACAGCGTCACCATTTCCCGTTGGTAAGTGGCTCCAGCATTCTTAAGACCAAACAGCATGACTTTATAACAGAAGGTGCCCCAAGGCGTAATGAAGTTAGTCTTTTCCATATCATCAGGAGAAATTTTAATCTGGTTGTAACCTGAAAACCCGTCGATGAAAGAGAATACGGAAAACTAGGCAATGTTGTCAACTAGCACGTCTATATGAGGCAGAGGGAAATCATCTTTAGGGCTGGCCCGATTCAAGTCCATATAGTTTACACACATTCTGACTTTACCGTCTTTTTTAGGGACCGGTACAATATTGGCAACCCATGGAGGGTAACTAGTCACTACTAAGAATCCAACATCAAATTGCTTATGTACTTCCTCTTTGATTTTGATTGCCATATCAGGGCGCATGGTCTCAACTTTTGCTTCACTGGCGGACAATCTTCTCTCAAAGGCAGCTTGTGCACCATAATATTTGTGTCTAAACCAGGCATGTCCTGATAAGACTAGGCGAAGACATCAACATATTCTCGAAGCATGGCGATTAGACGAGTCTTGATAGATTCTTCTAACGCAGCCCCGATCTTTACCTTTTTCTTGTCTTCTTCAATACCCAAGTTTATACCTCCATAGCCTCTTCATGTGGCTGAATCATCTTTTCCTCTTGTTTAAGAAATCTGGCTAGCTCTTCAGGTAGTTCGCAATCTTCTTCATCTTCCTCATCGGCTTGGTAAATCAGATTGTCAAAGTCATACTTAGCCATAGTAGGGTCGTCATTGATGAGACCCGATGAAGAGCACCTGCATGAATGATGATTCATGCAAGGCTTTAGAAAGAGTTTGAAAAATGAAAACATTGCCACTTTAAAACTTTTCTTTCCTTTTTAAAACAAAGACAAAACATGAAAGACAAGGAACAACATGGATGAATGCAAAACGTCCGCTTTATTAATGATCATGGTATTGTGTTATGAACAATGGAACCCTTAAAATGAGCTACTATGCCCCGGGTAAGGCACAACGCTTGAATACAGGAAAGACAAAAACAAAAACCATTACTCTTCAAAGGAAGTGACAAAAATGAGCCTTTCAGACGACCAATTATTGAGTTGCGTCTCTGGAGCACTAGGCCAGATCCACTCGTCCAAGTCACAATCACTATCAATTGTGTCATCTTGCACTGCACTGATACTCCCATAATCAACCCATCCTGCACTTGTGAAGGTAATCGGGCCTTGTCGACCTCTGGCGTTCTGTTCAGATGATGACTGCCTAGGCTGGTAGCCAACACCAAACATGTCCTTCTTTTCTGATACTTCCACCGGCTTGCCCCAACCTTCTTGTATTACTTTTAGAGCATGTTTGTAAGAAGTAATGGAAACTCCTTTCTTTGACTCTTCGGAAGAAGCTGTTGATGAGGATGCTAATTCAGTCTTTAAGGGCTCGAAAGCTTAACACAGAGTCTCAACAATCTCACCGTCCATCTCTATATATTAAATGAAGCCAGATGACTGATAAAGATTTCCTTCTCTCCACAGACCATTATGATTTTCCCTTCCCAGACGAATTTCAATTTCTGATGAAGCGTAGACGATACTTCCCCTGCCTAATGGATCCAGGGCCTCCCCAGTAAACAGCTGTACGCAGGCTGGATATCCATTACATAGAATGTGGTATTGAAGACTTGTGGCCCTACCTTGATCAGAAAGTCCACTTCTCCAAACACTGATCTTCTTGATCCATCAAACGTTCGAACCACCAAGTCACTAGGCTTCAAAATAACTTCGTCGTAATCCAGTTTCATTAATGCCTTCTTGGGAAGAACATTTAGTGATGACCCTGTGTCCGCCAACACATGGGATAACATTGCACCCTTATAGTGCAAAGAAATATGCAGTGCCCAATTGTGAGAGCGACCCTCAGATGTCAGGTCCATGTTAGTAAAACCCAGTCCCTGACTGGCGTTCACACTGGACAACACAGTTTCTAATTGGTTCACTAAGATATCCTGAGGTACATAGGCTTTGTTCAGGATGCTTAAGAGAGATTTTTTGTGAGGGTCAGAACACATTGATAGAGATAAGATGGAAATCTTTGATGGAGTCTGTTGCAAGTGGTCTAGTATTTTATAATCGCTCTTCTTGATGATTCTTAAAAACTCTTCTGCTTCTTTGTCAAATGTAATGTCAGGGTCAGCCACAGGCGTGGGCTCATTAACAGTTACTGGTTGTTTTCCCCTAGCCTTAGCTTGGGCCTCAGCAGTATCTCTAGGTGGCACTACGCTGTTTCTCAGTGTCTTCGGTGCAAACAATCTTCCACTCCTAGTAAAACCTCCTACCACAATGTTCTCTATCTAAGCTGGAGACATACTAGGTGTGGCCAAGTCTTGCTTCTGGCCATTACAATAAACTTCACCTCCGTAATGCCATGGGATGGCCTTATCACTTTGATACATCACAGGCCCTGCAGTAGTAATAGTTATTGGTGCCACTCTGGCTTGAGGAGGAGCTTGGGCTGGATTATAGAAAATGGTCATCGTAGAAACTTCTTTCTCTTTTGCAACTCTATCAAACTGCAGGATCCCTTCATCAATCATGTTTTGTACCCCTGTCCTTAATTGCTCACAACCACCAGGAGCCTCAGCACAATATGGACAATCATTCTTACAACCCAGAAAAGTACCCTTCTGGACCAAACAAGATTTGACAGTACTCAACAGAGTTTGCAGGTTATTGACATCATGCACCAAGTTCAGACTCTCTCCGTCATCGATTGCCCCAACTGTACCTCCATGAGGGGGCATGGAGTTTTGTATCACATTTGAAATGGGAACGAAATTAATCGCTTTGGATTCTAATAAATCTTGAACAACGTGCTTTAGGGCTTTACAGTTTTCTGTAGTGTGACCGGGGGCTCCGAAATGGAATTTGCACCGGGCGTTTGTATCATAGCCTTCAGGGATTTGCCCCGGCCTCGGAGGTTGCAAAGTTCTGAGCTGGACCATTTGGAGCTGGAGAAGATTATGCAAGAGATGTGAGTAAGACATGGGTGGAGGGTCAAACTGCCTTTCTTTATCCTTTTAAGAATAATAAGGACGAGGAGCCCTCTGTTGCTGATAACCCTATTGGCGATGCTGTTGCGGTTGTTGAACCTGTTGTTGATTAGGCTGAGCTGAAATAGTAACAGGAGCCACTTACTGATAAACACCTATATTGCCTCCGCTTCTCTGTGTGCATACACAACTCCCGTTTCTCCTTCCCTCATCTTCACAAAAGGTTTCTTGATACCGGAAGCTGAAGCACCACCATTTTGGATCTTTCCATGCTTAATCTAGCTCTCTATCCTCTCACCAGTTAAGATAATATCTGAAAAACCGCTTGAAGAACACCCAGTCAACCTTTCCATGAAATGCCCTGGAAGGGTGTCCATGAAAAGGTCTACCATTTCTATTTCTAACAATGGCGGTTGTACCCTGGCGGCCACCTCACGCTATCTCTGGGCATAATCTTTGAAGCTCTCTGAATTCTTCTGCGCCAAACTTTGGAGCTGAGTGTGGCTAGGCGCTATATCGATGTTATACTGATATTGTTTAAGAAAAGCTTCCCCCGACTCTTTCCAGCTTCGAACAGAGCTTCTCTCCAACTTCATATACCATTCCAAGGAGCCTCCAAAGAGGCTATCCTGGAAATAGTACATCCAGAGTTTCTCGTCCCTAGTGTGGGCAGGAATCTTTCGGTAAAAAGCTTGCAGATGGGTTTTGGGGCAGGAATTACCATTGTACTTATCAAAAGTTAGTGGCATGAACTTGGGAGGAATGACCACTCCAGGAACCAAGCCCAAGTCAGATACATCTATCCCAAGAGTGTCTCTACACTCAAGGGCCTTAACCTTTTCAGCCAACAACAAAAAGTCTTGAAAATTTCCTTCCGTGCCAAACCCCATATCATTGTTAACATGAGGGAACTGGTCCTCTTGTTGGTCTTCCACGGGAATGAGAGTTGGTGTGCCAGTCTCTGGAACTGGAGGTCCGCCTGTTCCATTATTATTGTTGGGGGGATTCACTTGAGCCTCTAGAGTGACTACAAGAGGGTCAGTCTGGGGAGGAGTGAGCCTCTACATGGCATTCCTCAAATCCTGTTGTCCTTGGACCATTCCTTGCATCATAACCATGAATTCCCCCATCCGGGTGCGGAATTCATTGATCTCAGTTTGTATAGCGTCCATGATAGTTCTTTGGTTGTTACGGGCCGCGTACCGATGAGGAATATTTTGTCTGAGGTGACGGGTCTTGGCAGCCCTCGCAATCTTTGCTTGTTGAATAAATAAGTTAAATAAACTGGAGAAACCTGCAAAAGAAAGAAAAATGCAAATGATAGGTATGTAATGATGTGTTCCTCTTATCCTCAAGGTTTTGTTTACTCTCCCATTCCGATATTAAGAGAATAGCTTTTGAATTAAAACCTTGTGTGACATTCAGCTGTGAAGTGGCAGTATTTAATATCCTGTGTCCGTGCAACAGATAACAACCAAAGACTTCAGGTGAATCAAAAGAAAACTGGAATAGCAAAGTCCCCGTAGGGTACAAGTTCATACATCAAAGAGAGGAAAGTACATCAGTAAAAGAGGAATCCCACAACAAGCTTGTGGGTAATCCAAATCATATGAATACAAGACTAAAGCCTAGGAAGATCTACATCCTGCAACCTCCAGCTAAGGCGTTTGATGTAACAGCTCGGGCCCCTCGCAAGGCAATCCCGACACTATCACCTCACGATCTTCTCTACCCCCCTCACTAGTAGAGTTTTTGCCTTCCGTGGGAATCGAACCCTGTACCATGGGGTTCAAGTACATGCTCAATCCATTCCCACTACCAATTGAGCTAGTAGCTCAAGTGGTAGTGGGAATGGATTAAGCATGTACTTGAACCCCAGGGTACGGGGTTCGATTCCCACGGAAGGCAAAAACTCTACTAGTGAGGGGAGTAGAGAAGATCGTGAGGTGGCAGTGCCGGGATTTCCTTGCGAGGGGCCCGGGCTGTTACAAGAAAAGGCGCCTTTTCTTGTAACAGCCCGGGCCCCTAGCAAGGCAATCCCGACACTGCCACCTCACGATCTTCTCTACCCCCCTCACTAGTAGAGTTTTTGCCTTCCATGGGAATCGAACCCTGTACCCTGGGGTTCAAGTACTTGTTCAATCCATTCCCACTACCACTTGATCTAGTTAGCTCAATTGGTAGTGGGAATGGATTGAACAAGTACTTGAACCCCAGGGTACAGGGTTCGATTCCCATGGAAGGCAAAAACTCTACTAGTGAGGGGGTAGAGAAGATCGTGAGGTGGCAATGTCGGGATTGCCTTGCGAGGGGCCCGGGCTGTTACATTTGACACCTTGAAGCAACTGGGCTATGTCCGGATGGTCTAGTTCCTGTATGAGCTTTTGAATCAGGAGGTCCCTAAGGTCAAAAGAGGCATGCAACTCCTCAATTTTTTGTAGGAACACCTTCTCACTCTCCTTGTTTGCAGTGGACTCAGTCTTGGTCTTCTTGACATCAACTCTCAGCTTCAACTCATCTATCTCTTTTTGAGCATCCTTCACTTCCTGTTGACTCTCTGTTATATCTTGGTGATGAGCCTTCTGAAGGAGATCTCCCTGTTCAGCTAAAGAATCTTGAAGGCCTTTGATCTCTAACTTGTACCTGGCTTCCAGCACTTTCTGCCTCTTCAAGTTGTCTTCCCACCTCTCTTGCCACAAGGTTATAGTTTCATTAGCTTCATCCAACTCTTTCTTATCTTTTTGGTGTTGGACCGCCTTGTGAGTTTCAGCTAATCCTCTTTTCTTGAAATAGAGTTCTCTTTCCTGAAAGTGCTGCTGCTTAAGCCTGACCATTTCTTCATCCTGGTGAACCCTCTCTTCCAACTTCTAGTTTTGAATCTTCAACTTCTGGCATGAGTTGTTGACTTCGTGATTTTCCATTCTGAGTTGCTTAACCAAGGCCTCCAATTTCTGATAGTCTTTGAGAGGTATTGAATCCGCAGATAAATCCTCCTTAGGGTACAAAGGGGATTCCATAGAGAATGGAAGAAGTAAGACTTCTACACGATCTTTCAACCATGCAGCAAAAGGATCATATGTTTTTGGGTCCACCTTCCCAAAATCTTTCTTTCCTTTCTTTGTCCTAACATCCTAGGCTTGTGCTACCTGTACAGACAACTCCCTGTTTCCTTCTATCAAGAAATACAACGATTCAACTACCTCTTCAGCTGACAGTGGAACCTTTAGAGGGTAGCCAAACTGTTTTCTTGATAATGAGGGATTGTAGTTTATTCCCCCTTTTCTTCCTAACAAGGGTACATTAGGGAAAGTGCCACAGTTAGCAATAATTTCTTTTCCAATCAAGTCTCTATTGCATCCCCAAGCTATGTTGTCTAAGGTTAAGCCCATCAATCTTTTGGACCATTTCCAATCTTGTTTCAAGTCTTGGAAAGGTCCTGATTTTAGGAGTTGCCTTACAAACCAGTCAGCAAACAAGGGAGCACAACAGTTCACAAGTCCTTTTCTCTTTTCATTCCGGTAATGAACCCCATAGTAGAAGTCACCCGATAATGTAGGTACTGGGTTTCTTCTGCCAAAGATGCTGATATCCTTCATGCTGATTAATCCTTTATCTCCTGGGAACAAGCTTATCCCATACACCATCAAAGCCAGCAATGTACTGAACTAAGCCCATTTGTTTTCAGAGGCTACATTTTGAGCTTCCTTGACAAGAAAATCCAAGAGAAGTCCTTTACCTTTACTGACATCCAGTCCTCTACTAACTTTGGACAAATCCAAATGAAAAGAGTCAGCTATGTCTCTGCATGAAGGCATATTCTCTAAGCCATAGTAAGGAGCACCATTTTTTATGGGAATCCTATTGATACTGGAGATCTCTTCCAATGTAGGAGCCAAAAGATAATACGGGAACACAAAGACTCGCAACTGTGGATCATAGAATTGTAACAAGGAGTGCAGGCTATCCCTTTGATCGACTGTTGGCTTATTCACATATTCCAGAATCTTTCCAAACTCCCCTCTGAAGTCATCCCGGACCTTGTCACTCATTAGGCTGATCAACTTCTGAAAATACCTTCTGTCTCTGGTTTCGGGAAAGTATAGTGGACATTCTTCTTCCTTGGAATCTCTATCTTGAAGCAACAATGTGACCAGGAATCGGAAGTAATATGAACCCTGAGAATAAAAGAACACATATGATTAATGATGTCAAGATGCTTATGCAAGGAAATGCATGTGATCAATGATGTGTCTATGTAGTGTCAATCATATAATCAAGTGTCTGTGCAGGGTCACAACATCACCACCAACATCTCTCTGATCAGAGGTTCAGATCTCAGAATCAATGTGTAACAAGACAGATCACGATACTGAAGCATGCTGGTATAATGGGTGTGTTGAAGGTTAAGGTTCCTTCAATCCTGTAAACCCCTCCCAATCTCACGGGTGTGTCACTCGGGTCAACATCACGAACTCTCAAAGCCGAATAACAATAATACTTTCACCATTTCGGAGAAATGGCTCATGATCAAATCAGGGAATCAGTTTGGCATTATGTACTACTCATGGAGGTCTCAGCTGAGTCTAAGGAAACAAGCATCCCTCATAATTCCCCGACTTCAAGCACTGAATCGAGAAACAATAGTACATTCAACCTTTGGGATACAGTACTATTATTATACGAACAATTTGCTTTAACCGGGTTCCTATGAGAAAACCAGGCCATCCTATGCGAGTTCCCAGTGGGCCCTCGGATGCGAGTGGATTTGCCAACAAATGTGGTCTTCCACTGTCATCACTAGAGAGGGATGTTTCCACAAAGGTTCTCAATGCTCGGTCCCTTGACTGCACATAACTATCAAGGTTGTGTATTACCCCAGAATGATTTCGGCATCAATACATTTCCGAGAAGGTCACAAGTCAAGGTGTGGAACTCACTAATACCAACATGGAAAGATACCATGAAGCCAAAGTGGAACCACTCTAAGTCCTAGGTGCACTCAAGCCGGGTATTTGGCTTATCTCATAGTAACAAATCCCAACCCACAAAGAAAAAAAATGAAACCAACACAGTCCAGTATATGATGCATGAAAAACAAATACTGAAAGCAGTAAATAAATGCTGTAAAGTAAATTGTAAATGGAAATAGTAAATAAACACACAATAACACACACATAAACACCCAGAGAAACAAAAACAAACAGGCGCTAGGATTGACTCTACGAGGGAAATCAGAGATTCTGGGTTCGATCCCCAGCAGAGTCGACAGCTGTCACTCCCGGGATTTTCATCCTAGTACAAACATGGATGTGGCGCAGAAAAGGTAGAGTCGCCAGCTAGGCATTTTTATCCCAAAAGAATGGGAAAGGTAATGTTGCACAAACCTAAGGAAGAAGGAAAGGACAAGGTCCTACGAACCAAAGATTTGGGTTCGGGAGTCGGTTACGACCTGGGAAGGTATTAGCACCCCAAATCATTCGTCGTACCCGACGGGATCCACGCTTGTTTGTTTGTTTCAAAGGGTGAGAAATAAGATGCTGCTGAACAAAAGAATGGCTAACTGGAACTGAAATGAAATGAGAAAGGGAACTGGAGAAAGAAAATAAAAAGAAATAATGGGGAAAATGTAGAGAAAATAAAGAATATGCTCGAACGGGCCCTACCCCACTGCCTACGTACCTCATCGGGTAAATGAGGATCAGAGTCGACGTAGTTCGCCTAACCAGGCGAGAACTTTTTTTGTGTTTTTTTATGCGTTGGAACTGCGTATGTCTATGCTCAGGTGTTGCAGGATCGTTTGGTACGAGTGCGTTTACCGTCTTGCATGCGAGACACGTCATCTCAAATTCGCGTTTAGAGTGAATGAGGTGAGAAAAGAAGTTCCCGCATGAAAGTCGCTTATTACGTTTGTTATTTTATCTTTTAAAGAGTTTTGTATGAATTTGGCACAAGGAAGTGAATTCAAACTCTTTTCCATGGAATGTGTACTTGATACTACATTTCCAAGATGGAATAGTAGACAAGCACACCAAGTAAGGAGAATTTATCCAAGACTTGTTTCCAAGGATTAGGGTCTAAGTTCACTGGCTTGTTGAACTTATTACATGTTTTTGTAGCTTTTTTGAAGAATTATCATTTAGGTTTTCTTTGTGAAATAACCTCTTGACCAGACTAGTACATCATGCTAGACAAGCCCATACTATTCCAATATGGAATGAATATGAGTGCCCCGTGGAATAAGGCTATACACAAGAGATTCTTTCATGCATTTATTAAATGTTTTTTATTTTTGTTTGAGATGAGAAAAAGAAGACTCAAGAGGCAAAATTTCAAAGCTAATGGGGGACTAAGTGTCGCTCCCGATAAATGGGAATGGCCCAGATAAAGGTACAGACGCGAACGGTCGGCGAAAGGAACAATGAGTACACACAGCAGTGAACTCACTGGAGATGAATAGAGTCGCCAGCTAGGCATTTTTATCCCGGAGGAAAGGTAATGCTGCATAGACCTAGAAAAAGATGGATAAGACGGTTTGCGAACCAGAGAGACTGAGAAAGGGGGTTGGTTACAACCTGGGAAGGTATTAGCACCCAGATTGTCCGTCGTACTCGACGGGATCCACGCTTAAAAGATTTGTGTTTTAAAGGGGTAGTGTCAGTGCAATCTGTGTGTAAAAGAGCTGGAAAAGGATGTACAGGTGTCAGTGTAAGAGAAGTGAAGTGTGATATGTACAGTGTCAGTGTAAGGAACAGGAGTGAAATGCTCAAGACTATGAGGCTTAAGGAATGAAGCTGGGAAGAGGGGGAATATACAGAGACTTTTGTTCGATAACTGTTAAGTTATGCCTACGTATCCTCTCGTGCAATGAGGAAGTCAGAACACCGTAGTTCGACCCAAAGAGACTGAAAGATGAATTGACTGGTGAACTGCTTACTTGTCTATGCTCAAGTGTATGACCTGTCTGGCTCAGGTGCTAACTGTCTTGCATTAGACGGAAGAAGCAAGTTCTCGATTGTGAGTGAATGAGATGAGAAGAGAATCCCGGAGGAGACGATTATTGTTTGTTTTTGAGTTTTCAGTCTTTTATTGCTTTTGGATTTGTCATAAGATAATGAGCTTAAGTCTAAACCAATGGATTTAGTAAACTCATCACATCTTCCCTCTGTTTAGGGGTAATGAGAATACCTTAAGTGTGAAGTCAGATTCTCACACTTAATCACCTTTGGTGTAGGATTAAGATCATTAACCTACTTGTGATTATTTAGATGTTTTTGGGATTTTTGTTTAGTGTTGAGTAATGAGGTTAAGCCATAATCAAGGATTAAACAGACCCATTACACCATCCTAAAAGAAGGATGATAGATGAGAATGTTTAGGCTGAGGAAAACTCCTCAACTTAATCCATGATTAGGGATTAAACCCATGACAAAACAAGCCTTTATTAAGTGGATTTTAGTTAATGATATGATGATGAAGTGTTTTTTATGATTTGTAAGACAACTTGAGGGGGACTTGTCCATTAACACTAGGGTTAGTCCTTCTTAACCAATTAAGGAAGAATTAGAACCCTAATGCAAGGCCCAAGTTACAAGTGTGATGTCTTGATGATTATTAGATGAATTGATTAAGAGATTTAAACACCTTAAGGGTTCAAGAATTAGGATTAAAGTTATACACTCCATCCTAAGAGAAGGATGCAGGCATAAGCTTAATCACAAAGTCTTAAAGCCTTTAGGGTTTAGTCCCTGATTATGAGATGAGAAGAGAGGACTCAAAGAGAGACACAAAGGTAAAACTATGGGGGGACTAATCAAAATCCTAATTCATTATCATGCTTGGATGATCCTAAGGTTTGTGAGGTTTGCAAGAACAATCTTCAAAGGAACCACCAGGAAGCAGATGAACAGGATCAAAAGAAGCAAAGTGACTTGCTTCATTCAAGGAGTCAAGTCACTTGAAGAAAGAAAGTGGGGAAGAGAAGGATGAGCAAGCTCAAACTCAAACACATATAAAAATGCAGCAATGGATGCAAGAGAGATGAAAAGAAAAGGTATGAGAAGTGAAGGCAAATCCACTTCTCAAGTTTACTTACCACCTGAAATGTTAGAAAGAAATGCAATGCAATGCAAGATGAGATGAAATGATATGATGCAAAGCAAGACCAGAAGCATGGTGATGATGAAAATGATGCTATGAGGTGCTGCAAACATGAGGCAAGACAATGGGGATGTTCATACAAGATTATGAATGCTAATGATGCAAGCCAAGGAGCATGAACAAGCATGAAAAGTTATGAATCATACAAGACAAATGACATGGCAAATATGTAATGCAATGATCAAAGATGCTTTATACATGTCTTAAGATGTCAAATGAATCATGAGAATGCACAAAATGCAAAGACAAGTCATGTTATGCAAGGAAATGCAAGAGGGATGCAAAAGAAAGCCCAAATTAGGGTTCATGGATCAAACATCCAACACAAACCAAAAACAGAAGCAAAACCCTAAAGTAAAAAAGGAAAATGGCACTCAAAGAAACCCTAGGCCTATAATGAACCACTGCCCAAAGGGGAGCTCTCAACTCTCAACCAAACTCAAGATATGAATTTTCTAAGTTATTAGGGTTTTTTAGGGTTCTTAACAAAACAAATGCCAATCAATTTGAAAATGCAAGAACAAATCATGGCCTTTTTATCCTTGAAAATACATGCTAAACACAAAACAATGCAAGAAGAACCAATGTCTCAACCTTCTTCAAAAGGCAGAAATGAATTTTCAAACATGTGATCAAAATAATGCATAAAAAATGATTTAATTCAATGAAAAATTCTTAAAATGCATCAAGATCAAAAAAGAAATTTGGTTTGAAGGTTGGACAATGTTTCTAAATGTCTTAGAACATTTCATGAATTTTTTTGTAATTTTTAAATACCTAAAAGTATTTTTTATTAATTAATTCTCATTAATCAATTAAAAATAATCTTTTAAATATTTAAAAATACTTTTTTAAATGATAAAAATAAAATAAAAATGTTTTTGTATCATAAAAATTAATAAAACTTTAAAGAAAAAGTTTCATAATTTTTAAGGATTTTTTGCTATTTTAAAATAAATGTGCAAATTAATTGAAATAAAATGAAATAAAAAATGAATTAATCTGATTTAATGAGAAGTCAAACAATCCAACGCTTGAGGTTCAAACTGGCCAGCGCGCGCATTGACTTGGCGCCTTATCTCACGGCTCAAATTCAAACTTGTTAATTAATGCTTAAAACCCTAACCCTGCCGTTAATTACAATCAGGCGACCGGAACAGTGTTTCGGTCGTCTTCTCCGGCCCTCCCCAAAATCAATCTCTCTCCCTAGGCCAAATCAGGAGCCCTAAATCTCCAGAAACCATCTAACAACCACCCTAAGCACGAATCCATCATCAAATCATGCTTAAACTCACACACAAACAAGAATCGAAGCAAATAAAATTCTAGGTCAAACTTTCAGAAGACCAATACATGCTCATTTCTGGCTTATTTTCAAAGGTAAAGAGATCCCAATGATCAGTGTAACATGCACAACAAGATTTTAACAAGAGAAATGAGTTCTGGGAAAAAAGTTCATGGTGTCACCTGAGATGGAGCTCTTGATTCAGGAGCTCTTTGAATGATTCTTTGGCTCAATCTGGTCCCAATGGTCCACCTTTGAAGCTTTGGATGCTTAGTTGGAGTTTAAACAACCTCCTGAGTGAGTTTGCAGCAGCTCTGACCAAGGGAAGATGAAAATCGTATTTGAGATATAGGGTGTTTCAGGTCAAAACAAGGGGTGGTTTCTGGTCAGTGAGGTGAGTGGAGATTGTTGGTGGAGTTTGTTCTTGTGTTTGAGGTTTGTGGAAGGAGATTCGATGGAAAATGCAGGCTGAGGTGAAGAATGGCAATGGGGTATTCTTGCTCAGATCAAGCCTGGCTCTTGGTGCTTTCTACTCAATGGATCATGGTGATTTCAAGTATGGAAATGGTTGGGATGTTTTGTGGCTGGGCAGAAGGATTCGAAGCAAAATGCAACTTGGTAGGTTTTTGTGTATGTGATGATTGTGATAGTTTCAGCCTTGCCTCCTTTATGTTTTGGCCAGCATTTGGATAGTATAAACAATTGCAAGTGGCTGGGGGATGTGACATGTCCTGCTGTGATTGGGATGTCTACTTTTGCATAAAGTCCACCTTTTGTGTAAGTGAGGCATGGCTCAAAGTCTAGGCAAGTACAAGGTTGGTTCTGGTGCAGCATGGTAAGAGAGAGGTCTAGCAAAGCTCAACACTCAAGGCTGCAAGTTGGTGAGAGGTGATCATGAGTTTTTGCAACTTGTTGCTTTTTGAACTTTCATGAGAAAAGTCAAGTTACATGAACTATAACCATGGGCATTCTTGGTTCAATTCTGATTTTATGACTTAGAGACATGTTTATGTGAAGGTTTGATACCAATTAGAAGCTGCAATTTGACTTGGTGCATGATTTTGCAAGTTTCCCATTTGGTGCATGTCTTGAAATTTAGTGATTTTAGCCAACTTTGCATTGCCATAACTTTTGATCCAAGAAGAGTTTGATCATGTTCTTGTACTTTTTGAAAAGGGAAAGATGAGATCTACAACTTTCATGACCAAAGTTTTTCCATTTGAAGCCTTTTTGGACCAAGAATCAAAGCTTGAAAAATGACCTAAAATGATGCATTCTTGAAAAGTCAACTATGCCCAAAAAGTCAACATTTGCAAAAACCCTAAATTCTTGATTTCTATGAACTTCAACCTTCTTCCATGATCAAATAAAGATCATATACACTCAAAATGATGAAGATCACCCATTGGTTGGGTCATTGGGGGCCTCAGATGCCCTGATTTTGCACTGACTTGTCTAGAAAGTCAACTCTTGATCAGATGACTTCCCCATGGAATTTCTTCATGAAAATTGATATGTATACTCCCTATACCATATAGAGACCAATGGAAACAAGAATGACCAAAAAAATTGGGATTATGGCCTCTGAAACCAAAACCCTAATTTTCAGTCAACTGTGCAGTTCAACCTGGCTCTGCATCCACTCAAACCCTAGCTCTTGTGATTCCTCTGCAATTTTGACTTTGAGGAGATGAAATATGATATAAGAACACCCATGGACCCCTTTGAAGTGATTGGTGGCCTTTGGGGTGCCTCAAGATGCCCTGAGGTTGCTCAGATCACAAACCTTAGGTGCAGATGCCTTAGAAACTATCCAGTGAATCAAAAATGAGATGTGAGATGATATGATTGTACTTATGCATATGAGATGACCATAAGCCATGATGTGAATGGGTGAGGGCAAATTTGGGGTGTTTACAGCTGCCCCTATTCAAACATGAGTTAGTTGTGCAGGTTGTAAGCGGCGGCTTAACGGGCGAACAAGATAACTTGTGGTTGAATATCAAAGACAGTCCAAAATTTGCACTCACAGAATGAAGAAGAAAAGGGATATAGATTGTAAAAACAAAACAAAGTATATTGTAAAGTATGGGCGACGGAGGACGACCGTCGAGCAGAGGACGACTGCTGGGTAAAGAGCGATAACGGGGACGGCCGACATGCTGGGATAAATGTATGAAATAAAGCGATGACGGGGACGGCCGACACGCTGGGGATAAAAAGTAAAGCTAAGACGGGGACGGCCGACTAGCTGGGGAAAATAAAACCATGATGGGGACGGCCATCACGTTCATAAAGGTAAAGTAACCAACGATGGGGACGGCCATCGGGCTAAAAAGGAAAAGGGACCACGACGGGGACGGCCATCGGGTTAAAGAATAAATGAAATAAACAGATGATGGGGTACAGCCATCAAAGGTGAAGGACGATCACCTAGCAGGGGACGGCTGCTCTGTGGGGAAAGAAAATATGATGGGGACGGCCATCAAAGGGTGGAGAACGACCACCTGGCAGGGTACGGCTGCCGAAAATATCAACGACGGGGACGGCCATCGGATAGAAAAGGTCAACGATGGGGACGGCCATCGGATGAGCAAGATGGAGGACGACCATCAAGAAGTGGAGGACGACCACTCAGCAGGGGACGGCTGCTCTCGGGGTTTATCATAACACAGGACGAGTGTTAGATAACCAAAATCAACAATGGGGACGGCCATTGGATAAAGTGATGAAGGACGATCATCAAAAGGTGGAGGACGACCACCTAGCAGGGGACGGCTGTTAAAATCAACGATGGGGACGGCCATCGGATGAGCATGATGGAGGACGACCATCAAGAAGTGGAGGACGACCACTCAGCAGGGTACGGCTGCTCTCAAAGGTATCATAACACAGGACGAGTGTTAGATAAAAAGAAAATTGTTGGTGATCTACTGGGGAGATAGTAAACACGGACGAGCGTTTACATCCAAGAAACAAAAGGTATAAGTATTTGGTATTGTGTATAGATTAAAGATGTGGACGAGCATCCTTAAGACTATGATACGGACGAGTATCATGTAGAAACAAACTGACACATGTTCAGAGATAATGATACGAACGAGTATCAACTGGTTAACAAGGAACACGGACGAGTGTTGATTCTGAAAGGATTCTTCTGGGGAATAATAGACACGGACGAGTATCTATATTCAAGAAGACATAAGTGTTTGACACAGTGTATGGATTAAAGATGCGGACGAGCATCCCTAAGACTATGATACGGACGAGTATCATGTAGAAACAAACACTAGACGCAATGTTCTGAGATGATGGTACGGACGAGTACCAACTGGTTAACAAAGAACAAGGACTACTGTCGAATCTGTGGGGATATGAGTGATGATGTATACAAGATACGGACGAGTATCTGTATAAGCGTACCATGAGTAGTGAGTATTGTATTGTATAGATGAGTGTTTTAACTGCTGGGGAGAGTGACACGGACGAGTGTCAAGAGAGAAAAGTATAATATTAACAAGTGTATGGGTGATGAAGGTGTACGCGACTGCGCTGGGGATATGACACGGACGGGTGTCAAAAAGGGTGTATATACAAGTATATTTGAGTGCAAAGAGGATGTCTTTGGCTTTTTGCTGGTGATTTGACACGGACGGGTGCCAGAATGTATCTGTAATGAGGGTGATTTGTTTGTAAAGGGTGTTCAGGCGACTTTACTGGGGAAAGATGACACGGACGGGTGCCAAAAGGTGTATATACGGGTGTTTGTGATTGTGGGGCAACTGCTTTTGCTGGGTCTCTGGTGGGGACTCTTGGGGAAAGTAATCTGTATTCACAAGCGTTCAATTCACAACATGACTTATGATTATGCTATGCATTTGATTTTTGCCGTGATGCTCCGTACTAGACGGAATGCTACGCTCTGGGGGGTGAATATGATGCGGATGCCATGATTATGCAAAGGGGCACAGATCCGGGATTCGGATCCCGTTGCTGTGAAAATCTCTGGTCGATCTGCTTGAAATAGACATCCCAGCTGGGTATGAGATCACTGGTAGATCCAATGATGTATCTGCTTGGGGATATAGACATATCCTTATAAATGAGAAACCCAGCTGGGGTTTGTAGAAGCTTTCTGTACTCTGTTGTGATCTCTTCATGCGTTGCTCTTCTGGATAGAGGCTGGAGCTCTGTGGGGAGATGATTCCCTGATTTTTGTATTCTGTTGAGGAAGAATGGCAACCCGGCTGGGGAAGTGAGAGGCAACTCAGCTGGGGATAGAGCATTTCGGATGCTGAGATTGAGTGCATGCTGATTTGGCAGCTCCGCTGGGGAAATGGGCACCTTCGATGCTGTATGTTGAAGATAGACCGAGTTGATAATGATTCGCCTACTTGCTGAGACGTGACCTGCATGCCCCAGGTTGCATTCTGGATACCTGCAATCCTGCAAAGGTAAGGAAACGTACAAAAGGTCCCGAGGTATCCCTCACTGGATTCCGTCATAGGGGATAAGTACTTTCGAGAGTAATCACCTTCCCTGTAAGCATGTGTTTTTATTTTTTAGAGAAAGGCATCTGTACTTATGCAATTGTATTTTAGAGATATCAGACAACTCTTTGCAAAACATAAATGTGAAAACATGACATGACTGAAAAATCTGATTTTATTAATTCATGTGCCCTGAATTGGCAAGATACAGTCAAAGAAACATATCTCCTGAAATGAGGAGATTGTTACAAATTGAGAAATATAGTGCTGGCGGTGCTGACGACGCTTTCAAGGAGCTTCCCCTTCTGCTATGACTCGTATGACAATGACGTTCTTCTCGTCTTGCTTTCTGGAGAGAGTTAATTCTGATTGAAGCTTGATCCTCTGGAAGCTTACCAAGTTGTAGGTGATACAGACGAATTCAGAATGCAGTTGTTCGCTTATTCCCTTATTTTGCCTGGATCGCCCTTTCGGGTTTTCAATCCATCGGGATACCCATTTTCGCCTGAGTTGTCCAATGCGGCTTTTCAACTCAGCGGGTGTACATTTTTTTGTTTATTTCCCTTACTTTTGCCCGAGTCTTTTATTCTGTTTTTGACTCGTCGGGATGCCCTATTTTTGCCTGGACTTACATTCTGTTTTTATGTCCAGCGGGTCATTTTATGCGAAGTATCTTTTAACTGCATCTGAATTCACAGGGGACGGGAAATCTTCACCATCCATGGTGCTGAGCATCAGTGCTCCACCGGAGAAAACTTTCTTTACAACGAATGGTCCTTCATAATTTGGAGTCCATTTGCCCCTGTGGTCTGTATGAGGAGGGAGGATTCTTTTCAGCACAAGATCTCCTACTTGGTACTCTCGGTGCCTGACTTTCTGATCGAAGGCCTTTTTCATTCTCTTCTGATATAACTGCCCATGGCAGATTGCGGCCAATCTCTTCTCTTCGATCAGACTCAGTTGTTCGTATCGGGACCGAACCCATTCTGCTTCACTCAGTTTAACATCCATTAATACCCGCAAAGAGGGTAGTTCAACTTCAACCGGTAGGACTGCTTCCATACCATATACAAGTTGATACGGTGTTGCCCCAGTGGATGTTCTGATTGATGTGCGGTACCCATGTAAGGCGAATGGTAGCATTTCATGCCAGTCTTTGTAAGTGATTACCATCTTCTGCACAATCTTCTTGATATTCTTGTTAGCTGCCTCAACAGCGCCATTCATCTTTGGCCTGTAAGGAGAAGAATTGTGATGTTGAATCTTGAAGTCCCGGCACAGCTCTGCCATCATTTTGTTGTTGAGATTGGAACCATTATCAGTAATGATTCGCTCGGGCACTCCGTACCGACAGATGATATCTCTTTTCAGAAATCTGGCTACCACTTGTCTTGTAACATTTGCATATGAGGCTGCTTCAACCCACTTGGTGAAATAGTCAATGGCGACCAAGATGAATCTGTGACCATTCGAAGCAGTTGGCTCAATCTTGCCAATCATATCAATGCCCCACATAGCAAAGGGCCAGGGTGAAGACATGATGTTCAAAGGATTGGGAGGCACATGCACTTTATCTGCGTAGATCTGGAATTTGTGGCATTTTCTGGCATAAGCACAACAGTCTGCATCCATTGTGATCCAGTAATAGCCTGATCTTAACAACTTCTTAGCCATGGCGTGCCCTCCTGCATGGGTACCAAAAGATCCTTCGTGCACTTCATGCATCAACAAATCTGCTTCCGTCCTGTCAACACATCTGAGGAGTACCATGTCAAAGTTCCTCTTGTACAAAGACCCATCAGCGTTCAGAAAGAAACTACCAGCAAGCCTTCTCAAAGTCTTCTTATCATTGGAAGATGCCCCAGGTGGGTATGTCTGATCCTCCAAGAAGCACTTAATGTCATGGAACCAAGGCTTATCATCTTTTACAACATCTGCTGCAAATACATATGCTGGTCTATCAAGTCTGGACACTGAAATCTGGGGTACAAAGTTAGCCGTTTGAACTTTGATCATGGATGAAATGGTAGCAAGAGCATCTGCAAACTGATTCTCGTCTCGAGGGATATACTCAAGCTTGACTGTCGTGAAGAAAGTCAGTAACCTTCTTGTATAATCCCTGTAAGGTATCAGATGATCCTGGTGGGTGTACCATTTCCCGTTGGTTTGATTGACTACCAAAGCTGAATCTCCGAATACGGTCAATGTCTTGATCCTGAGGTCAATGGCTTCCTCAAGACCCATAATGCAAGCTTCGTATTCAGCTTCGTTGTTAGTGCAGTTGAAAGTGAGTTTTGCCGAGAACGGCATGTGAACTCCTTTTGGTGTAATGAGTACTGCACCAACACCACGGCCATTCATGTTAACAGCCCCATCAAACATCATAGTCCATTCTTCTTCCGGGTCGGGCCCTTCAGTGTGAACAGGCTCTTCATGATCTTTTGCTTTAATGAACATGATGTCTTCATCAGGGAAGTCAAACCTCATAGGCTGGTAGTCATCAATGGGTTGCTGAGCAAGATATTCAGATAGTACACTGCCCTTGATGGCTTTCTGAGATGTGTACTGTATGTCGTATTCTGTGAGGATCATCTGCCATCTTGCAACCCGTCCGGTAAGAGCTGGCTTCTCAAAAATGTACTTAACTGGATCCATTTTTGAGATTAATAAGGTAGTGTGGGTCAACATATACTGTCTCAGTCGGCGAGCAGCCCACGCTAAAGCACAGCAAGTTTTCTCGAGCAGTGAATAACGCTGTTCACAGTCGGTAAACTTTTTGCTTAGGTAGTATATTGCATACTCTTTTCGACCAGACTCGTCATGCTGGCCCAGCACACACCCCATTGACTCTTCTAATACTGTCAAGTACATAATCAGAGGTCTTCCTTCAACTGGAGGCATAAGGATTGGAGGTTCTTGCAGATATTCCTTGATCTTGTCAAAAGCCTTCTGGCAGTCTTCGTTCCACCTGACCGTTTGCTCCTTTCTTAATAGCTTGAACAAAGGTTCACAGGTTGCTGTGAGGTGAGATATGAATCTTGAAATGTAGTTCAATCGACCTAAGAACCCTCGAACTTCTTTCTCAGTCTTCGGTGCAGGCATTTCTTGAATAGCTTTGACTTTATCAGGGTCAACCTCAATCCCTTTCTCGCTTACAATAAAGCCCAGCAGCTTACCGGATCGCACCCCGAATGTGCATTTATTGGGGTTCAGCTTCAATTGGTACTTCCTCAGACGCTTGAACAATTTGAGCAGATTCACCAGGTGGTCTTCCTCTGTAAGGGACTTGGCGATCATATCATCCACATAGCACTCTATTTCCTTATGGATCATATCGTGGAATAGTGTCACCATAGCCCGTTGATATGTGGCACCAGCATTCTTCAGTCCGAATGGCATCACTTTGTAACAGAACGTGCCCCAAGGTGTGATGAATGTTGTCTTCTCCATGTCTTCAGGTGACATCTTGATCTGATTATATCCTGAAAATCCATCCATGAAGGAGAATACCGAGAACTGAGCCGTGTTATCCACCAATACATCAATGTGAGGTAATGGGAAGTCATCTTTCGGGCTGGCTCTGTTCAGATTCCGGTAGTCAACACACATTCTTACTTTGCCGTCCTTCTTAGGCACAGGTACTATGTTAGCAACCCACGGCGGGTAGCTAGTCACAGCAAGGAACCCGGCGTCCCATTGCTTTTGTACCTCTTCCTTGATTTTCATAGCCATGTCTGGGCGAGTTCGGCGCAGCTTCTGTTTAACTGGTGGGCATTCTTCTCTCAAGGGCAGCTTGTGCACAACAATATCGGTGTCCAACCCTGGCATATCTTGATACGACCAAGCAAACACATCAACATACCCTTGAAGCAGATCAATCAGTTGTCTCTTCACTGAGTCTTGCAGGCGGGCCCCGATTTTAACTTCTTTCACATTTTCTTCCGTACCAAGATTGATCACTTCAATCTCCTCCTGATGAGGAGTGATGACCTTTTCCTCTTGTCTCAACAACCTGGCTAGCTCTTCAGGAAGCTCATATTCTTCATCAACCCCTTCATCAGCTTGATTGATCGGATTGTCAAAGTCATACGATGTCATAGCCGTGCTGTTGTCGGTGCTGTCAGGAAGGCACTCTCTGCAAGGGTTAAGTTGGTTTATTTTAGTGATTGATTTTAATCTTGCTTTAGAAAAAAGTGAAATGAAGTTATCATTTTGAAAACACCGCCATTTATTTTTGTACAAAAAGAAAAATGGAAAAACAGTGAGAAAAAAGACTCGTTTGCAAAAAGATGTCTGATATTTCATTAATTTAATCTTGTTTGCACAAAAGTACAGATGGCCCTGATTACAAAATGAGCCTTGTCATCTTGGGCAAGATGCAAGACTTGGATGCATGCTATATAAAAAATACAGGAAATAATAATTACTCTGCATGAGTAACTCTTATAATTTCCTGGGAAGACCAGTTCAAGACACTGCTCCCCGGGATCTTTGGACGAATCCAATTCTCCAGATTGCGCTCCTCTTCCAGCTCGTCTTCCAAACAGTTGATAGCATCGGGGGTAAGCATCCCCCCACTGACAAAACCAGGCTCTGCAGCAGCCTTTTCTTGGTGTTGAGTTGGTCTGTAACCCAACCCAAACTTGTCCTTCTTCTCCTTCACAGCTAAGACCTTGCCCCAGCCTAGGGCAGTTCCTTCTTCAACAACCTTCCGGGCTTGTTGGTATGATGACATGGAGATCCCTGACACAGCAGATGCTTCATTGACATTCAAGGCTTCAAAACCTTGGCTCATTGTTTCATGGATCTCTCCATCCATTTCTATGTACTTATAAGTAGCCAGATGGCTAACGAAAATGTCCTCCTCTCCACAGATTGTGACAACTTGACCTTCCCACTCAAATTTTAACTTTTGGTGAAGGGTAGACGTTATTGCGCCGGCGGCGTGAATCCAGGGTCTACCCAACAAACAGCTGTAGGCGGGCTGAATGTCCATCACATAAAAGATAGTTTTAAAGGTCTGCGGGCCAATTGTCACAGGCAGCTCAATCTCTCCCAGAACCGATCTCTTCGAGCCATCAAAGGCTCTTACCACCAGGTTGCTGGGTCTCAATGCCAATCCATCATATTCGAGCTTCACCAGAGCCTTCTTTGGTAAGACATTCAGGGAAGAACCTGTGTCCACCAGCACATGAGAAAGGACAGCTCCTTTGCATTCCAGGGTTATGTGCAAGGCTTTGTTGTGATTGCGGCCATCCGCTGTCAAGTCAGAATTGGTAAACCATAGCCCATTGCTAGCAGTAACGTTTCCAACCACGGTTTCCAACTGGTTGACAGTTATCTCCTCAGGCACGTAAGCTGCGTGCAGGACTTTAAGTAGTGCATTCCGATGGGCCTCGGAGCACATAAGCAGTGAGAGGATGGAGATTTTGGATGGCGTCTGGTGAAGCTGATCCACAATTTTGTAATCGCTCTTTTTGATGATCCGCATAAACTCATCAACTTCCTGATCGAACGGAGTCTTCAGGGTTCCTTTGGCAGCTGGATCTTCCTGCACCGGGCTCTTTCCTTTTGCCTTGGCAGCAGCTTCTGCTTCGGCAGTAGGTCTTTGAACTTGTGGAGCAAAGAGACGTCCGCTTCGAGTGAAGCCTCCGCCTCCCCCCACATTATCTACTTGTGGTGCAGGTGCTGATGTTTCAAGAGTGATTCTTTTCCCTTCACAGTACACGTCAGAGCCATAGTGCCAAGGGATGGCCCTATTGCTTTCATATGGTACAGGTCCAGGCACCGTGACAGTGACTGAACTAATTGCTGCTGCTGAAGGGACTGTAATTGTTTGTGGATCATAAAAGATTGTAACTGGTGCCCTGGCGGGAGCAACACCTTCTGAATGGTAGGCGGAATTATTTTCAGGATCGTAGAATATGGTAACAGTAGAGACATCTTCGTGATTGATTGCTGGTGTTGTAGGAGGTTCCGTTGGAAGGACTGTTGTTGTTGTTGATGGAGAGTCGAAATGGAATGAAGCTGAAGTTGTAGCAGGAGAAACTGTTGTAAACTGATCATTTGGAAGGACAGGTGAAGTACTTGTTGATGGTGCTGATGAATTGTCGGGAACAATAGTTGCTGCATTTGTAGGAGGTTCTGAAACCGTTGTTGATGAAGTTGCCGGATTTGTCGGAAATGAAGTAGTGATCTGGAGTAGGCCGCTCTGAATAAGGCTGTCAATGCCATTCCTTAAATCTTCACACCCATTCCATGAAATATTGCAGTAAGGGCACCCTAGTTCACACCCCGGAAATATTTGGTTTTCGCGGAGTTGAGCTTTGGTTTCCACCAATGGTGTCCTGATCTGATCCACACTGGTTATCAAATAAGACGGTTGGTCTTCTTCAATAGCATTAATTCGGGGACCACCATGGTTTGGCATAGGGTTTTTATTGACATTGGGCGGAGGTGCAAAATTCAGAGCCTTGGAATCTACCAAGTCTTGTACCTTCATATGCAGAGCCCTGCATTTTTCCGTACTGTGACCAGGTGCGTTTGAATGGAAAGCACACCTAGCATTGGAGTCATAGTTCCTTGGTAGACTGTTGGGATCCGGAGGTGCCAACGTTCTTAGCTCAACCAGGTTGAGTTTCAGAAGTTGTGGCAGCAAGGCAGCATACGGCATTGGGATCGGGTCGATCACTCGGTTAGCTTGGGATGGCCTTTGTTGGAATGGCCTCTGTTGATTGTTGTTGTTGGAGTTGTTGTTGAAGTTCCTTGGAGGATACTGATTCTGATGATACTGGGGTTGTTGTTGGAAGTTTTGTTGAGGAGGTTGATAGACTGGCTGAGGATGAGCTGGAGCAGGGATAGTGACTGCTGCTATTGACCTTTGAACATATTGGGGTCTACCCCTGTTGGTGTGGATGGCATTGGTCTCGCCAGTTCTTCTCGGGCCTGCAAAAGGCTTTCTTGTACTACTGGACGAGCTTGCACCGTTGTCTGAGATCTTACCCATCTTTAACAGGCTTTCAATTCTCTCCCCAGCTATGACAACATCTGCGAAGCTGGTGGAAGAGAAAGCAGCTAACCTGTCAATATACGTTCCCTGAAGAGTGTTCATAAACATGTCTGCCATTTCTCTCTCAGACATTGGTGGTTGAACGGCAGCAGCCAATTGCCTCCATCTCTGGGCATACTCTCGGAAACTCTCCCTTGAAGACTGTGACATTCCCATTAGGAGGGTCCTGTTGGGTGCCATGTCTAGATTATACTGATACTGTCTGATGAAGGCTTCTGCCAGGTCCTTCCAGCATCTTATAGTTGCTCTTGTCAGATGGGAATACCATTCCCTTGATGCTCCAGTCAAGCTATCTTCAAAATAGAACATCCACAATTTCTCATCCATTGTGTAGGCCTTCAGCCTTCCCAGAAATGATTGCAAATGAGTTCGGGGGCATGAAGTCCCATTATACTTTTCGAAACAAGGAGGCTTGAACTTGTGGGGAATCCTGACCCCTTCTACCAAACCCATGTCCATGACGTCGAACCCCAAAGAGTTTTGAGATTCTAAGGACCTCAACTTCTCAGCTATTTCTTCCAACCGTCTATCATAAGTTTCCTCTCTGGCACCCATTACTGTATACTGGTCCTCCTGAGGATCTTCTTGAAGTACTCTGGCTGCAGTGGCTGTTCCCTGAACATTTGCAGGAATGTTAATCTCAGGATGTAGATGTGGACCAAACACAGGGGGGTTAACATGTGGTTGCACCCTTTCATTATTACTGGTGCCTGCAGTTCCTACATGCGGCTCCTCTTGATTTTGCCTCTCCACCATGGCCCTCAGTCTCTCCTGGCTCTGAGCCATGTTGTTCATAACTTCCATGAACTGCGTCATCTGCGTTCTCATCTCTAACCTTTCGTTTGCCATCTGGTTTCTGACCTCCGTAAGGTCTTGTTGCATCTGATCCATCTGAATTCCCGGAAGGTTGTTTCTAGTTGGGTACCTGTGAGGCCTGTTGAGAGGAAATACCCGGCGGCGAGCAATAATTCCTGAATATCACAACAGAGGTTAGCGACAACAAAACAAAAACCTACAAAACAAACAAAAGGGTTAGCATGCAATGCAGTTATGCTTATTTGTTCTCAAGGTATCCGGTTTGGCCTTCAGTTTTGACCCTTCCAGACCCTTGAAGATGATGCTGTTGAAGTTGCTTTTGATGTGAACCCAGATAGAAACCAACACAGATATATTACAAAAGTGAAATAATACAATTTGTTCATTTTACAACACAAACCCTCAAAGGGGCCAAAATACATCACAAAAAGCAAAAGTACATGGAAAAGGAACAACAACAAGCAAATGATCAAACTCCAAGGCCAAACTCATCCTCACGAACTTCCTTGAGAAGTGCTTCGGTCACAGGATCAGCCGGATGCTCCGTGAGACTTCTGATGAGAAGGTTTCTTGTTGCAACTGCTGCAGTCAACTTCTTATTCTGATTTTGGTCCTTTGACCTCTTCAATCCTGCTTTGATTTTCAGCTCTGATATTTCCTCCTGGGCTGCTGCTAGGGCTTTTTCCATCTGCTCCATCTTGTCCTGAACTCTCTTGTCTTCTAGAGTACGGGCCTCAGTGATCCGGACCCATCTGGCCTGACTCTCTTTCAAATACAAGTCTGTTCTTGCTCTTTGGAACTGGGCTTCTTTACAAGCATTTTTCAGAATTTGCTCACCAGCTTTGGACTTGTTGATATAATCTCCAGACTTCTCAATCTTAGTCAAGTGTTCTACCCTTAATTTCTCCAATCTCTCAATCTCCCTCACACCTTCACTCCTCTCCCTGAGGGTCTTCTGCAAGGCTTGAGTTAACTTCTCATTTCTTTCCTTCAAGCTTTCAAACTCTCCCAAACTGATAGTGGCAGGGGGTGGTGCTGAAGATGACTCAGGCATGTCTTCTATGGTAAAGGGCATTCCAGAGAATTGGGCCCTAGCATGGGACCACTCATAATATTGGACTGATGCCACATTATTGCACTTCCCCAGAATGGTGATTCCCTTGGTTTGAATATGATCCCAGGCCCAGGCAGCCTGCCTAACAGTTGCCAGACTAATCTTGTTCTCACAGTAGAGGGTCTCAACCAGGTCTTGTTCCCTGGGAGTATGGACCAGTGCATAGCCCAATTGTCTCCTGAACAGCAGAGGGTTGTAGTTGATACTTCCCTTAACTCCTATCAAAGGCACATTGGGAAAGTGCCCACAGCTGGTGATCATATCTCTGCCCTTGGTGCTCTGAGTACACCATCTGATGTCTGCTGAAGTAAGGACAGTGAGTCTTTTAGCCCAGTTGCTTTGCTGATGAGGATTTAGAAAGGCATCTGTCCTGGGTAGATGTCTGAGAAGCCAAGCATGGAATAATGGAGCACAAATCCTCACTAATCTTCCCCTCTGCTTCTCATTTCTCTGATGGACTGAGTAATAGAGATCACCCAGTAAAGTTGGCACTGGGTTCTTCAGGATGAACAAATGGATTGCATTCTTGCTAATGAATCGAGGCTCATCTGCAAACAACACAATTCCATATACACTTAAGGCCAACAGAGCACAAACAGCTTTCCAATCCCCCAGGGAGGCCTTCAGACTAGCTTGAGAAATCAGGAAGTCAAGATGAAAACCAGGGATCCCAGCTTTAGAGGTCAAGTGTTGTTCAATCAACACAGGTTCCAGGTGCAAAGCTTTTGCCACCTCTCCATTGCTGGGAAAGACCATTTCAGGGTTGAATGGGATTTCTCTTTTGATGGGCAGACCAGTCAATGATGAGTATTCTTCTAATAGGGGCCCCAACTGAAAGTCTTGAAAGGTGAAACATCTCAATGGGGGATCATAGAACTGAATGCAAGTGTGGATGAGGCTCCTCTGAGAAGGGTCCAGATCCATAACCATGTCCAGTATATCTCCATAACTCTCCCTGAACAAGGGTATGTGATCTGGAGTGATCAGGGTTTGGATCCTCCTGATGTCTGATAAGTCTGGTTGGAAGAAATGATAGGTGATGTTGCTTTTCTTTGGAGCCATGATGCTGAGGGCTGAGTAGGATAAGTGCTGATGAAGATGCTGAGGAGAGGGCCACTGGCTGGCTAGTGCAAGTAACTGAAATATGTGGCTGGCACACTGAAGCAAGTGCTGGTGGAGATAGGTCAAAACTACAGATGAGGTCAAAACCAAAACCAGATGAAAATGGATACCCTGAAACACAAATAAGCACATGTTAATATGATGCAATGAGTATGTATGCAAAATGAAATGCAAGGGTTTGTGACTGAGCTGGATCTGATAAACTGCCTTGGTATAGATCCATGTGTGTTCAAGAAATCCAGGTGGAGGTCTAAAAATCCAGTAACCAGGGTGGGGGGACTCAAATAAAGAGCCACATGTCCAGGGTTCAGAATCACAAGAACTATCCAACATGGAGTACTCTTAACAAAGTCAAAGTAACAGGGTATTCTGAGGTCAAGGTACCTGCAAACCTGTAAACAGCCCAACCCCCTCACAGGTGGTGATCTAGAACAAGGATCCTCAGACTTGGATCAGTTATGAGAAGTGTAAACACTTCTAACCCGGAGGTACAGTGTTTACAATAACCATAACAATTCCTCCTCTAATTCACCTCAGTTTCTGAAGGTCAATACTAAAAGGTCATCCAGACTTAGCAGGCTTCCCAGATAGCCCTAGCATTGCAGGAAATCTGCAACACAGAGTTCTCAAGAAGAAACCCATATCTGAACCGTGTTTCATATTCCCGCACCAGACCGAAATGGAATGGGAAAGAATATGATTCACTCTAGCCTAGGTGTCACTCAGGTCCCAGGTATAGGACCTTAACTCTCAATGAAACACCCACCCACCAAAGAAAAACCAGATCCAGCCAGCACAGTATGACAATATGATAAATAAATAAAAACAGTAAAGAAAGCAATAAATAAAGCTGTACAGAAAGCAGTAAATAAAGCAAATATACACATACAAATAGCACATAACACCCCCAATAAACACAAATCAATCGAGCGCTAGGAGGAACCCACAAAAAGAACCAGAAGCCCTGGTTGCAGTATAAGGCTTCCCCAGCAGAGTCGCCAAGCTGTCGCTCCCGATAAATGGGAATGGCCCAGATAAAGGTACAGACGCGAACGGTTGGCGAAAGGAACAATGAGTACACACAGCAGTGAACTCACTGGAGATGAATAGAGTCGCCAGCTAGGCATTTTTATCCCGGAGGAAAGGTAATTCTGCATAGACCTAGAAAAAGATGGATAAGACGGTTTGCGAACCAGAGAGACTGAGAAAGGGGGTTGGTTACAACCTGGGAAGGTATTAGCACCCAGATTGTCCGTCGTACTCGACGGGATCCACGCTTAAAAGATTTGTGTTTTAAAGGGGTAGTGTCAGTGCAATCTGTGTGTAAAAGAGCTGGAAAAGGATGTACAGGTGTCAGTGTAAGAGAAGTGAAGTGTGATATGTACAGTGTCAGTGTAAGGAACAGGAGTGAAATGCTCAAGACTATGAGGCTTAAGGAATGAAGCTGGGAAGAGGGGGAATATACAGAGACTTTTGTTCGATAACTGTTAAGTTATGCCTACGTATCTTCTCGTGCAATGAGGAAGTCAGAACACCGTAGTTCGACCCAAAGAGACTGAAAGATGAATTGACTGGTGAACTGCTTACTTGTCTATGCTCAAGTGTATGACCTGTCTGGCTCAGGTGCTAACTGTCTTGCATTAGACGGAAGAAGCAAGTTCTCGATTGTGAGTGAATGAGATGAGAAGAGAATCCCGGAGGAGACGATTATTGTTTGTTTTTGAGTTTTCAGTCTTTTATTGCTTTTGGATTTGTCATAAGATAATGAGCTTAAGTCTAAACCAATGGATTTAGTAAACTCATCACATCTTCCCTCTGTTTAGGGGTAATGAGAATACCTTAAGTGTGAAGTCAGATTCTCACACTTAATCACCTTTGGTGTAGGATTAAGATCATTAACCTACTTGTGATTATTTAGATGTTTTTGGGATTTTTGTTTAGTGTTGAGTAATGAGGTTAAGCCATAATCAAGGATTAAACAGACCCATTACACCATCCTAAAAGAAGGATGATAGATGAGAATGTTTAGGCTGAGGAAAACTCCTCAACTTAATCCATGATTAGGGATTAAACCCATGACAAAACAAGCCTTTATTAAGTGGATTTTAGTTAATGATATGATGATGAAGTGTTTTTTATGATTTGTAAGACAACTTGAGGGGGACTTGTCCATTAACACTAGGGTTAGTCCTTCTTAACCAATTAAGGAAGAATTAGAACCCTAATGCAAGGCCCAAGTTACAAGTGTGATGTCTTGATGATTATTAGATGAATTGATTAAGAGATTTAAACACCTTAAGGGTTCAAGAATTAGGATTAAAGTTATACACTCCATCCTAAGAGAAGGATGCAGGCATAAGCTTAATCACAAAGTCTTAAAGCCTTTAGGGTTTAGTCCCTGATTATGAGATGAGAAGAGAGGACTCAAAGAGAGACACAAAGGTAAAACTATGGGGGGACTAATCAAAATCCTAATTCATTATCATGCTTGGATGATCCTAAGGTTTGTGAGGTTTGCAAGAACAATCTTCAAAGGAACCACCAGGAAGCAGATGAACAGGATCAAAAGAAGCAAAGTGACTTGCTTCATTCAAGGAGTCAAGTCACTTGAAGAAAGAAAGTGGGGAAGAGAAGGATGAGCAAGCTCAAACTCAAACACATATAAAAATGCAGCAATGGATGCAAGAGAGATGAAAAGAAAAGGTATGAGAAGTGAAGGCAAATCCACTTCTCAAGTTTACTTACCACCTGAAATGTTAGAAAGAAATGCAATGCAATGCAAGATGAGATGAAATGATATGATGCAAAGCAAGACCAGAAGCATGGTGATGATGAAAATGATGCTATGAGGTGCTGCAAACATGAGGCAAGACAATGGGGATGTTCATACAAGATTATGAATGCTAATGATGCAAGCCAAGGAGCATGAACAAGCATGAAAAGTTATGAATCATACAAGACAAATGACATGGCAAATATGTAATGCAATGATCAAAGATGCTTTATACATGTCTTAAGATGTCAAATGAATCATGAGAATGCACAAAATGCAAAGACAAGTCATGTTATGCAAGGAAATGCAAGAGGGATGCAAAAGAAAGCCCAAATTAGGGTTCATGGATCAAACATCCAACACAAACCAAAAACAGAAGCAAAACCCTAAAGTAAAAAAGGAAAATGGCACTCAAAGAAACCCTAGGCCTATAATGAACCACTGCCCAAAGGGGAGCTCTCAACTCTCAACCAAACTCAAGATATGAATTTTCTAAGTTATTAGGGTTTTTTAGGGTTCTTAACAAAACAAATGCCAATCAATTTGAAAATGCAAGAACAAATCATGGCCTTTTTATCCTTGAAAATACATGCTAAACACAAAACAATGCAAGAAGAACCAATGTCTCAACCTTCTTCAAAAGGCAGAAATGAATTTTCAAACATGTGATCAAAATAATGCATAAAAAATGATTTAATTCAATGAAAAATTCTTAAAATGCATCAAGATCAAAAAAGAAATTTGGTTTGAAGGTTGGACAATGTTTCTAAATGTCTTAGAACATTTCATGAATTTTTTTGTAATTTTTAAATACCTAAAAGTATTTTTTATTAATTAATTCTCATTAATCAATTAAAAATAATCTTTTAAATATTTAAAAATACTTTTTTAAATGATAAAAATAAAATAAAAATGTTTTTGTATCATAAAAATTAATAAAACTTTAAAGAAAAAGTTTCATAATTTTTAAGGATTTTTTGCTATTTTAAAATAAATGTGCAAATTAATTGAAATAAAATGAAATAAAAAATGAATTAATCTGATTTAATGAGAAGTCAAACAATCCAACGCTTGAGGTTCAAACTGGCCAGCGCGCGCATTGACTTGGCGCCTTATCTCACGGCTCAAATTCAAACTTGTTAATTAATGCTTAAAACCCTAACCCTGCCGTTAATTACAATCAGGCGACCGGAACAGTGTTCCGGTCGTCTTCTCCGGCCCTCCCCAAAATCAATCTCTCTCCCTAGGCCAAATCAGGAGCCCTAAATCTCCAGAAACCATCTAACAACCACCCTAAGCACGAATCCATCATCAAATCATGCTTAAACTCACACACAAACAAGAATCGAAGCAAATAAAATTCTAGGTCAAACTTTCAGAAGACCAATACATGCTCATTTCTGGCTTATTTTCAAAGGTAAAGAGATCCCAATGATCAGTGTAACATGCACAACAAGATTTTAACAAGAGAAATGAGTTCTGGGAAAAAAGTTCATGGTGTCACCTGAGATGGAGCTCTTGATTCAGGAGCTCTTTGAATGATTCTTTGGCTCAATCTGGTCCCAATGGTCCACCTTTGAAGCTTTGGATGCTTAGTTGGAGTTTAAACAACCTCCTGAGTGAGTTTGCAGCAGCTCTGACCAAGGGAAGATGAAAATCGTATTTGAGATATAGGGTGTTTCAGGTCAAAACAAGGGGTGGTTTCTGGTCAGTGAGGTGAGTGGAGATTGTTGGTGGAGTTTGTTCTTGTGTTTGAGGTTTGTGGAAGGAGATTCGATGGAAAATGCAGGCTGAGGTGAAGAATGGCAATGGGGTATTCTTGCTCAGATCAAGCCTGGCTCTTGGTGCTTTCTACTCAATGGATCATGGTGATTTCAAGTATGGAAATGGTTGGGATGTTTTGTGGCTGGGCAGAAGGATTCGAAGCAAAATGCAACTTGGTAGGTTTTTGTGTATGTGATGATTGTGATAGTTTCAGCCTTGCCTCCTTTATGTTTTGGCCAGCATTTGGATAGTATAAACAATTGCAAGTGGCTGGGGGATGTGACATGTCCTGCTGTGATTGGGATGTCTACTTTTGCATAAAGTCCACCTTTTGTGTAAGTGAGGCATGGCTCAAAGTCTAGGCAAGTACAAGGTTGGTTCTGGTGCAGCATGGTAAGAGAGAGGTCTAGCAAAGCTCAACACTCAAGGCTGCAAGTTGGTGAGAGGTGATCATGAGTTTTTGCAACTTGTTGCTTTTTGAACTTTCATGAGAAAAGTCAAGTTACATGAACTATAACCATGGGCATTCTTGGTTCAATTCTGATTTTATGACTTAGAGACATGTTTGTGTGAAGGTTTGATACCAATTAGAAGCTGCAATTTGACTTGGTGCATGATTTTGCAAGTTTCCCATTTGGTGCATGTCTTGAAATTTAGTGATTTTAGCCAACTTTGCATTGCCATAACTTTTGATCCAAGAAGAGTTTGATCATGTTCTTGTACTTTTTGAAAAGGGAAAGATGAGATCTACAACTTTCATGACCAAAGTTTTTCCATTTGAAGCCTTTTTGGACCAAGAATCAAAGCTTGAAAAATGACCTAAAATGATGCATTCTTGAAAAGTCAACTATGCCCAAAAAGTCAACATTTGCAAAAACCCTAAATTCTTGATTTCTATGAACTTCAACCTTCTTCCATGATCAAATAAAGATCATATACACTCAAAATGATGAAGATCACCCATTGGTTGGGTCATTGGGGGCCTCAGATGCCCTGATTTTGCACTGACTTGTCTAGAAAGTCAACTCTTGATCAGATGACTTCCCCATGGAATTTCTTCATGAAAATTGATATGTATACTCCCTATACCATATAGAGACCAATGGAAACAAGAATGACCAAAAAAATTGGGATTATGGCCTCTGAAACCAAAACCCTAATTTTCAGTCAACTGTGCAGTTCAACCTGGCTCTGCATCCACTCAAACCCTAGCTCTTGTGATTCCTCTGCAATTTTGACTTTGAGGAGATGAAATATGATATAAGAACACCCATGGACCCCTTTGAAGTGATTGGTGGCCTTTGGGGTGCCTCAAGATGCCCTGAGGTTGCTCAGATCACAAACCTTAGGTGCAGATGCCTTAGAAACTATCCAGTGAATCAAAAATGAGATGTGAGATGATATGATTGTACTTATGCATATGAGATGACCATAAGCCATGATGTGAATGGGTGAGGGCAAATTTGGGGTGTTTACACTAAGACACAAGCCTAAGTTATCTTATTATGTACAAAAGGTGATCTTATGGCTTGTGAGGTGTTCTAAACCTAATGAGAAAAAGGAAAAGAAGAAAAGAGAGTTAGAAACTAACTTACTTCCTAAGGAAGTTAAGTTGTCTCTAAAGAAAGGGAAAGCCTAAGAGCAAAGCACAAGGTGCTAAGGCAAGCATAATAAAAATGCATAAAAGAAAGGAATGAAGTAATGATTATCCAAAAACTGAATATTCTTCTATGTGAAGTAATTAAGGATACAACCATTTGGTTTATGTGTTGATGTCGATTGATATAAATGAAAGGTTTCTAAACACAAATACAACCAAGTTGTCAAATGGTGTTTAAACCATGTTGTTGATGTTCTCATACAATAAAATAAGGTTGATGATAAACAAAGATGACATTGGAACAAGCCACAAAGAGTTTACTTGAATATGCAGCTCTTCTAGCTGATTACACTTTGACAATAATCTGTTGAAAGCAGAAAGATCTTGAATTCACAATGTGTTTAACTTCATATGCTGCAAATGACATGCAAAGTCGTAGAAGACAATGAAGATGATCATGGAAGCTTCAACAACAAATAAACTACTGAAGTGATCATTGGATTGAAGAAGAACATGGGTTGATGTCCAGAAATGCTCTTATGTGAATCAAGATGAAGAAGTCCTTCTTATGTCTCAATGAAGATCAAGCTAACAAAGCTTTTGAAGAAGAAGAAGACTTCAACCTTCAAGTGTTCAATGAATAAGAAACTTGAAGAAGCGGAAGACCACACGACGGATCAAGAATAAAATGTAGTATTCTTAGTGTGTATTTAGGTTCTTCTGATGTACTGAAAGAGTTTACAATGTAAGAAGCAAAACATATGTAAACAATCATTTCCCTAAAGGACCTGGTGAAGGTCATAACTTTAGGAAGGCACAAAAATTAGTTGCTAGTACATTCATAGAACTATATGTTCTGATGATATGTTCTGGAGCTAAGGTTCTTGTGCAGCTCAGAACAGTTGGTTCTGGAGCCCGAAGTCACAAGAGGTTGTTATGCAGTTAGTCACGGCAGGTCGCTGCATAGGAAGTCATGACACGTGGCGTTGTGCAGTTAGTCACGACAGATTACCGTGCAGGTGCCTTCTCAAGTAGACGTTATATCCAAAATGGATCCCTGAATGGTCTAGATGTGAGTTGAAATTAAATCTTGGTAGAGGTTATGTTGGGTCAGTGAACATTATATCCGGTTGGATCCCTGAACGGTTCATTGAGTGAGTCACAATGTTGATGTATGATTGTAATCATGGATCTTGGTTAGAGTGTATTAAGTCCTTGTTGAAGGAAAAATCACTTTGGTGGGTGGATTGGACTAGAAGTTCTCAAGTGAACCAGGATATATAGTGTGTTCCTTACTCTTGTTTTATGATTTAATTTCTTTTATGCTTCCGTAACGCATTCATAACATAGCTTGACACAACTCGTCAAAGTGCGAAAAGTAGTCAAGAGTGAAAACCTTAATTCAATCCCCCTTTTCATGTGTTTTTCTCACACCTTCAATTAGTATTAGAGCTCTGGTTCTATTATTGATGGATATCAAACACTTAACATTGTCAGATAAAGATCCATTGTTGTATGTTGAAAACACCTGAGGTGGAAGTTAATCTACTTACAATTTCAGTCTCATATCAGTTGATGATATTAAGAGGATACTAAATTGTAACCAAAAGGATTAAATTTGAGTAAGTAATTGATTTTGTGGAATTAGCTGACAATATAGATTCCTCAGATAAGGTTATATATTTGTTGAATGTTTATCTTAAATATGATTGGTTGATCAATGTATTTTGCTCAAGAATCAAATCATCAGAAAACAAGAAATCTTGTTTGTTGAAGATTATTTCAATATGAGTATGGGATGTTTTCAAGAAACAAATTATTCCACCCTTGACTTTCTCATATTAAGCTCATTGGATATTTTTCTGAAGTAAAAAGGATGATTGTTAAAGTATGATTTTGATTCATAAGAACTTTATGCTGAAGTCTGCAGAAAATGTTAGAAATCATAAATAGAGGATGTCAAACTCTGAAAATGATTTTGTCAAAACGTCCAAGACCTAACTGATTCAATAGTTAGAAGATTCAATGTAGATTGAATAATGTTTCTTTTTTATGCTTCTAAGTAATACTTTGTGTATTAAAAAGAAGAAAGCTTATTGGTTCCTTGAGAAATTCATTAATGGAGTATTCTGAGAACTTGATGGAAGTAACTCTAACAGTTAAAGTTCTTTTAAATCGAGTCTCTATCTCAATTGAACAAACTGAAATTGTTCAGTATGTTATCCAACATTCTACTCAGAAAAGTCATATGTTCTGAGTTGAAAGAATTTAAATCATTGATATTATTTACTTTGAAGAAACCAGTAGTTATTCTTTTCAGAAGCAGATATGTTGACGATCCTTGTTGACCTAACTCTGATCAAGTTAGCTCAGTATTGCAAGAACAAGATTGTCATTCAAACTTTTCTAAGTTTGTTGATACTTGTTTCTGACAAAGATTCACATTCGTGCAAGGAAGCAGAATCAGAATATTAAGAGATGTCAATTAATTCCACCTAGAACATAATCTCTCAGAAGTTTTTGTTCAAGATAAGGAATTATTGACCCTCTGATATTTTGTCTCTTGTCAAGAAGTTCTTGATAAGAAGATGAATGTTTTGATGTTAAGGGTGTTGCAAGGAAAACCTTCAGAAGTTCTAAGATATGTTCTGATCTTGAAGACTAGTTCTGATCGTCAAGCTCGAAGTCAACATTCAGAAGAAGACCAACCTTCATAGTCTGAATGAAAAAAAGTTGATTAGAAGCTCTACAAGAAGATTCTCATGTCAAAAGTTAGAATCAGAAAGGAAAAGTCATTAGAAAAAAATCTCAGTGAAGAAAGTCAATATCAAAACGGTGAAACAATCTGATGAAGAGCCAACATATAAGATCTTAAGGTATGATTTTCATAACTAGCTTTATTAGTTAATATGGGAATATTTCCTAAGTAACAATGCATGCAGGTCATTAGTTAAAACATGTTATGGACTTTGAAAAGTCACATTTCCTTATGCGTCATCAAGTCATAATAACAACTGATTGCATGACATGATAAATTTAGCATAATAGGATAGGTATCTTCACGCATATCATTAAATGCATATATAAGTTATGACCAGATAAATATTAGAATTTAGATCATTCTCGTAAAAATAAATTGTTCTGTTTTTCATTGATGTCTGTATCAGCCGTTTCTTATAACTCATGAGAATACATTGATATGTATTCTTATATTTTGTTCAATGATTGTTGCCGCTTCGATACTTTTACTACTCATGGTTAGTATCGGTTTTGATGAAATGTTTCCTATTCTAAAGCTCCACGCCTTTATTGAGAATATATCTCTCTCTCTCTCTCTCCATCTTAATTATTCTATAAATAGGAGTATTTTTCTTCTTGTGTATCATCAAACTTCTCAGTTACACATCTTCATTCTTTTCCTCGTGTCAAACTTAATTCTCCCCGTCTTACAACCGCTGTCAAGAATATCTTCCAAAAACATTTGTGGAAATATCTTTGATCTAGTAATTCTGAAGGAATGCACAGTGAGTTCATCTTCTCTAACTAAACAAGGGAAACACATGATTCTTTCTGGAATTCAAGCTCAAGATTGGGGAAGGTACTTCAACATGTTGGTTGGACCTATTTACCCTGAACTTGTGACAAAATTCTGGGCAAATGCTAGAGTCTTAGAGATAGACCCTTTCTACTGTGTTGTTCTCTCTGTAGTTGCAAGACATCCAATAATGGTAAACCCAACATCATTGCTCAAGCTACTGAGTGCAATGAAGAAGGGGTCATACCTGAGTGTAATACCCCGTATTTTAATAAATGCTCTGGATAATATTAATTAAGTTTAATAGGGTTCCGATGTGCTCTGGGAGTTTCAATTTAAAATAATTAGAGCAACCGACGAACCTAAATTAATTAATTAGTATTATATGACTCAGAGGTTTTATTAAATATTTGACTCAGAGATATTTTTGGATACTCTCAATTTGGACCAGTTAGTGTTACTAACTGATAGATATTTTTTTTATAAAAAGAGAGAAAGAAGGGTTTGTGCGAAAGTTAGTAAGAAGAAGAAGAAGGAAAAAGGAAAGAAAGAGCAAGAGAAGAGAAAGAGAGAAAGAAGAAGGAAACCCTAGGAGAAGAGGAAGAAGTTCATGGAGAGCTTGGATCATCTCCATCTTCATCAATCATCATTTTCACCAAACTCCTCGTCGATTGCAAGGTAGGTTCTTGTTAATACTTTTGGTTTTAAAAGTTTTATTGAGTTTAGAGTTTTTAGGTAAATTTGATAAAAATTGCTAAATCATGGAATCTAACGGATGAAATGCTGAAATAATCGGGTAGAATATTCAGGTTGTATGTATATTAAACCTACTATGATTGCTTGGATGATCCATTATGTTTTGGGTGAGTTTGGAGGGGTTTCTATGATGAAAAATGCAGCATTTTTTACTGTTATCTACAAGTAACTGGTTACCCTATGGGTAGTAACCAGTTACCCATTGAAAAATTGAGTTTCTGGGCGAATTTTACACTGGTAATCGGTTACCCTCTGGGTAGTAACCGGTTACCACTGTTGTGTTCTGAAAATGACATTTCTTAGAAAATCCGTAACTTTTTACTCGGGTATCCGATTGAGGCAAACTTTATATCGTTGGAAAGCTATGACAACGTACTATCCAATGGTAGAGGAAAATATTACTTTTGAATTAGAAAATATTTATTTATTTTATGCCGACTAAAAGTACCGATATTATAATATAATACGTGAACCATAAAACATGTAATTTAAAGTATTGTGAGGAAATATTACCATAAACCAATAGTATGGCCTAGTAATGTAACTAGAAATTGTTAGATGGTATAACTTCTGAGATGTTAGGACTACCCTAGGTTGATGCGAAATCATCGGTGTGTATTGCACGGTGTCCTCCGTATAGTCTTGAGTAAGTCTTGTGGTGGGTATTACACTGAGTCTCACTGGAAGCATCTGTAAAGAAGTAGGTAGTGACTTGTGGTGGGTATTACACTGAGTCCCACGGGAAGCATGGTTTAGGCTTGTGGTGGATATTAAACTGAGTCCCACAGGAAGCATAGTTTAGGCTTGTGGTGGGTATTACATTGAGTCCCATGGGAATCATGGTTTAGACTTGTGGTGGGTATTACACTGAGTTCCACGGGAAGCATGGTAGTGGCTTGTGGTGGATATTACACTGAGTCCCACGGGAAGCCTTGCCGGTGAAGTCTTGAGTAAGTCTTGAGGTGGATTATGTTGAGTCCCACAGGAAGCATCCGTAAAGGCTTAGGTAGTGACTTGTGGTGGGTATTACACTGAGATCCACAGGAATTCTTGCCGATAACACTTATGATGAGTATTCCACTGAGTCCCACGTAAGGTGTTGAGAGCGTTGTATGGACGTTTTCCATCTTGTTTTTGTTACTTATTGAGAAGTAACCAGAGATCTTGCAGAATGTTTAGATTCGAACCTTTAGAGTTGAGAGATCTCTAAGATAGGAAACTCACTGAGATGTTGATATCTCACCCCACTATTGTTGTTGTTTTTCAGGTTTTATTTGCAGGTTTGATTTACAAGTGGAGCTATGCTCGGTGTAATACCCCCGTGATTTATTTAATGCTCTGAATAATATTATTTGATATTAATATTGTTTCGGATTACTCTAAGAAATTTTAACGAAAATAAGTAGAGTAATCATCAGAATTTTATTTTATTAATTAATATTAGCTGACTCAGAGGTTTTATAAAATATTGGATCAAGAAACATTTTTGGATACTCTCTATTTTGGACCCATTGGTGGGGAAATAAGTTTTTCTTTATATTATGTGTTATAGAAAGAAAAGTAGAGAAAAAAGAAGTTAGTAAGGAAGAATAGAAAGAAGGAAAAGGGAAGAAGAAGAGAAGTGAACCCTAGAGCTTCAAATCCACCATTCTCCATCATTCGTTCGTCGAATCAACTCTTTCCTTCCGTCAATCTTCATCTCTCGAGGTGGGTTCGTAGTTAGAAGCTTTTGTTTTAGATTTTGGTTGAGTTTTAGAGTTTATGAGGATTTTAGGTTTTGGTAGAAATCTTGAAAATCAGAAGTTTTAAATGGTTAAAAACTCGATAATTTCTAGTATATGATTATAAATATGTTTGATGTTGGTTTCCTCTGTTGGTTGAGAAGATTGATAAGCTTTTACCCCTTTTGCAAACTTCTCAGGAGGTTCATTAAAGGCATCTTGGACCAAAGAAGCAGCCAGAAAGCTCCAAAGTTCAAAGCTCCAGTTCAGGTGAGCTCAAGAACAATTTTTCCAGAAACGTGTTTTTAAGTTACTAATTGATTCTCCATGATTCACTAATAATGCTGATGTGTTTGGTTCTTAAAATAGTCAAGTATTAAGCATGTATTGATCTTCTGAAATTTCCGCCATACTTTCCGTTTTGCTTCGATTCATGATTTTGGGGTTGGATAAATAAGTTTTGATGTTTGATTCTTGTTGGGGTTGAGGAGAGGATCATTTTTGGAGCTTTAGGGGTCTTGGGGTTGCGTATTGAGGGAGATGGGGTGAGGAGCTAGCCGGAGAAGATGACCGGAACACTGTTCCGGTCATCTGAAAGTCATTAGGGCTCATGATTAGGGTTAATGACATAATTACGTGAGTTTGAATTCTGGCCGTCCATTAGCGCGCGTAGTCAATTCCCGCTTCCCTGAGTTTGAACCACAGCCCTTGGATTGTTTGACTTTTCCTTTTTCTCATTAATTTCATTTTTATTTCATTTGTTTTATATTTAACTTCCACGAATTTTAAAAAATAGTAAAATACATTGAAAAATTCTGAAATATTTTGTCAAACATTTCATTAATTTTCAGAACCCAAAAATATTTTTATTTTTATTTTTTAAATCAAAAATTATTTTTAAATCATTTAAATGTTTATTTTTGATTAGTTAATGGAAATTAATTAATTAAAAATGCATTTATGTATTATAAAATCACCAAAAAATTCACATGGCATTTTAAAACATTTAGAAACATTATCAAACTCTCAAAACAAATTTCTTTTTGATCCTTGACCTATTTTGACAATTTTCATTGGAATAAAAGTTGTTTAAAGGCAATATTTTTGTTCAAACTTGGAAAATTTCATTCTGCCTAACCATGAAGAGATTGATGATGGTTCTTCTTGCATTGCATCCTTCATAGCATCTAGTTTCTAGGGTAAAATTGGTTTGAATTTATCTTTCATTTTTAATTATTTTTTTGCATTTTTCATTGTGAGGTGTTTTGAAACCCTAGTTGACTTAGAAAAATCATAACCTCCATTAGGTTTATATTTAGTTCCCCTCCTTTAGGCAGTGAACTTGTGTAGGGTTAGGGTTCCTTTGATCCCATTTTCAATTTTTTATCATGTCATTTGCTTCTGATTTTGAATTTTGCATTGCATATTGTATGTAAACCCTAATTATTGCCTTCCTTTGCATCCATCTCTCATATGTTTGCATTCAAGAACTTGCCATGACATTTTGTGCATCCACATGACATATAATACATCTTAGGACATATTAGAATCATGTTTGACCATTGCATCTTTCATTGGCCATGTTATATGTTCATTACATTTCATAAACTCTCATGAGCTTTCATGGTTCAAGGCATGCTCCATATGCATCCATTCTCTTGTATGCTCACATATATGCATCTTGTATGACTTTGCACCATCGCTTGACATCATTTGCATCATATGTATGTTTCTGACTTTGGCATTTGTTCATCCATATGCATTGTTTCATCTCATTTCTTCTCTTATGCATCTTGTACTAACTTTTCAGGTTAATGGTAAATTTGTTTGGGAGGTGGATTTGCCTTCACCTCCTACCTCTTCTCACCTCATCATTTTACATTCTTGCTACATTCTTACTTTTATTTGAGTGAGCTTGCTCACTTGTGTCTCTCTTCCCTCTTTTTCTCTTCTTATCTCATCCCTTTTCTATCTTGCTTCTCCTTGGTGGCTTCCTTGAAGATTTCTCCTCTTAAGCCTCACAAACCCTAGGACTTCCAAGCATGATAAAATCTTAGGATGGTTTAGTCCCCCTTAGACTCTTTCCTTTGAGTTTTCTTTAAGTCTTCTCTTCTCATCTCATAATCAAGGACTAAACCCTAAAGGTTTTTAGGCTTTGTGATTAAGCTTATGTCTGCATCCTTTTATTAGGATGGAGTGTATAACTTTAATCCTAAGAGTTAAACCCTTAATGTGTTTAAATCCTTTAATCAATTCACTTAATAATCATCAAGACATCAAGCTTGTAACTTGGGCCTTGCAATAGGGTTCTAATTCTTCCTTAATTGGTTAAGAAGGACTAACCCTAGTGCTAATGGACAAGTCCCCCTCAAGTTGTCTTACAAACCATAAAAATCACTTCTTCATCTCACCATTAACTAAAATCCATTTAATAAAGGCTTTGTTTTGTCATGAGGTTAATCCCTAATCATGGATTAAGTTGAGGAGCCTTCCTCAACTTAAATATTCTCATCTATTATCCTTCTATTAGGATGGTGTAATGAGTCCATTAAATCCTTGATTATAGCTTAAACTCATTACTTAACACTAAACAAAAACAAAACAAAAACATCTAAATAATCACAAGTAGGTTAATGATCTTAATCCTGCACCATGGTGATTAAGTGTGAGGTGCTTACTTCATACTTAAGGTATTCTCATTACCCCTAATCAGAGGGAAGATGGGGTGAGTTTACTAACCCTTGGTTTAGGCTTAAGCTCATTAACTTATGACAAACACAAAAAGAAATAAAATACTGAAAACATAAAAACAAACAATAATCGTCTCCTCCGGGATTCTTTTCTCCTCTCATTCACTCACAAACGAGGACTCGCTTCTTCCGTCTAATGCAAGAAAGTTAGAACCTGAGCCAGACAGGTCATACACTTGAGCATAAACAAGTAAGCAGTTCACAAGTTAATTTATCTTTCAGTCTCTTTGAGTCGAACTACGATTTTCTGACTTCCTCATCGCACGAGAGGATACATAGGCATAACTTAACAGTTATCGAACAAAAGTATCTGTATATTCCCCCTCCTTCCAGCATTATTCTTTGAGCCTCATTATCTTGAGCATTTCATTCTTGTTCTCACACTGACACTTCTCTTATACATTCCACATTTCTTTTACTCTGACACTTGCATTCTTTCCAGCTTTGATACACAGATTGCACTAACACTACCCCTTTTGAAATACAAATCTTTTGAGCGTGGATCCCGTCGAGTACGACGGACAATCTGGGTGCTAATACCTTCCCAGGTTGTAACCAACCCCCTTTCTCAGTCTCTCTGGTTCGCAACCGTCTTATCCATATCTTTCCTTAGGTTTATGCAGCATTACCTTTCTTCCGGGATAAAAATGCCTAGCTGGGGACTCTTGTCTTCTGAGTTCACCCTTGTGTGTTCTCTCTCCTTTCGCCGACCGTTCGCGTCTGTACCCCATTTGACTTAGCCTCATTTGGTGGGAAAGACACTGTGTGGTCAGAATAAGAAGTGACCATGGAATGGAGTTTGAGAATAAAAAATTCTCAGATTTCTGTTCTTCAGAAGGAATCAATCATGAATACTCTTCACCTATCACTCCTCAACAGAATGGGATTGTTGAGAGGAAGAACAGAACTATCCAAGAATCAGCAAGAGCTATGATCCATGCTAAAAATTTACCATTATACTTCTGGGCTGAAGCTATGAACACAGCTTGTTACATTCATAATAGAGTCACTCTAAGGAAAGGAACCTTGTCCACAATCTATGAAGTCTGGAAGGACAGAAAACCCACAGTTAAGTACTTCCATGTGTTTGGAAGTAACTGCTATATTCTGGCTGATAGGGAGCAAAGAAGAAAAATGGATCCTAAAAGTGATGAAGGGATTTTTCTTGGATACTCTATAAACAGCAGAGCCTATAGAGTATTTAACTCTAGAACCAAGGTTATCATGGAGTCCATAAATGTGATAATTGATGATGCCCCTGCAGATGTTACAGATGATGTTGGAACATCTGCTGACAGTCAGACTGAAGCTGAATTAAAGAATGATCATCATGACTTCACTCAAACTGAAGCAAGGACAGAACAATCCAGCAAACCTCCCTCCATCAGAATTCAGAAGGATCATCCCAAAGATTTAATAATTGGTGATCCCATAAGAGGTGTAAGTACTAGATCAAGAGAGGTGATTTCAGGTTCTTGTTTTGTTTCAAAAATAGAACCTAAAAACATCAAGGAAGCTCTTAATGATGAGTATTGGATTTGTGCTATGCAAGAAGAATTAGGTCAGTTCACAAGGAATGAAGTGTGGGATCTTGTTCCTAGACCTGATGACATAAATGTGATTGGCACTAAATGGGTGTATAAGAACAAGTCAAATGAGCAGGGAGTTGTTACAAAGAACAAAGCTAGACTTGTAGCTCAAGGATACACACAAATTGAAGGAGTAGACTTTGATGAAACCTTTGTACCAGTAGCAAGGCTTGAATCTATAAGACTACTTTTAGGAATTGCTTGTATTCTGAAGTTCAAGCTATTTCAAATGGATGTGAAGAGTGCCTTTCTAAATGGATATCTTAATGAAGAGGTATATGTAGAACAGCCTAAGGGATTTGTTGATCCAAGCTGTCCAAACCATGTGTACAAACTAAGGAAGGCCCTTTATGGACTGAAGCAAACCCCAAGAGCATGGTATGAAAGGCTGACTACTTTTCTCACAAAACAAGGATACATAAAAGGTGGAATAGACAAAACCTTATTTGCGAAGGATGAAGAAGGAAATGTCATGATTGCTCAAATATATGTTGATGACATTGTCTTTGGTGGGATGTCAGACAGGATGGTTAAACATTTTGTCACTCAAATGGAATCTGAATTTGAGATGAGCCTAGTAGGAGAACTAACCTACTTTCTTGGACTGCAAATCAAGCAGATGGAAGATTCAATGTTCATATTCCAAAGCAAGTATGCCAAGAACACTGTGAAGAAGTTTGGGATAGATAGTGCAAGTCATAAAAGAACTCTTGCCCCCACTCATTTAAAGCTGACAAAGGATGACAAGGGTGAGAAGGTGGACCAAAGCCTATACATAAGCATGATTGGAAGCTTATTATATCTGACAGCTAGCAGACCAGATATAGCCTTTGCAGTAGGTGTATGTGCAAGATATCAAACTGATCCAAAAGTTAGCCATCTAAACCAGGTCAAGAGAATTCTGAAATATGTCAATGGTACTTGTGACTATGGCATAATGTACTCCCATGGATGTGAACCAATTCTCACTGGCTTCTGTGATGCTGATTGGGCTGGAAGTGCTGATGATAGAAAGAGCACATCAGGAGGATGCTTCTTTCTAGGAAACAATTTGATTTCTTGGTTCAGTAAGAAACAAAATTGTGTTTCCTTATCCACTGCTGAAGCTGAATATATTGCAGCTGGTAGCAGTTGTTCACAGTTGGTTTGGATGAAGAAAATGCTCATAGAGTACAATGTCCCACAAGATGTCATGACATTGTACTGTGACAACTTAAGTGCTATTAACATATCAAAGAATCCTATCCAACATAGCAGGACCAAGCATATTGATATCAGGCATCATTTCATTAGAGATCTTGTGGAAGAGAAGGTGATCTCATTGGAACATGTAGCTACAAATCTGCAATTGGCTGATATATTTACTAAAGCTTTGGATGCTACCCAATTTGAAAACCTAAGGGGCAAATTGGGAATCTACTTATGTGAAGTATATAAGTTATGGAGAAGTGCCAACATGTCATATGACATCGTGTGGCATGATCACCAGATGGCAACACCAGTCTGGTCAAGAACTCTGTGTATTCCACTCCTAATATTTCTCCAAGTAACGGCTCTTATAAAAATATCAGCTTGCTCTCAGCAATTCATCTTCTCATCATTCTCTCAAAACAACTTGCATGCTATAACTGATTTTCAGAGCTCATCAAAATCAATCAATCTTAACCTCTTACTTCAACACATTCGAAAATGTCTCAAAACCCTAACCTCTCTGAAGAAATCCTCAACCAAGAAGATGTGGTGCATGCAACCCCCATCTCTGGGGTACCTATGGATTCAACTCCAATAGACGAAATCAGAGGAAGTGTTCCTCTTTCTCAAAAGCCAAGAACCCCTACTGTGAGAAGGGCAAAAGAACCTATTTTCAGCAAAGTCAAATGAATGCCTTCATTCTTAAACACCACTCCTAAAGCCTCTGAGTATGTGGATGCTTCAATCAAGGATCTTGTGAACAGGATTCTGTCTGAGCAAAGGGTTGTAAGTGGAATATCCATTCCCCTGAACACCATGCCAGCTCCACAAGAAGAACAAAATAATCAAGCTAAAGAGGACACTCCTGCTCAACAGGATGTCCCAATAGATGTTGAAACATCTGAGGACCAGCAAAAGGCCTCCACTAATGATGATGATGAAACATCTGAGGACCAGCACAAGGCCTCCACTGATGATCAAGCCTCTGTTGATCCACCTGTTGAAGAGGAGACTGCTTAACCTCCTCCTGTTGTAAACATAGAGCATGATTCTGACACAGAAATCATTGCTTCTGTGAACCCTAGCATAGCCAAAAGGCTTAGGACTAGGAAGGAAAAGAAGACTGCAGGACATGCAACTCCTGAGAAGAAGCAACCTACACCAAAGAAGGACAAAGCTAAAGTTGCTTTTTGTCCTACCAAACAATGGAGCAAGGTGAATACACAGAAGAGGAAAGCTGTCACCCCTCTAGATTCAGATGTTGAAGAGGATGTCCCAACATCCCAACCAAAGAAGAAACCAGCACCTGCAAGGTCCACTTCTGCAGTTCCAGAAGCTCCTCTGGATAATATTTCTTTCCATCATGTATCAAGTGTGAGTAGATGGAAATTTGTCTACCAAAGAAGGGTAGCACTTGAAAGAGAGCTGGGCAGCAATGCACTTGAGTGCACTGAGGTAATTGATCTCATCTCTTCTGTTGGCTTATTCAAAACAATGTCAAACTTTTCTCCTTGCTATGAGCTGCTAGTCAAGGAATTTATTGTCAACGTTCAAGAGGACTGTGGTGATGGTAAGTCAGATGAATTTAGGAAGGTATATGTAAGAGGGAGATGTGTAGAATTCTCTCCTAGGGTTATCAACCACTATCTAGGAAGAGAATCTGATGGACCTAATGAGCTGGGGAAGACTGATAACCAGGTTTGCAGGGTCATCACTGCCAATCAAGTCAAAGCTTGGCCAGTCAAGGGCAATCTTTCTGTTAGCTTGCTAACAAGGAAGTATGCAATGCTTCATAGGATTGGCACTGCAAACTGGGTCCCTACCAATCATAATTCCTCAATAGAAACTGGATTGGGCAGATTTATATATGTTGTAGGCACCCAAACAAAGCTGGACTTTGGGTCTTACATTTTTTATCAAACATTGAAGCATGCTGGAACATCTGCAACAAAGCTGCCTATTGCCTTCCCTTCTTTGCTGTGTGGAATAATACTTAGCCAGTATCCAGGTATCCTCACTGAGAAGGACTCAATCTGCAAAAGAGAAAGTCCTCTGGCCTTCCACTACAAGCTGTTCTTAAGTCATCATGCAGCTGATGTTGAAGCTCCCTCTGGGACATCTGCTGGAACTTCAAAGGCAAAGTCTCCAATATCCAAAGCTGCTTTGATTGCTGAACTGAAGAACACCTGCAAAGAGCTGGATGCCAGGAAGCAGAAGCTTGAGGAGATTATCCAAAGGCTGGAAATTGAAGAGAGAGCTCAGAAGGTTGCTGAGTCTGATGAGGAAACTGAAGAAGAGGAAGACACTGAATATGAGGATTCTGAGTGAAACATGTATGTGAGGAATATGTAATGTCTGCTGCAGTATTGTATTTTGAATTAGTAATTTTGTAATTCTCTGTCAATGTAAAATTTGGCCCCAATTTATGTCTAACAAGGGGGAGAAGAGAACTGAACAACAACAACAATGTATGATGCAGCTTACTGATTAATGAAAAATGACTTATGTTTGCCTCTGAACTAAAGCTGTGTTTTTAATGAAAATTTTTTGTTGCAACAAGTCTGAACACATGTAGGTTTGAGGGGGAGTAAATTCACACATGACTCAACAGAAGAGAACTGATGTACTCTGATAAAAGAAACTCTGCTGCACTCTGATAAACCAGAAAAGTATGTTAGCCAAAAATTAGCCAAAGGGGGAGTTTGTAGATGTTTAGAATTGGCAGAATTTTTGACCAACAAGAAGTGTTGAATTTAGTTCAGGATGTCACATCAGATGTTGTGACATTATCAAACAGAGTATAAGTAAATGAACTTAATTCAGGATGTCACACCAGATGTTGTGACATTGTATCAGTTAATGAAGTAAGTTCAGTTTACAGGATGTCACACCAGATGTTGTGACATTGTATCAGTAAATGAAGTAAGTTCAGTTTGCAGGATGTCACACCAGATGTTGTGACATCTCAAACCTGCTACCAGAATTAATTAATGATTAACAGAACTGAGTAAATTCAGGTAAGTTATCTGAAATTAATTATGGATGGATAAAACAGAAGAAGGCGCATCTGTAGGGAGATTAGTTATATGATTTCAGTATAATCAGAAGAACTGACTCACCTAGAATCAAGGAAGTAACAAACCCTAATTCAAGGTGATGGCAGCATGCGAATCAGGATTGGATAATCTATAGAAAGCCCAAAATCCAAACACCTATTTAAGCAACAGAAACTCTCATAACAGAGTGAGAAATTAAGAAGACTAAATAGGGTGTCTATGTTTTAATAGCAGGTTGTTAATGTGTATCACTTTATGAGCTTTTAAGCAAAAGTGTATTTGTGTCTCGATTGAAACTGTGAAGTAAGATCAAGCTTTTTTGTTTGAAGTATGACTTCAATTTTATTAAACTTGTAAACGCATCACTGTGTGATTGATGGGGAGTGAGTTGGTACTCATATCTAAGTTGTGTCTTAGGTAGAAATTGCCTTGGGTAGATATTAAGTGAAAGATTAAACTGAGTGGTTTAAGTCTAGAATTAATATTACTTATATTGGATTTCCTTCCTGGCTTGGTAGCCCCCAGATGTAAGTGTGGTTATACACTGAACTGGGTTAACAATTTCTTGTGTTGTTTAAATTTTCCTGCACTTTAAATTTTGTTCAAGTCTTCAAGTGTTTAAACATCTCATTCGACATCACACACCTGATCCCATAATTTAACAAATTACCATGATGAATGAGGCAGGTGCCATAGTACCTAAACCAGAAGATGATTGGGATGAGAAAAAGTGGTCAAGTGATTGGAGAGCTCGAAATATGCTAAATTCAGCACTTAGTGCAAATGAGTATTATCGAGTATCCCATTGCTCGAATGCTAAAGAAATGTGGGACGCTTTAGAAATTGCACATGAAGGTACAACTGAAGTAAAACAGTCCCGCATTAACACACTTAATCAAGAGTTCGAACTCTTTCGCATGAAACAAGGAAAATCTATTCCCGACATGCAAAAGAGATTTGTCCATCTCATTAATCGTTTGAATGCACTTGGAAAACCTGTTTCCAATGAAATTGCTATTAATAAAATTCTGAGATGTCTTAGCAGGGAATGGCAACCTAAAGTAACAGCTATCAAGGAAGCCAACGATCTAACGACACTCACAATGACTACTTTGTTTGGAAAGCTGGAGGAACATCAGCAAGAATTAGAAAGTCTAGAAAAGTTTGAGAACAAAAGTAAAAAGGGAAAGGAGAAGAATAAAGACAAAGAGGGTGAGAAGAGGCCTATAGCTCTTGTGGCTTCTAACTCAAAGTCCTCACAAAAAGAGCTAAGCAACAATGAGTCAAGTAGTGACGAAGACTCCGATGATGAAGAAATGGGACTTTTTGTTAGGAGATATAATAGATTCATTCGAAAGAATGGAATCAAGCATTCCGACAAAAATCTCATAAAGTTTAGAAGACAATCTATAGATTCAAAACAGGAAGAGATTAAGAAGAATAGAGAAAGAGGGTCTTGCTTTAATTGTGGCAAGTCCGGACATTATAGGACAGATTGTCCTTTAAAGAAAAAGGATAAAGGAAAAGTTCCACCAAGAAGGTATAATAAGCAAAGAAGAGCTTACATTGCTTGGGAAAGTGATAGTGATTCATCAAGTACACAATGCTCAAGTGATAGCGATGAAACCGCAAATTTGTGTCTTATGGCTCACACCAAAAATCAGTCCCACCACAAGAAGAAAAGTGATGATAAAAAGGTAAAACAAGCTTACTATAACAATTTCTCTTCTATGTCCTTTTCTGAATTGAAAATAGTTTTTGAAAAACTGCATAATGAAGCTATAGAAGCATTTAAAAGATTATCTTCCGATAAACAAATTTTTTCATACTTGGAAGGTAAAGTACAACATGCTGAAAAAGATTTAGAGTACTTGAGAGCTAGCATTTCAGAAAATTCAAAAGCTATTGATATTGATGGTTGTAGTAAAATAAGGCATTGTGAAGTTTGTCACATTTGGCAACAAGAGGTTATTTCTCTTAAAGTCAAATTGGAAAAAGCCTTGCAACCTAAGATTACTTATGCCATTGATACTAGGTTGTTCAAAAAGTCATTAAATCCTCCATATGCAAAATATTCTTTTGTTCCAAAGGATTTAAGGACCAATCATAAACAACAACATTATCGTAGTGTTTGTCATTATTGTTGTCATGCTGGCCATACCATTGAAAAATGCAAATTTAGAAGATTTCTAGTGCCTAAAGGCATTTATCAATGGAAGCCTAAAGACAACCATGTTACCACTTACCCACTTGGACCCAATAAAAATTGGGTACCTACCTCTCTCTTTTGATATTGTAGGATGAGTGTCTTGCATCCATGGAAAGAAGATGGTTTCTGGACAGCGGGTGTTCAAGGCACATGACGGGTGACATATCACTTTTTATTGACTTCAAAGCAAAGAAGAAGGGGTATGTTACTTATGGAGACAATAACAAAGGAGCTATACTTGGTAAAGGAAGTGTAGGTAATCCCTCTACCACTACTATTTCTGATGTCCATCTTGTAGAGGGACTTAAACACAATTTGTTGAGTATAAGTAAACTATGCGACAAAGGTTATAAAGTTTCTTTCACAAAAACTTGTTGCAAAATTGAACATACCGAACATAATGTTGTGTTTAAGGGTGTAAGAGTAAACAACATATATATGCTTGATCTTTTGAGTGTATCTTTAACAAGCACTAAATGTCTAGTTGCCCTTAATGATGATTCATGGTTGTGGCATAGACGCTTAGCGCATGTTAATTTCGATTTGCTTAATAAGGTTGTATCTAAGGATCTAGTAGTAGGTCTTCCAAAAATAAAATTTTCAAAAGACCACCTATGTGATGCTTGCCAAATGGGGAAACAAACAAGGGTCTCCTTTAAATATAAAAACATAATTTCAACTTCAAGATCCCTTGAGCTTCTCCATATGGACCTCTTTGGACCATCTAGGACAAAGAGCTTAGGTGGTAACTATTATGGTTTCGTAATAGTAGATGACTACTCTAGATTCACTTGGACTATATTCCTTCATAGCAAAGATGAAACTTTTTCTGCTTTTAAAAGTTTTGCAAAGCTGTCCCAAAACAAAATGAATTCTAAAATAGTTACAATCCGAAGCGATCATGGAGGTGAATTTCAAAGCCATATCTTTGATAAGTATTGTGACAAGTATGGCATTGAGCACAACATTTCAGCTCCTCGAACTCCACAACAAAACGGTGTTGTGGAACGCAAAAATCGAGTTTTAGAGGAATTAGCAAGAACAATGCTCAATGAGGGTGGATTACCAAAATATTTTTGGGCTGATGCAATTAGCACAACTTGTTATGTTCTGAACAGGATTTTAATTCTTCCTATTTTGAATAAAACCCCTTATGAAATTTTAAAAGGTAGAAAGCCAAACTTGTCTCATCTTCATGTGCTCGGTTGTAAATGTTTTGTTTTGAATAACAGTAAGGAAAATCTTGGGAAGTTTGATGCCAAAGCTGATGAAGGTATTTTTCTTGGATACTCTCAATCAAGCAAAGCATACAGAGTGTATAATAGGCGTTTACTTTCTGTTGAAGAATCTGTCCATGTTTCTTTTGATGAGTCTTACCCAAAAATTGTCGGAAAAGGTATCTCTTTTGATGATGCAGGTGTATCTACAGAAGACATACTCAAAGAAGCTGTTTCAAAAATTGATCAATCTAAAACGACTGAAATTGAGAAGGAGGAAGATACTAGTCATGAAAAAGATAAAGAGGAAGAAACATCTGAAGTAAAGGACCTTCCACCAGCTTGGAAATCCTCTAAAGACCACCCTATAGACAATATATTAGGAGATATTCCAAAGGGAGTGTTGACTCGCTCTAAGATAAGTAATTTTTGTTCTCACTTCGCTTTTGTATCACAAGTGGAACCTAAAAATGCTAAAGAGGCCTTGATTGATGAATTTTGGCTAATGGCCATGCAAGAAGAGCTTAATCAATTTAAAAGAAATGACGTTTGGGAACTTGTCCCTCGTCCGCGAGATCATCATATCATAGGTACTAAATGGGTGTTTAGGAATAAACTTGATGAAAGCGGAGTGATAACTAGAAACAAGGAACGCTTGGTAGCACAAGGGTATAACCCTGAGGAGGGCATAGATTATGAGCAGACTTATGATCCAGTGGCTCGTCTTGAAGCTATACTTCTTTTGCTTGCTTATGCGTGTTCTATGAATTTCAAGCTTTACCAAATGGACGTAAAGAGTGCGTTTTTAAATGGCGTCATAAATGAAGAAGTATATGTTTCACAACCTCCCGGTTTTGAAAATTCTGAATATCTAGATCATGTTTACAAATTAAAGCGTGCTTTATATGGTCTTAAGCAAGCACCCCGTGTGTGGTACGAAAGACTTAGCAAATTTATATTTGATCATGGATATTCTAGAGGTAAAGTGGATAATACACTCTTCATTAAACACAAAGGAAAGCACATTCTTTTAGTTCAAGTTTATGTAGACGATATAATTTTTGGTTCAACTAACATACACTTGGTCGAAGAATTTTCAAATGTTATGCAGGGTGAGTTTGAGATGAGTCTCATGGGGGAGTTGAACTACTTCTTAGGCCTTCAAATAAAGCAACTCGATGAAGGTACAATAGTATGTCAAACAAAATACTGCAGAGAGCTGCTCAAGCGTTTTAGAATGAATAATTCAAAATCAATTGACACTCCCATGCCTACCAACGGAAACTTGGACAAAGATGAACATGGTAAGTGTGTTGATGTCAAAAGGTATAGAGGTATGATTGGGTCTCTCTTGTATCTTACTGCTTCTAGACCGGACATCGTGTTTAGTGTGTGTATGTGTGCATGATATCAATCAAATCCTAAGGAATCTCACTTAAAATCAGTCAAGCGTATATTTAGGTATCTTAATGGAACACCTAAATATGGGCTTTGGTATTCCAAAGGGAGCGATTGCAGCTTAGTAGGTTACTCTGATTCTGATTTTGCTGGATGCAAATCAGATAGGAAAAGCACTAGTGGTACATGTCATCTGTTTTCAAATTCTTTAATAAGTTGGCATAGTAAAAAGCAAGTATCCGTAGCTTTGTCTACTGCAGAGGCTGAGTATGTTGCAGCCGGTAGCTGTTGCGCTCAAATTTTGTGGCTAAGACAACAACTACCAGATTTTGATATTGAACTTAAACGCATTCCAATTAAGTGTGACAACACTAGTGCCATTAATCTCACTAAGAATCCTGTTTTACACTCACGCACCAAACATATAGAGATTAGACATCACTTCCTTCGCGATCATGTTGAAAAAGGAGATGTTGTTTTTGAGCATGTTGATACTAAAAATCAACTTTCTGGCATTTTCACTAAACCTTTGGAAACTGAACCATTCTTCAACATTCGTCGCGAATTAGGGATTCTTGATCTCTCCGCATTGGTGTCTTAAGTTTGTTTGATTTAGTTTATATTTATCTCAATCGTGTTTACTAAGTTCTGGATGTAGACTTCACTCGTACCTCATGAGATTACTACGACGGAGGTAATATTGTTCCTCTCTTCACTTTGTTAATATTGTGTGATCAATGTATGGTTGAGCAATTATTTCTCGCTTACATGTACTTCTTTACATATTAATGTTTGAGCGTTGATGTTTTGTTTGTAAAGTATTCTTAAGCATTCGTACAATGTTATGATTCATTCTGCATTCTGCATAATGTTTGTTTTGCATATTCATTTTTGTGTCAATTCATGTTAAATTTCTTTTATCACTGTAAAAATTATTACAGTATGTATCGATCCCAACCATCTTGTATCGATTCAAGTTTACTTTCTTTTAATTCTGTCAAAATAATTACAGTATGTATCGATACATTCGTGGCTTGTATCGATACATAGCCACTTGAATTTCGAAAAATTTGCATTATGTATCGATCACATCCATATTGAATCGATTCATGTCCATTTTCTTTCAAATTTGTCAAAATAATTACAGTATGTATCGATACATTCGTGGTTTGTATCGATACATAGCAACCTGAATTTCCAAAAATTTTGTCAAATGAATCGATTCATAAGGTCATGAATCGACGCATACTATTTTAAATTCAGTTTCTTTCTCATTAATCGACACATCAGTAACTGCTATGACATGTCCATCAGTTATAAAACTCTATTCTATCTCTTTCTTCATTCCATTTGCATCATTTACAGTTTCCTATCCCTAACACCACAAAACCCCTCTTCTCTCAAAACCCTAATCTCATCATTATGCCTCCAAGAGTCATGCTTCCTAGAGCAAAAGGAAAAGGTAAAGGCAAAGAACCTGTTGAATCTTCTCATCAAGCTCTTTCTGTTCCAGAAATTCCTCCATATGGGGCTTCCATTCTCCATCCTTCCATTGTTGAAGAATTTGAGGTTTCATTTAAGTTGAGGTTCCATCTCCAAGTTGTCTAATTTGAAGTCCGAGGAAGAAATTTAGCTCCCCCATCATATTCATCTCAAACTCACCTTGCATAGAACTTGAAAATTCTTTAACCAACTTCATGTTAGTAGATCCAAAAATAATGTCATCTACATATACTTGAACTAATATAGAATGTTTTCCTTCACGTTTAATAAAGAGAGTAGTGTCAACCTTTCCTCTTGAAAACCCTTGGTTGATTAAAAATTTGCTTAGGCGCTCATACCAAGCTCTAGGAGCTTGTTTGAGACCATATAAAGCACGTTTTAGTTTGTAAACATTATTTGGTTTTTCAAAGATTTCAAATCCAGGAGGTTGACACACATAAGCCTATTCATTTATATATTCGTTAAGGAAGGCACTCTTAACATCCATTTGATATAGTTTAAAATTTTGTGAACAAGAAAATGCAAGTAAAAGGCGTATAGCCTCAAGGCGGGCAACATGAGCATAAGTTTCCTCATAGTCTATGCGTTCCTCTTGGTTATACCCTTGAGCAAAAAGACGGGCCTTGTTACGAATAATAGTACCATTTTCATCCAATTTGTTCCTAAAAACCCATTTGGTGCCAATTACTCGATGATCTAGCGGAGGTGGAACAAGGTCCCAAACCTCATTTCTTTTAAATTGATTTAGTTCCTCTTGCATGTCTAGGAACCAATTTTCATCAAGTAAGGCTTCTTTGGTATTATTAGGCTCAATTTGCGATATGAAGGCATGATAAAAACAAAAGTTACTTAGTCTTGATCTAGTAATGACACCCTTTGAGATATCTCCAATGATGTTATCGATAGGATGATCTTTTGATGTCTTCCATTCCAATGGTAGATCATTTTGAAAGGATGTTTGACCTTCATCTTTGAGACAAGACACATCAATCGGCTCCTTATTAACAACATCCGGAAAGGGTTCCATACGAGAAATATCAATGTCTTTAACAATCTCACTAGAGGAGGCACCTGCACCAATAACAACACTACCTTTTCCGACAACATTCAGATAAGTTTCATCAAAAGATACATGTACAGATTCTTCAACTATAAGAAACCTTTTATTGAATATTCTATATGCTTTTCTTGAATTAGAGTATCCAAGGAAGATGCCCTCATCCGCCTTTGAATCAAATTTACCAAGATTTTCTTTTCCATTATTAAGCACAAAACATTTGCAACCAAAAACATGAAGATGTGAATCATTTGGCTTTCTTCCTTTTAATAGTTCATAGGGAGTTTTGTTTAGAATAGGTCGAATAGTGATCCTATTCAAAACATAGCAAGCGGTGCTAATAGCATTGGCCCAAAAATATTTAGGAAGACCTCTATCATTAATCATAGTTCTTCCCAATTCCTCTAACACACGATTTTTACGTTCCACAACACCATTTTATTATGGTGTTCTAGGAGCGGAGAAGTTATGATCAATGCCATGGTTTTCACAAAAAATTTCTAAGAGATGATTTTCAAACTCACCTCCATGGTCACTTCTAATAGTTACAATGTTTGTACCAAGTTTATTTTGAGATAATTTGGCAAAAGTTTCAAAAGCCGAAAAGGTATCACTTTTACTAGCTAAGAAGATTGTCCAACAAAATCGAGAGTAGTCATCAACAATAACAAAACCATAATAGTTCCCTCCTATACTTTTGATTCTAGAAGGACCAAAAAGATCCATGTGTAGAAGTTCAAGAGGTCTAGAAGTAGAGACTATATTTTTTGATTTAAAAGATATCTTAGTTTGCTTTCCCATTTGGCAAGCAACACAAAGATGATCTCTAGTGAACTTTAAGTTAGGCAAACCGACTACTAAGTTTTTGGACACAACCTTATTTAGCAAGTCAAAGTTGATATGAGCTAAACGTCTATGCCAAAGCCAAGACTCTTCATTTTTGGAAATAAGACATTTAGGATCACTCAAGGTCATCAAATTCAAATCAAGCATATAAACATTGTTAACCCTCAAGCCTTTAAACACGTCCTCTTTGTTTTCATTATGTTCAATTATGCATCCTTCTTTAGAGAATGAGACATAATATCCCTTATCACATAATTGACTAATGCTAACAAGGTTATGCTTAAGACCCTCAACTAAAATGACATTAGAGATAGATGTAAAAGAGGGATTACCTGCACTACCTTTGCCGAGTATAGCTCCCTTGTTGTTATCACCATAGGTAACAAAGCCCTTCTTCTTAGCCACAAAGTCATAGAATAGGGAAATATCACCTGTCATATGTCTTGAGCATCCACTATCAAGAAACCACCGTTTCTCCATAGTCTCAAGACACTCCACCTATATGATTAGACAAGAGAGAAAGGTACCCAATTTTCATTGGGTCCTAGAGTGTGAGTGAAAATTTTGTTGCTTTTAGGAAACCATTGACAAATGCCTTTAGGGACCAAGTATCTACTAAAACGACATTTGGCAATTGTATGACCTTCCTTGCAATAATAATGACATTTCAAGAATGGTTTAGACTTGCATTGACTATTTTGATCCTTCACAACATAGGTATATTTTTAATATGGATTTTTCATTGATTCCCTAAAGTTTGAATGATCAATAGTGAATGTCATTTTTGGTTGTGACAAATTGTCTAGATTCTACCATCGATGCCTTAAGAGCTTTCATAGCATTTTGTCTATCTGAAACCTTTTTCTCTAAATGTGCAAAAATTCTTTTATCGGATGCAATGCACTTGAAAGCTTCTTTAGCTTCTTGATGGAGAATATTAAAAGTACTAAGCAAATCATTATAAGACAATTTTTCAGCATAATCATATTTAACATGTCTTACCTCTTTCTTACCTTTCTTATGAGCCATGAGGCAAAGATTTACTCTCTCTTCCTCATCGCTTGAGGTATCTTTGCTAGACGACTCACTATCGCTTTCCCAAGCAATATATGCTCTTCTAGCCTTGTTGCCTTTTCTTTTATATTTGTCTTTTGCCTTGTCTTTCTTTAACATAGGGCAATTCGGTTTGTAATGTCCCGGTTTTCCACAGTTGTAACAAGATCCCTTGCCTTTAGTACTTTTAACACACTCTTGCTTGGAAGGATTAGATTTTCTTCGATAGTTGATGAGACGCTTGTCCGAATGAGAAATCTCATTCTTTTTGAGATACTGATTGTATCTTCTTACGAATAAGCCCATATCTTCGTTTGATTCGTCTTCATCATCACTCGTATCACTCCCACTATCTTTATTTGTGGAGGATTTTGAGGAAGAAGCTTTTAATGCAATAGACTTCTTCTTCTTCTCATGATCTTTATTTTTCTTGATCTTTTCTTTCTTTTCTTTGTCTTCATGCTCATTTAAGTTTAAGAGCTCTTGTTTGTACTCTTGTAGTTTTCCAATGAGAGAAGTTAGATCCAAAGTTCTTACATCATTGGCTTCTTTGATTTCCGTAACTTTTGGCAACCATTCCCTAGTAAGACATCTCAAAATCTTGTTAGTTGCTACATCATTAGGAGTAGTTTTACCAAGAGCATTTAATCAATTTGTCAAGTGAGAAAATCTTTTTACCATTTCACCAACGGTTTCCCCTTGGCTCATGTGAAAACGATTGAACTCTTGTTGTAGAGTATTAATTCGAGCAAGCTTAACATCATCGGTTCCTTCATGGGCAACTTGTAAGGCTTCCCACATAGCTTTAGCCGATGTGTGATGAGAAACTTGAAAATATCATCCTCTCCCAAAGAAGCTATGAGTATGTTTTGAGCTTTCCAATCGTAGCTATATTTCTTTTCATCATTATCATCCCATTGTGCTTCCGGTTTTTCAATTTGGACATTATCCGGTCCGGCCATGGTTATTTGAAAAGGGCCTTCTTGAATAACTTTCCAAATTTTTCTATCAACAGAGTTGATATGGATGCGCATACAATCTTTCCAGTGACTATAGTTTTCTCCGGTAAAAACTGGAGCTCTATTGTATGCCCCCATTGGATCGTTGTCCATTTTCCAATAAGTTGTATGTGAAGCACTAGATGAATTGGTGCTCTTGATACCACTTATTAGAAGATAGCGCAGATCTAGAAGGGGGTTGAATAGATCCCTTTTAAAATTTTCTTTTCAAAATTAAGTTGAAAGAGTATTGTGGAAGTTTCTCGGAAAATTGTCTAGTTCAAATTAGAAGTCACCGGAGATCGGATATGCGTAAAAACCAATTGGAATGAAATGATGACTAGAAGAATTAATATTGCACAATTGATTCACTTGATAATTCAGCACTTGATAAAACTATTCTTAACAATGATTGGAGAAGAAATCAAGCACAATTAAATTGATTTTTTGTGATTAGGCTTTTTACCAAACACTTGGAGTGCACACACCAAAGACAATTTTGTTGTATCAAATAGTGCAAAATTTTACCCACTCTAGTTATCACTTTTGAGTGTAACAATTTATCAAACACTTTGAATGCACTAATTTGATACACAAAAATTTTCAAGCATACAATATCAATATGAATAAAAGAAAAATGCGAGAAATGAAAAGAACACAAGGAATTTGTTGAGGCAGTTCCTTCGTCGTCCTCGCTCGAAGTACTCTGCCCCCAATTAGAAATTGAATTGGGCAATTTTATTAAATCGCAATTGTTTTACAAGAAGAGAAATGAATGAACCAACAAACTAAACCACGTTGAATGTGCTGTCAAATCTTCTTCTTGTCCCTTGATTCAAAGTAGAATCAAGTCTTCCACGCGTGTCAAGAAAGCCTCTGATTAATTGCTCCCTTATTGCAAGAATACACGATTCTCCAAACTTTGAGCACGACTGAGTTTCTCCCACACTTATGAACCCACAAAGACCTTCGCAATCCTCCGTCTACCATGATATGAGAGAACGATCCACTTGATCTTCAATCTACCTCACTCGGCTGAATCTACGAACGATCAATGTGTGCAAAACCCCCAAATCTTCAATGATCTTGGAGGATAAAACCTTTCGGATTTTTCCTAGGAAAACACGCACACTTTAAACCCAATCTGATATTCTAATTCACGATTGAACGTTATCTTCGAAGCGAACACCAAGATCAAACAAAGATTGTTGTGTGTGATTGTTTGATTGATGCAAGAATGAAGAAGATGAAGAGAGCTATGTGTATATCTTTCACTTTCCTTGTTAAACCTTCTCAAATGAAATGAACAGCTATTTATATTGGTTAGAGAAATAAACATAAAAGAGGGAAAAAATTAAATGAAAAAATGAGTCAGCACAGTAATGAGCCGACTCAAATCATTAAATGAGCCGGCTCAAACTAACAGATGAGTCGACCAAAATAAACAGAGAGGCGGCATGTTAAGACCCGTGGAAAATGAGAAGAAAACACTTCTTGGTGAGTCGACTCATGAAGGGTTTTGTGTCGGCTCATCCTCACAAATGAGTCGACCAAAAGTGATGCATCAGGCATCCTGTTTGGACCCGTGCGTTTGCCACCAATTTACCATTGAATGAGTTGGCTCATGAAAGGTTTTGAGTTGACTCATCCACACACATGAGTCGACCAAAAGTGATGCATCAGGCATCCTGTTTGGACCAGTGAGTTTGCCATCAATTTAACACAGAATGAGTCGGCTCATTGATGAATTTGAGTCGGCTCATTCAGTATATTTTTCCAAATATGCCAATCCTTGCTTTTTCATTGAGAATCACTCAAGCTTTCAATCATGCCAAGTTTTTGACACATTAAAACCATGCCATGTCACACACTATTTGTTGTGTTTTTTATAGCTGGAACTGCGTATGTCTATACTCAGGTGTTGCAGGCTCGTCTGGTACGAGTGCATTTACCGTCTTGCATGAGAGATAAGTCGTTGCGCGTTCGCGTTCAGAATGAATGAGATGAGAAAGAGAAGTTCCCGTAGGATAGTCGCTTATTGTTTGTAGTTTGCTTTTTAAGAGTTTTTTTATGAATTTGGCACAAGGAAGTGAATTCAAACTCTTTTCCATGGAATGTATACTTGCTACTACATTCCAAGATGGAATAGCAGAACAAGCGCACCAAGTAAGGAGAATTTATCCAAGACTTGTTGTAAACACCCCAAATTTGCCCTCACCCATTCACACTATGGCTTGTGATCATTTCATATGCATAAACTCAATCATGCCATCTCAGGACCCATTTTTGTTCCACTGCATAGATTCAAAGTCATCTACACCTAGGGTTTGTGATCTGAGCAAGCCAAGAGCTTCTTAAGCCACTCCAAAGGTCAAAAATCACTTCAAAGGGGTCCATGTGTGTTCCTATATCATATGATACCCTCTCAAAGTCAAGAATGTCAAAGAATCACAGGAACTGGGATTGGTATGGAAGCAGAGCCAGGCTTGACTGCACAGATGACCTAGAATTAGGGTTTTGGTTTCAAAGGCCTTAACTCCAAATCTTTTGGTCATTCTTGTTTCTATTGGTCTCTATATGGTATAGGGAGTATGCATATCAATTTTCATGAAGAAATTCCATGGGGAAGCCATCTGATCAAGAGTTGACTTTTCAGACAAGTCAGTGCAAAATCAGGGCATCTGAGGCCCCCAATGACCCAACCAAAGGGTGATCTTCATCATTTTGAGTGTATATGATCTTTATTTGATCATGGAAGAAGGTTGAAGTTCACAAAATTCAAGAATTACAAGTTTTTGCAAAGTTGACTTTTTTGGGCAAGGTTGACTTTTAATGAAAATGTCATTTTATGCAACTTTTTCAACCTTTACTTTTTGATTCAAAAATGCTTCAAATGGAAAGACTTTGGTCATGAAAGTTGTAGATTAGATCTTTCCCTTTTCAAAAAGTACAAGAACATGACCTAATTCATTTTGGATCAAAAGTTATGGTGCATCAAAGTTGGCAAAAATCACTAAATTTCAAGTTATGCACCAAAGAGGAAACTTGCAAAATCTTGTACCAAAGGCATTTGTAACTTCTAATTCATGTCAAACCATTACACAAACATCACATGTGACCTAAAAATCAGAATGGGCCAAGAGTTTCTCATGTTTCATAGCTTGTGAGGCAAGATATTTTCATGGAAAGCAAAAGCAAGCAAGTTGCAAAACTCATGATCACACTTCATCCACTTGCTGCCTATGTTGCTGAGCCAGCCCTAGCCTTTCCCCTCACCTTGCTGCGCAGCCCACACCCCTTGTACCAAGCTAGAACATGACCCATGCCTCTCTTACAAGAAGTTGACATTTTGGCAAAAGCAACCATACCAATCAATAAAGGGCAGGTCACATCATCTGACCAATAAGATTTGTTTATGTGGATCAAATGCTAGCAAAACATAACAGGAGGCCAGCCTGAAACTCAACACAAGTCAGCATCCTCATTTTCACTCCCTTGAGCAAAAACCTTCGAATCTCTCTCCACAAGCCTCAAACACTCAAACAAACTTCACAAACAATCTCAACTCACTTCACTGATCACAAACCAACACTCAAAACAGCCTGAAAGCCATTGAATCAAAAACACGATTCCTTCACCTCACTAAACAGAACTGCTTCAAACCTCCAAACAAGCCATCACAAACTCCTTCTAAGCATCCAGACATCATCAGGGGATCAAGAGGAGTGGATTGCATCAAGAGGAGAGGTCAGAAAGTTGCAAGACTGAGAGCTTCAAAACTCAGGTAGCTCAAGAACATTTTTTCCAGAAATGGATTTTTAAGTTCTTAAGTTGTTCTTCATGCTTCCCTGATCATAAATATGTCATTGGTTTTGAAAATGGTGGAGAGATGAGGGTTTAATCGTGTTCTGAAAGTCTTGCCCTAAATTTTCTTTTGTTTCGATTCATGAGTTTGATGCAATATAAATGATGTTTGTGTTAGGGTTCTAATTCAGTGAGTTGTGGGAATCATTTCTGTGTTTTTAGATTTCATTTTGGTTACGTTTTGAAGATTCTAGGAATTTTCAGGTGGGGTTCCCACCGGAGAAGACGACCGGAGGTCTTCTCCGACCACCTGAAAATGATTAGGGTTTTAATCTCTGTAATTAAGGAAGTTTGAATCTCGTGCGTAGGATCAGTTGACCTGGTTGACTTGGCGCGTGTGTGAGTGGCCCAGATGCGCTCATTAAACCCTAACCTCAATTAATTAATTCATAATTATGTTTAACTCAGTTTGAATGTGATCCATTAGATCTGGCGCGCAGTCAACACTTCCCTTGCCAGATTCAATCTCAGCCTCTCATTCTGCATACTTCCATTTATTTTAATTTTATTTCATTTCTTTTATATTTGTTTTCTACAATTTATTAAAAATAGTAAAATCCATTCAAAAATTCTGAAATTTTTTATACAAGTTATTATTTAATTTCAGGAACCAAAAATATTTTTATTTATATTTTTAGCATTAAAAAGTATTTTTAAATATTTAAAAGTTTATTTTTAATTGATTAATGAGAATTAATTAATTAAAAATACTTTTAGGTATTTAAAAATCATCAAAAAATTCATGAAATGTTTAAAGACATTTAGAAACATTGTCCAACCTTCAAACCAAATTTCTTTTTTGATCTTGATGCATTTTGAGAATTTTTCATTGAATTAAAATCATTTTAATGCATTATTTTGATCCAAACTTCCAAAAATCATTTCTGCCTAACCCTAAAGAGTTGGACCTTGGTTCTTTTTGCATTGCATTGTGTTTAGCATGTAGTTTGTGAGATTAAATGGCCATGATTTGATCTTTCATTTTTCCATTTGTTTGGCATTTTTCTTGTTAAGGAACCCTAAAACCCTAGAAAATTAGGAAAATCATAACTTGAATTTGGTTAAGAGTTGGAACTTCTCCTTTGGGCTTTGAGTTAGTATAGGATTAGGGATCCTTTGAGTGCATTTTCAATTTTTTATAATGTTGTTTGCTTCTGATTTTGGTTTGTGTTTGATGCTTTGATCATTAAACCCTAATTTGGGCTTCCATATGCATTCATCTTGCATTTGCTTGCATAATATGACTTGCCATGACATTTCATGCCTCCATTTGATTCATTGAACATCTTAAGACATATTGAAAGCATGTTTGGTCATTGCATCTTGCATTTGCCATGTTGTATGCCATATGCATTTCATAACTTTTCATGTATGTTCATGCTTCTTAGCTTGCTCCATTTGCACCCATAAGTTTGTATGAACATCCCCATGTGTTGTCTCATGTTTGCAGCATCTCATAGCATCATTCTCATCCCATATATGCTTCTGGTTTTGGTTTGCATCATGTCATTCCATCCCATTTGGCATTGCATTGCATTTCTTTCATTAACTTTTCAGGTGGTAAGTGATTCTGAGAAGTGGATTTGCCTTCACTTCTCATACTTTCTTCTCATCTCTATCTTGCATCCATGCTGCATTTTGATATATGTTTGAGTTTGAGCTTGCTCATCCTTCTTCTTCCCATCTTTCTTTCTCAAGTGACTTGACTTCTTGAATGAAGCAAGTTACTTTGCTTCTCTTTGCTCCTTTCATCTGCTTCCTGGTGGTTCCTCTGAAGATTCTTCTTGCAAACCTCACAAACCTTAGGAACAACCAAGCATGACAATGATTAGGGTTTTGATTAGTCTCCCCACTTAGTTTTACCTTTGTGTCTCTTTTGAGTCTTCTCTTCTCACCTCCTAATCAAGGACTAAACCATAAAGGCTTTAAGGCTTTGTGATTAAGTTTATGCCTGCATCCTTCTATTAGGATGGAGTGTATAACTTTAATCCTAAGTGTTAAACCCTTAATGTGTTTAACTCCTTTAATCAATTCATCTAATAACCATCAAGACATCAAGCTTGTAACTTGGGCCTTGCATTAGGGTTCTAATTCTTCCTTAATTGGTTAAGAAGGACTAACCCTAGTGTTAATGGACAAGTCCCCCTCAAGTTGTCTTACAAACCCTAAAAATCACTTCATCATCATATCATCATCATAAAATCCACTTAATCAAAGGCTTGTTTTGTCATGAGTTTAATCCCTAATCATGGATTAAGTTGAGGAGCTTTCCTCAGCTTAAACATTCTCATCTATTATCCTTCTATTAGGATGGTGTAATGAGTCTGTTTAATCCCTGATTATGGCTTAACCTCATTACTCAACACTAAACAAAAACACAAAAAACATCTAAGTAATCGCAAGTAGGTTAATGATCTTAACCCTGCATCAAAGGTGATTAAGTGTGAGAAGCTGACTTCACACTTAAGGCATTCTCATTACCCCTAATCAGAGGGAAGATGTGATGAGTTTACTAAATCCATTGGTTTAGGCTTAAGCTCATTAACTTATGACAAACTTCAACAAGCAATAAAAGACTGAAAACACAAAAACAAACAATAATCGTCTCCTTCGGAATTCTTTTCTCATCTCATTCACTCACAAACGAGAACTTGCTTCTTTCGTCTAATGCAAGACAGTTTGCATCTGTGCCAGACAGATCATACACTTGAGCATAGATAAGTAAGCAGTTCACAAGTCAATTCACCTTTCAGTCTCTTTGGGTCGAACTACGGTGTTCTGACTTCCTCATTGCACGAGAGGATACGTAGGCATAACTTAACAGTTATCGAACAAAAGTCTCTGTATATTCCCCCCTCTTTCAGCATCTTTCTCTTAGCCTCATTATCATGAGCAATTCATTCTCATTCTTACACTGACACTGTATACATTACACTTCACATTCTTTTACACCGACACCTGTACATTCTTTTCCAGCTATTTTATACACAGATTGCACTGACACTACCCCTTTAAAACACAAATCTTTTAAGCGTGGATCCCGTCGAGTACGGCGGACAATCTGGGTGCTAATACCTTCCCAGGTTGTAACCAACCCCCTTTCTCAGTCTCTCTGGTTCGCAACCGTCTTATCCTTATCTTTCTAGGTCTATGCAGCATTGCCTTTCCTCCGGGATAAAAATGCCTAGCTGGCGACTCTATTCATCTCCAGTGAGTTCACGGCTGTGTGTTCTCATTGTTCCCTTCGCCGACCGTTCGCGTCTGTACCTTTATCTGGGGCCCATTCCCCATTTATCGGGAGCGACAACTTGGCGACCAAGGATTAGGGTTTAAGTTCACTAGCTTGTTGAACTTATTAGGTGTTTTTGTAGCTTTTGTGAATAAGTATCTTTTAGGTTTTCTTTGTGAAATAACCTCTTGATCATACTTGTACGTCATGCTAGACAAGCCTACACGACTCCAAGATGGAATGAATGCATGTGCCCCATGGAATAAGGCTATACACAAGGGATCATTTCATACATTTATTAAGTCTTTTTGGATTTTTGTTTGAAGATGAGAAAAGAAAGACTCAAAAGGCAAAGGTCAAAGCTAATGGGGGACTAAGACACAACCCTAAATTATCTTACTATGTACAAAAGTATGGTCCTATGGTAAATGAGGTATTCTAACCTAAGGAAGAGAAAAGAAAGTTAGAATTCAACTTACTTCCTAAGGAAGTTAAGTTGAATCTAAGGAACACAAAGGGAAATCTATGAACAAAGCACCAAGGTGCTAAGGTAAAGACAAATAAATGCATAAGAGATGAGGAATGAAGTGATTACCATGTCTTCCCCCCTACAAAACAAATGTTAGCATGATAGAGAAATAAGAACAATTATAGCATGGCAAATCTTCAAACAACTCACACTATCTAAGGAGGATGTTAATGAACTCCTAGGACAAATACCTAAGCCTAAGGAAACCTATAAGATGGTAAACTTAAAAAGTCAGTAGCTAAGCCCAACTTAAGTATTCTAAAGCTATAAGAATGAACAACTTCAAACTATGACCTAAAAGGAAGCTAATCCCTAATTGGAGTTAAGGTGAAATTACATGAAGAAACCTGAATGATTAAGTATGCTAAACTTGTATGAAATCAAAGGTGAATAGAAAAACCTAAAATAAAAAGATAAAGACCTAATGAGTGTACTCAACATTTAAGGACCGCTAATATGACCTAAAAGACTCAGAATCAAGACCTTAAAACAATGGCATGAATGCCTTATTCAAATGGATTAAAGGAAGCTTATAAAAGGGACCAAAAACGACTTAGTGCTTAAGCAACTTGAGAAAATTATCAAATGACTTAGAAAAATTATGAAAAATTAACATTGAGGATCGCAATCCAAAGAATGAATTATGCAAAAAAAATCTCACAAAAACTCCTAATTTTGAATGATCAAATGAATACTAGAATGCAATTAGGGTTTATATGGACCTATGTGAATGAATGAACTCAAGAGGACATAAACATGACCTAAAAATCCAGAGAAAAATATTTTGAAGAATTATGATGAATTATTAAGAGGATGAAAAAGGAATGGGATCTTTATCATTTTTAGTTTAGGAGAAAAAAATGGACAAATTGATTGGTTTAAAATGGAGAAATTATGAAACAATTAAATGGAAAATTAATTATGACTTCAAAAATGAATAAAAAAAATCTAAAACTATGAAAAATTAGAGAAAAATAAGAGAAATATTCATGAATTTATTATTTGGAATTTTTTTATGCCATTTGGTATTTTTTATAAGCCAAAACGAAATTGGAAATAACATGAAAAAATAAAAGAAAAGACAAAAGGTTGGGAGGTGTATATATGAAGAGATTCAGTTCAGAATGACTGGGCCCTATGCACATGGGGTGTGATTAGCAAAGAAGCCCAAGTCCAAATGCATGCAGATACACGCATGTTACCATGGACCTCAGGTCAACAGTTGACCTCAACAAAACCACTGGATTGATCAAGCTCACCTGATGAAAAGATCTGATGGACACCAAATGAAGACCTATGATACCACAATACACTCACGCACACCTGAGAACTCATGATCCCAAAAGAAGGCACGTGCTAGACCTCACGCTCATTTATTCGCTGGCTCTATAAGAGCCCTTAGATCATCCTTATCGTGTGGCCCTAATATAACTGATCTTAAACCCTAGCCAAAACCCTCAGGTCATCTTGCCGGTCGGAGAACAACCTCCGGTCATCTTCTCCGGACATCCTCATCAGAAGCTAATAATCCACATGCCTAAAAATGCTCTACAAACACATCAATGGAAAGAGGACGTGGTGATGATACATATATGGCTTCGAAATTCCCAAATAATGCACACTGAGAGAGGATCGGAGAGAAGAAACATTGCCCTAAAATCTTCACATGCCTCTGCAAGGCCTATTTACTAACCAAAGCAGTTCGTTCTTGCTTATTACACTTAAGTTACATAGCATAGAGTCATTATTTCATGCATTACAAGTTATACAGATCAGAGACTCAAACCTGGTGATGCAGAGCTTTGAATCGATTTTTGAGAAAACCAGAGGTTCCACTTGTTCCTTGAGCTTAACTATGGCCAAATAAAGGCTTTGTGGAAGGTGGATTCTTCAAGATCTTGAATTCTGATTCTGAATAGAAGAATGATGTTAATTCTTGGAATCAGTACTCTAATGGTGTTGATCCTTGGATTCCATGCTTTAATGGAGTTGAGAATTGATTGAGGATGAGGAAGGTGATGCAATATTGATGAATTCTATAAGGTTCTTGCACAAACACATAGATCGAAAACAGAGAGAAAATTGGCAAAAACTGTGGCAAGTGTGAGCAAAAAATGATTGAATCCCCTCACCATTCTATTAGAGTTGTTTATATAGCTTGAGTTAGGTTCTAACTTTTAGAGTTAACAATTAGAACCGTGGTTGAGTTAATGATGGTGCAATGAGACCTTGGAGGTGAATTGAGCAACTCAAGTAAACCAAACTCGCATGTCCATTGATCCAATGCAATTGAGTCTCCTGCTCTTATAGTGAGGTCCTGATGATAAAGGGTGATAATGAAAGGAATGTTTCTAACATTTGTACTTGCAGCAACATGGTGAACTGATATTCCTAGAGTGCAGCCAATCTTTTCCTACCTTTGGAAGTGTATGACTATCATAGACAATGTATGATGCATTGGACTGTTTTGAGAAGAACAACTAGGAGCATGATGCGTGTGAAGCAAGGTTGCACACTGATATTTTGTTCCTAGAGCATAATGAAAACAATGATACTTGAAGGTAAAATTCTTGATGGTTAATGGATGGAAAGACTTGATTTTTGTTGCAATTTCAAGGTAGAATATCATAGAACATCTTTGATGTTTGAAGTATGCTAAGACAAGGCTTTGAAATAACTTGAAAATGGCATAGAACAATCATGCATGAAACTGGCCTTTTCCATGTCAATATGGTGATCATGTCTGGCCAAAGGCCCAAGGCATTTCCAGTTGTGACATCCCTTTTTTGTGATCTCATATCTCTCAAATGGTTGTTCATATGAAAATTTCCCCAACATCAATCTTGAAGAAAACATGGCAATGAACAACTTTCATGTTGGAAGATTTTTCATTTGAGGTCATCTTGATTAATAAAAATGATCTTACTTGTGGAACAACACATGTTTGACAAAATGCAAGGCAAGTCACGCTCGCAGGCTAGGCCTTGCCCAGCCCATGACTTGGCTTTTGCCTTGATTTGTCTAAACTTTGATTGACCATAACTTCCTCAATTTTGATGCTATAAGTGAGTTCCACCTATGGATTTGAAGCTCAATATTCCCTCTTAATTGGCTCAAGGTAGAATTTTTATAGCCCTTATATTTTGGGAGAAGGCCTTTCTCAAAGATGCTGCCAAAATGGCCAAAACTTGCCATTTTTGGAAACCCTAATTTTCCAAAAATGGTAAGTTTTGGTTTTCTTGATTTCCCTTGATTCTTCCATCATTTCTTGATCAAATTTGAACCATAGGATCCTTGTAAAACTAATTTCATGATTTTGATCTCAAAAAGCCAGGAGTTGACTTTTTCTTTAGCATAGTTGACTTTTCCCCAAATCCCTGATTTTCAGTCATCTGGCCAATTAAACCTCTTCCAAAATGAATTTGTGGATGAAATTTTAACCCTAGGCACTTGACATCATTTGTAAGACAATGGGATCCACTTTAAATCAAAATCTCACGGGGAAGCCAAGTAGAAGTGAAAATCTAATTTGGCCCTTTTCATCATGAGATGTTGCACTGCTTGCCTCTTCTGATCAATTCAAATCTTTCCATGGCTTGTGTATTCAGTGAGGACTTGTGGGATGTTGTGAACCATTTGCACAATGTTGAGAAGCCTTGTTCCCCTTTGGTTTCCTTTTCATAGCCTTTCATTTCTCCAATCATTGATCACATACTTATGCCTCAACTATGGTGAATATGATGCAATGTTTTTGACTATTTCATGAATTTATGTAGGCTAAATGCTATGCAAAATGATGAGGGAATAAGAGGGAAAATTTTGAGGTATTACATCTTGGAGTGTTGATAGCAATCAAATTCCATGGTAGACTAATAGTAACATGCTCTCAAAATTTTCTTAGCCATTGTATTCCCACTTGAGTGAGTACCAAAGATCCCATCATGCATGTCTTCCATAATCTCCATTGCTTCCTTCTTGTCTACACAATGAAGAAAAGTTGAATCGTGATTGCTCTTGTACAAAATTCTATTGCTTAGGAAAAACTTGGAAGAAAATCTCCTCAGAAACTTCTTGTCATTGATAGATGCCCCTTCAGGATATTCCTGAGCTTCGAGATATCTTTTCACTTCATGGAACAAAGGATTTTCTTCCACACCTTCAGTATCAATTTTATAATAGTATGTTGGTTAATCTAATTGATCAATAGTAATTATGGGTGCTTCATCATCCCAACTAATTTCAAACATAGATGACATAATGGCTAAAGCATCTGCCAACTGATTCTCTTCTCGTGGAATATGTCCAAAGGTAATCTCTTCAAAGTATGGAATTAAAGATAACACATTTTCTCTATAAGTAATGAGATTTGGATGTTTCGTGTCTCATTCTCCTTTAACCTAACTAACTACCAAGGTTGAATCTCCGTACACATTCAAAAACTGGATCTTCATCTCAATGGCAGCCTTGATACCCATAATACATGCTTCATATTCATCCATATTGTTGGTAGAATAAAAAAAGCCTACCATTAAATGGTGTATAACAGCCTTCAGGAGAGATAATTACAACACCAACACCATTACCAAGCGCATTAGAAGCTCCATCAAAAACCATAGTCCAATGGGATCCCTGTTCAGGTCCTTCATATTGTCTAGGTTCTTTAGCAATAAGCATAATATCTTCATGTGGAAACTCAAATTTCATAGACTGATAGTCATCCACTACTTGATGAGCCAAATGATCAGCTACCACACTTCCTTTAATAACTTTCTGAGTAGTATATGTATGTCATATTCTGTCAAAATCATTTGCCATTTTGCTCTCCGTCCGGAGAGAGCAAGTTTCTCAAATATGTATTTAATAGGATCTATTTTTGAAATCAATAAGGTGGTATGAGTCAACATATATTGTCTTAGTCGGCGAGAAGCCCAAGCCAAAGCGCAACATGTTTTCTCGAGCATTGAGTATCTTGTTTCACAGTCGGTAAACGTTTTGCTAAGGTAGTATATTGCTTTCTCTTTTCGACCAGACTCGTCATGTTTCCCCAACACACACCCCATTGAGTTGTCTAATACTGTCAGGTACATAATCAAGGGTCTTCCTTCAACTGGTGGCATCAATATTGGAGGTTCCTAGAGGTACTACTTGATCTCATCCAAAGCTACCTGGCATTCGTCGTTCCATTCCATTACTTGATATTTCTTCAACAACTTGAAGATTTGCTCACAAGTAGCGGTCAATTGGAAAAAAATATTGAAATATAATTCAGTCGTCCCAAGAAACCTCTGACTTATTTCTCAGTACGGAGAGCGGGCATTTCTTGTATAGCTTTTACCTTTGCAGGGTCCACTTCAATACCTTTACCACTGACAATGAAACCCCAAAGGTTTTCCAGATCTAACTCCAAAGGTACATTGTTTGGATTCAATCTCAACTTGTACTTCTTCAATCTCTCAAACAATTTGTGCAGATGATCAAGATGTTCTTCTTCAGTCTGAGATCTGGCTATCATATCATCAACATATACCTCTATCTCACGGTGAATCATATCATGGAAAAAAGCTACCATAGCACACTGATATGTTGCTGCAACATTCTTCAAACCAAATGGCATTACTTTATAGCAAAAGGTGCCCCACTGTGTGACAAAAGGCTGCCATCGTAATCTTATTGTAACCAGAGAAACCATCCATAAAAGATAATACCTTATGCTGAGCAGTGTTTTCTACCAGAACATCAATATGCGGAAGCAGAAAATCATCATTGGGGCTCGCTTTGTTCAAATCCCTGTAATCTACACACATGCGTACTATACCATCTTTATTAGGTACCGGTACCACGTTTGCAATCCACTGAGGATAAGAAGTAACAGCTAAGAACCCTTCATTAAATTGTTTCATCACTTCTGATTTAATCTTTTCTGACATTCCAGGATGCATACGATGAACTTTATGCTTTATTGGACGACAACCTTCTTTCATTGGCAGACGGTTAACCATAATATCAGTATCAAGTCTCGACATATCCTTATAAGACCAAGCAAAGATCTCCACATAGTCATTTAACATTTGAATCAATTTGTTCTTAACACTGTCTTCTAATTCAGCTCCTATCTTAACCTCTTTCTTGTCTTTTTCAGTTCCCAGATTCACAACCTTCCTCCTTTCCATCCTCGGCTTGATAGATCGGATTCTCGAAGTTATAATTGGCAATAAAAGAATTGTTATCAACAGAATCGAGAGTGGATGAGGATATGCATTTTAGTGATGTGGGTGTGTCTAAGAACACATAACTTTTGATAAAAGGAAAAATAAAAGAAAGATAAAGAGCGCAATATTTACAAAAGCAAAAACGTCCATTGATTTTATTGAATGAAGATATGCAAATGAAATGACATCCCTAACAAGCATACCATTGTGCTTCGGGTAAGGCACAAGGCTTAAAAGTTTAATTGTTCGAAATTACAAACTTAAAAATAAGAAACACAGTAATAATATTTACTCCTGACTAAAGGAGATAGAAACAACATCTTCAGCTTTCCAATTATTGAGCCCGCTGCCAATGTTAGGAAAGATCCATCTATCCAAGTTGTAGTCTTCATCAGAATCTTCCACAACATTGACTTGATTCCTTTGCACTCCTTTGCTGGTGATACGAATGGCATGAGCACGACGAACAACCTTCTAAGATTCTACAGTAAAACCCAAACCAAGCTTGTCAGACTTGTAAGGAATGTCAGGAAGTTGGCCCCAAATAGTACAACCACCTTCTTCAACTACATATTTTGCATCCTTCAGAGAAGCCATTGCAGGAGGTACTCTAGTAACAACAGGAACTAGTTTAGCAGCAGGGATGGATTCAGTAGTAGGAATAACCTGAGGAACCACCTCAAATGTTTGGTAAGGAGTCTCAATAAATTCACCCTCCATCTCAACATACTTGAAATTGTTTACATGACTGACCATATACTCTTCCTCACCATAAACAGTGACAATCTTGATCTTCACTGGATATTTCAGCTTCTGGTGTAAAGTGGAAGTCACAGCACCTGCCCCATGTATCCAGGGACGCCCAAGCAGACAGGAATAGGAAGGAAGAATATCCATCACATAGAATGTAGAATCAAAGACCTGAGAACCCACTTTTATTGGGAGGTCAACTTCTCTGTGCACCATTCTTCTTGATACATCAAAAGCTTTCACCACCACGTTACTGGGTCTTAACACAATATCTTTAAAATTGAGTTTGTCTAGAACATACTTTGGTAACACATTCAAAGAGGAACCATTATCCACCAAAACATGAGACATAGTAGTGCCCCTACATTTAATGGAGACTTGCAAAGCTCTATTGTGATTTCTTTTGGCAGAAGTTAGATCAGCATCAGAGAAACCCAAGCTATTATCAATAGTCAAGTTGGCAACACAATTCTCAAACTGGTCCACAGAGATTTCATGTGGTACAGGAGCAGCCTTTAGGAAATTCACTAAAGCCTTGTGAAAACACCCCAAATTTTCCCTCACCATGGCTTGTGATCTTTCATATTGTATTGCATAATCATATCATCTCACATTACATAGTTTATTTCACTACATAAACTGCATCTAGGGTTTTGTGATCAAGTGAATCCAAGAAGTGATTTGAGCCATCCCAATGGTCTTGAAGCATTACAAGAGGGTCCATGAGTGGTCTATGGTCTTATTATGTCTCCAAGAATTATATGGAATTCACAAAATGCCAAGGGATTGCACAGAAGTCCAGGCAGAGCTAGGGTTTTCCTACACAGATGACCAAAATTAGGGTTTTGGTTTCAGAGGCTTTAATCCCAAATTTTTTGGTCATTCTTATTTCTAATGGTCTCAAAATGTTATAAGGATCATGTGTACCAAGTTTTATGAAGAAATTCCTTGTGGAAGTCATCTGATCATTGGGTAACTTTTTGAGCAAGTAAAGTCAAAATCAGGGCATTTGAGGCCTCCCTCAAGGGTACCAAAGGGTCATCATCATCATTTTGAGTCTCTATGATCTTTATTTGATCTTAGAAGTGGTTGGAACATCACAAAGTTGAAGAATTTTGAGCCAAATACAAACTTGCTATTTTTGGAAATGACTTGTAATGGAAACTTTCCATTTTGGGAAATATTTTCAACCTATTCTTTCATGACCAAAAATGCTTCAAATCAAAAATTCTTGGGGATGAAAGTTGTAGATTATGTCCTCCCATTTTCAAAAAGTACAAGAACATGTCTTGATTCATCCTAGAACTCAAGATATGGCATTTCAAAGTTGGCAAAAATCCTATAATTTTCAAGTGTGCACCAATGAGGGAATTTTGCAATTTCACTTGCCAAGCCATTCCATGACCTCTAATCAACTTCTATGCACCATAACATGTCATGGAAACTTACAAGGATCAGAATTGGCCCAAGATTGCATAGTTTGCATGGCTTGGTTCACAAGAAATCTCAAAATGGCCAATTATGCATAACTTTGCAAAAACCTTGGTAACTCTTGCATCAAGCCATCCAGTTGCATAAAATTGATCCTAGGGCCATCCATGAATCAGACTGAGGCCAGACACCCCTTGAAACAGCATCTGCCATGGCCCATGCTTGAAGTACAAAGTTGTTGACTTTTTTGCAAAACCTCTCATACCAATCAAGTTGTGCCACACCAACTCTCTGAACCAATCACAATTGTTTATACAAGCCTCAAGCAACAAAAAACACACCACACACAAACCTGAAACCTCCAGGAACTCAGATTCACCAAAATCCCCAAAATTTTTCCCTTCTTCGATTCTCTCAAACAAGCCATCAAAACTCAAAAATTCGTTCACCATTCATCTCAACATCACTCAAGGATCATTTCCCACCCCTTGCCCTGGCCTGAAACACTCCACATTACAAACATGATTTTTGCCTTAGCAGAACTGAAACACACAAACCAGCCATCATAAACTTGTTCTAAGCCTTACAGAAGCATCAAGGGGATCATTGGAGTGGTTTTGCACAAGAGAGGAGGTCAGAAAGCTCCAAACTGAAAAGCTTCAACTCAGGTAGTCACCAAGAACTTTTTTTCCAGAACTCTCTTTTTAAGTTATAAAATGAATCTAAATGCTCTCCTGATCATGCTGATGTTTTTAGTTTTCAAAATGGGTGAGAAATGAGAATGTATGAAGCTTCTAAAAATTTGCCCGTAAAACTTGTTTGATTCGATTCTCTTTGTATGTGCATGATAAATTGTTTTTGTTGCTGGATTTGTGTTTAGGGTTGTTAGATGATTGATTCTGGAGCTTTATAAGGCTAGGGATGGTGTTTTGAGTGAACTATAGGGAGGGGCGCCGGAGAAGACGGCCGGAGCTCTTCTTCGGTCGCCTGAAAGTGATTTGCCCTAATCTCAATTAATTTACCAGTTTGAACGTGGACCCTTAGATGCGCATGTTAATTAGCCTTTGGACGGCCCAAATCATTTCATTAAAACCCTAAAACCTAATTAATTAAGTTAATTGAATTAATTAGTTCAGGATGAATCCAAACCATTAGATCACGCGCGAGTTGAGTGTTTGAATTCTAGCCTTTGAATTGCCATACCCCAGGTCACGTGGACTTTCCATCCTAGCCCTAGGATCCCCCAACTTCCAATCCTGACCACTGCTTGTGCATACTTTTATTTTCCTTTTAAATTATTTTACATTTCTTTTCATGTATTTATTTAAAATAGCAAAAATATTTTTAAAATCATTATTTTCTGCATTTTCATTTCAAATATTTTTCTAAACTCAAAAACATTTTTATTTTTAATTTTTGCATTAAAAATGTATTTTTAAATCATTTAAATGTTTTATTTAATTAAAAATACTTTTAAGTATTTAAAAATAACTAAAAAATTCATGAAGCATTCTCATACATTTAGAACAATTTACAAACCCATCATACAAATTTCTTTTTAGGTTTGATCATGTTTTCACAATTTTCTTTGAATTAGGGTTTCCAAAAATCACATTTTCCTAACCCTAAATTGAAAAAATCATTTCTGATCAACCATGATGAGTTTGAATTTGGTTCTTTTTACATTGTTTCATACTTTACATCTAGTATCTAGGTTATTTAACTCATAATTTTGCATTGCATTTTCAAATTTTTTTGCATTTTTCATGAAGAACAACCCCAAAAACCCTAGTTAACTTAGAAAATTCACAACTTCCTCTAGGTTTAGCTTTTGACCTTCATCTTTGGGGAGTGATCTTGTGTGTGTTTAGGGTTTATTTGATTTCATTTTCAAATTTTATCATGATGTATGCTTCTATTTTGACCATGTGCATCCCATACATTCATAAAACCCTAATTTCTCATGTTCATTTGCATTCATCTTTGCATATCATCATCATGTGAACTTTCCATGACATTCCATGCATTTTTATTCCATCTTAGACATCTCATGTACATCCATGTGTTTTCAAGCTTCTTTCATGCTTCCCTTGCATCCCATCCTTTGTATGAACATTCATAAGCACCTCACATGACTTTGCATCATTGCATAACACATTTACATTGCATAATTTCTTCTGGTCTTGGTCTTTTCACTTTCATTTGCTCTATTCCCTTTTGCTTTGCATCTTATGCATTCACACTAACATTTCAGGGGCTTATGGTAAGTTATATGGGATGTGGATTTGCCTTCACATCCCACCTTTTCTCATCTTTTAATTTGCATATTTTATATGTATTTGAAGTGAACTTGCTTCACTTATGTTCTCTTGCTCCTATCTCTCTCTTTTAGGTTACTTAACTTCTCTAGGAAGTAAGTAACCTATCTTCCTTTCTCTTCTCTTTTCATCTGCTTCTTCTTCCTTGGTAGCCTTCTGAAGATCTTCTCCTTAAGCCTCACAAACCATAGGAACAACCAAGCATGATAATTTTAGGGTTGTATATAGTCTCCCCTAGTCTTTTACCTTTGAGTCTCCTTGAGTCTCTCTTCTCATCTCATAATCAGAGGCTAAACACTTAAAGCTTTAGGACTTTAAATTAGGGTTATGCATGTATCCTTATCTTAGGATGGAGTGTATAAATTTAATTCTTAGTGTTAAACCTTTAATTTGTTTACACCTCTTAATCAAAACACCTAATAACTATTAAGTCTTAAGCTTGTAACTTGGGCCTTATATTAGGGTTACATCTCTTCCTTATGGTTAAGAGGGACTAACCCTAGTGTTTAATGGATAATTCCCCCTCAAGTTGGTCTTACAAACATAAAACTCACTTCTTAATCTCACCTTTAATTAAAATCCACTTTAATAAAGGCTTGTTATATAATGAATTTAATCCCTAACCATGGATTAAGTTGAGGAGTCTTCCTCAGCTTGAGTGTTCTCATCTATCATCCTTCTATTAGGATGGTGTAATGAGTTTAATAATTTGTGATTAGAGAGTAAACTCATTACTTAACACTAAACAAAAACCCAAAAACGTCTTAATAATCACAAGTAGGTTAATGATCTTAATTCTACATCATCATGGTAATTAAGTTGGGAAGCTTGTCTCATACTTAAGTAGGCTCATTATCCCTAACCAAGGAGGATATAATGAGTTTACAACCTTTGATTTAAGGCTTAAGCTCATTAACCTATGCAAAACACCAAAAATAATAAAAAACTGAAAACACAAAAACAAACAATAATCGTCTCCTCCGGGATTCTTTTCTCATCTCATTCACTCACAAACGAGAACTTATTTCTTCCGTCTAATGCAAGACAGTTAGCACTCGAGCCAGACGAGTCATAAACTTGAGCATAGATAAGCAAGCAGTTCATAGTCATTTTATTTCTAGTCTCTTTGAGTCGAACTACGGTGTTCTGACTTCCTCATTGCACGAGAGGATATGTAGGCATAACTTAACAGTTATCGAGCAAAAGTCTCTTTGTATTACCCCTCTTCCAGGATTCTTTTCTAAAGCCTCGGTTCCTGAGAAATTCACACCTTTCTGCACTGACACCTGTATATCTTTTCTCTTTAGCTTTTTGCACACAGATAGCACACACACATACCCCTTTAAACAAAATATTGTAAGCGTAGTAACCAACCCCCTTTCTCAGTTTCTCTAGTTCGCAACCGTCTTATCCATCCTTTTCAGTTTTATGCAGCATTAACTTTCCTTCTGATAAAAATGCCTAGTTGGCGACTCTATTTAATTCATTTCATTTTCTTTTTCGCCGACAGTTCACGTCTGCACCGGGATGCAAATCTTTGGGAGCGACAGCTTGGCGACTCTGCTGGGGATTTTATCTTGCAACCAGGGCTTCTGGTTATTTTTGTGGGTTTCTCTTAGCGCTTGTTTGGTTTGTGTTTATGGGGGTGTTATGTGTTATATGTGCTTTTGTTTTGGCTTTATTTACTGCTTTCTGTACAGCTTTATTTATTTCTTTTCATTTACTGTTTTTATACATTTCATATTTTTGTCATCATATCATTTGTGCTGGATTTGTTGTCTTACCTTGAAGGGAGGGATACTTCAGTGAGTAAGGTTCCATACCGGGAGTCTAAGAGACACATATGATTATAGTGGCTTCATATTCTTTCACATTCCATTTTGGTCTGGTGCGGGAATATGAAACACGGTTCAGACATGGGTTTCTTCTTGAGAACTCTGTGCTACAGATTTTCTGTAGTGCTAGGGCTATCTGGGAAGCCTGCTAAGTCTGAATGACCTTTTAGATGACCTTTAGAATCTGAGGTGAATTAGAGGAGGATTCTTTATGATTAGGGTAAACACTGTGTCTCCGGGTTAGAAGTGTTTACACTTCTCATGATAGATCCAAGTTTGAGGATCCTTGTTCTAGAACAATACCTGTGAGTGGGTTGGGATGTTTATAGGTTTGCAGGAACCCTTGGCCTCCACATACCTTGTTACATGAATTTTGTTTAAGGTTACACTATTTTGGACTGATTCTATGAAACCCTGTACTTGTGACTCTTTATTTGAGTCCCCCACCTGGTTACTAGTTCACAGGCCTTCATCTGGATTTCTAAACACTCATGGGCCCTATCTAAAGCAAATAACAAATCCAGCACCTAATCACAAACCCTTGCATATCATTCTGCATACATCATTTTGCATCATTTAACATTTGTCTATTTGTTTTACAGGGTATCCACATTCTCTTTGTTTCGGTTTTGACCTGTTCTACTGCTCAGATTCCTTCAGCTATCTGCATCAGCCGCCTTCATCAGTCATCTTCCATAGAGGTCTTCTTCATATATCTGCATTAGTTTATCGTCATCAAAGATATCCCTCAAATGACATTTTCCCCAGCCATCTTTATCAGCATCCATTAGTAGTATGGACTCATCCATGAAGAGCAACATCATTTATCATTTCATTGAGCCCTCTCTAGCAGGCATCAGGCAGATTCAGGCACTTATCACTCCTGATCATGTCCCTTTATTCAGGGAACATTATGGAGGTATTATGGACATGATCATGGATTTGGATGCATCACAAAGGAGATTAATTCACACCTGTCTCCAGTTCTATGACCCTCCTCTCAGATGTTTCACTTTTCCAGACTTTCAGATAGGTCCTTTGTTGGAAGAGTTCTCCATGTTGTTGGGTGTCCCTATTAGGAGGGGAATTCCTTTCAACCCTGAGATGACTGCTCCCAGGAATAAAGACATAGCTAAGGCTCTACATTTGGAAGTCACCCTTATTGATCAGCATATGACCACCAAGGCTAGAATCCCAAGCCTCTATTTGGACTTCTTGATCACTCAGGCCATCGGTCATGCTAGAGTTGGGAGGTGGGAAATTATTTGTGCTCTCCTGGCTCTTGGTATATATGGAATCATCTTGTTTGCAGACGAGCCTAATTTTGTAAGTAAGAATGCTATCCACCTCTTCCTGCTGAAGAATCCAGTTCCTACCTTCCTAGGGGACTTCTACTACTCAGTGCATCAGAGAAATGAGAAGCAAAGGGGAAGACTTGTTAGATGTTGTGCACCTCTCTTCTACTGTTGGTTATTGAGACACCTGCCAAAGACAGAAGGTTTCCTGAATCCTCATCAGTCAAGAAATTGGGATAAAAGAATGATTTCCCTTACTTCAGAAGACATTAGGTGGTTCACCCAGAGCACCAAGGGCAGAGACATAATTACAAGTTGTGGACAATATCCTAATGTACCTCTTATAGGAGTGAAGGGTTGCATCAACTACAATCCTTTGTTTTTCAAAAGGAAATTAGGGTATGCTTTAGTAAATCCACCCAGAGAGAAGGATCTAACAGAGACCCTATACTGTGACATTCAGAATAATCATGCCATCATCCGACAAGCAACCTGGGCTTGGGACAACATTCAGACAAAAGGGTTTGTTATTCTTGGAAAGTGCAACAACATAGCTTCAGCTCAGTATATTGATTGGCCTCGCATCAGATGACAGATCACCCGCATGCCATTTACCCTGGAGGATGTGCCAGGGCCTTCAGTAGTAGAGCCTGCAACTACAGTCAGTTTAGAGGAATTTGAGAAGTTGAAAGAGAGGAATGCTCAGCTTTCTAAAGCTCTAAAGAAGACCCCCTGGGAGAGGAATGATAGTCGTCTAGACAATGAGAGGTTAGAGAAGCTCCAGATCATGCATATGACCAAGATTGAGAAGACAGATGATTACATCAGAAGAGCCCGAGCAGGGGAGTTGGTATTGAAGAAAGCTTTCAAAGAAGCTAAGATTCAGAAGGCCAGAGCTGAGCACTACTTGGAGGAGAGTCAGGCTAGGTGGATCAGGATCACTGAGGCTTGTGTGTAGGAAGATCAGAAGACCCAGGCTAAGATAGAGCAGTTGGAGGCTAGTGAAAAGAAGAGTCAGGAGGCCTTGTTAGCAGCACAGAAGGAAATCTCCGAGTTGAGACTCCGGGCGGGGTTGAAGAGATTAAAGGACTAGGACAAGAATAAGAAGTTGACAAGTGCCATCGCCACTAGAAACCTTCTTATCAGGACCATCACAGAGCATCTGGTTGGACCAGTTACTGATGCTCTCCTGAAGGAAGTCAGAGAGGATGACTTTGGGCTGGATGTTTGATTTCTTTGTACTTTCATTTTGGTTGTACTTTATTTCTCATGATGATTTGCATGTATTTCACGATTTTGTTGTATTTTGACCCACCATGGGGACTTTTTGTAAATCATAGACTATGTATCTTTTACATTTGAAGTGTATGGTTCATGTATTACTTGGATTCTTCCTTTGAGCTCCATTTCTCTCCAATATCATCATTCCTCGAGGTTTGGAAGGTCAAAACCAAAGAACCAAACTGGATACCCTTGGAAGACAAATAGATATACTGCATTGCATACTAACTTCATTCTTTGTTTTGTAGGTGTTTTTGTTGTTTGTTTCTTACTTTGTTGTGTGTTTCAGGAAACATTGCTCGTAGGAGGGTTTTTCCCATCAACAGAGTTCACCGGTATCCTACCAGAAACAATCTTCCGAGCTTAAAGATGGACCAAGTTCAACAATATTTGACTGACGTAATAACTTAGATGGCTAATGAAAGGGTTGAGATGAGAAATCAGATGAACCAGTTCATGGCAGTGATAACTGGATTGGCTCAGAGCCAAGAAAGGTTAAGATAGTTAGTCGAGTGGCAAACTCCTGAAGATAATCATCCAGGTACTGGGGGAACTAGTAACAATGACCACGGGCAGCCACGAGCAAATCCACCAGAGTTTGGGCCCCACCTCAATCCTGAAGTCCATGTCATTGGAAATACCCATGAAAACATCGGAGGTCGTGCCTTGCAAGAGGACCCTCAAGAAGAACAATTCATAGTGATTGGTGTTGGGAATGAAGTCTATAGTCGTCTCCTGGAGGAAATAGCAGAATAGCTAAGGTCTTTTGAGTCTCAAAACTCACTGGGATTTGATGTTATGGATATGGGACTGGTGGAAGGAGTCAGGATTCCTCACAAATTCAAGCCTCCTTGATTTGAGAGATATAATGGTACCTCTTGTCCACGAACTCATCTTCTATCCTTCCTGGGGAGATTGAAATCTTATACCATGGATGAGAAGTTATGGATGTTCTACTTCGAAGACAGTCTGACTGGGGCATCCCGTGAATGGTATTCCCAACTGTCCAGAGCAACAGTCAGAAACTGGAAGGACTTGGCTGAAGCTTTCTTATGCCAGTATCAATATAATTTGGATATGGCTCCTAACAGGACTCTCTTAATGGGCATGTCACAGTCTTCAAAAGAAAGCTTTCGGGAGTATGCCCAAAGATGGAGACAGCTTGCTGCTACTGTCCAGCATCCAATGTCTGGGAGAGAAATGGCTGACATGTTTATGAACACCCTGCAGGGGACTTACATTGACAAACTTGCTGCTTTCTCGTCCACTAGCTTTGCTGATGTAGTTATAGCTAGAGAGAGAATATAGAGTCTTTTGAAGATGGGCAAAATTTCAGACAACGGTGCTAGTTCCAGCAATACAAGGAAACCTTTCGCAGGACCTCGTAGGACAGGTGAGACCAATTCAGTACACATGGGCAGAGGTAGGCCTCAATATATGCCAAGATTAGCAGCTGCTGTTACTATTCCCGCTCCAGCACCCCAACAATAGTACCCTCAACAACCACAACACTTCCCTCAGCAACAACAATTTCCTCAACAGAGGTCTTATAACAACAATAAAAATCAGCAACAACGTCCGTTTCAACCAAGAACTTCACAAATCAACAGGGTTATTGATCCCATTCCAATGCCCTATGCTGCCTTGCTTCCATAACATTTGAAACTCAATTTGGTTGAATTGAGGACTCTGGCTCCACCAGATCCCCAAAATATCCCAAGGAACTACGATGTCAACGCCAGATGTGCCTTCCATTCCAATGCACCTTGCCATACAACAGAAAAGTGCAGGGCCTTGCAAATGAAAGTTCAGGACTTAGTTGATTCCAAGGCTTTGAATTTTGCACCTCCTCCAAATGTCACAAAGAATCCTATGCCCATCCATGGTGTACCCAGGATAAATGCTATTGAAGAAGATCAACCGATGAACCTAATTGACAATATTTCAAGAATTTAGACACCTATGGCCGAGGTTAAAGCTCAACTTTTAAAGTGCCAAGTGTTCCCGGGTTGTGAGGCCCATTGTGAAGCTTGCAAGACTTCTACCAACGTTTGTGCAAACTTGAAGACCGGTATCAACAATCTTATCAAGGATATCACTTTATAGATCACTTCAACAGTTCTAACTCCTACAACATCAACAACCATTCTTTCTACAACTCCAGCACATGTCATTCCATCAGATGTCACTTCTACAACTTCAAAAACAATCATTCCAATGGATTCTTCTACAACATCAACAACCATCCTCTCTTCAACTTCAACAGACATCATTGCAACACTTCCTCCTACAACAACAACAAATATTAGTGAAGACATCTCAACGGTCACCATTTATTATGACCCAACAACCATTCATGTTCTGGATTCTCTTAACAACAACTTTCAGCAACATCAACATCAACATCAAAACCTGTCATCACCTGCACCATCTCCAGTCAGGCCACCTGTCACCATTTATTATGATCCACAGACTATTACAACTCCTTCTTCCGCAGCAATCAGTCCAGTTACTATCACGGTGCCTGGATCAGCTCCATATGACAACTGCAGTGCTATACCTTGGCATTATGGTTCAGATCTTTATTGCAACGGAGAGAAAGTCATTCTTGATACTTCTACACCACAGATTGACAATGTGGGGGGAGGCGGAGGCTTCACTCGAGGCGGACGTCTCTTTGCTTCACAATTTCCAAGGACTAATGCTGAAGCAGAAGCTGCTGCTAAAGCAAAAGGCAAGAGTGTGGTGCCTGAAGAACCTATTGCCAAGGAAGCTCAGAACACATCCTTTAATCAGGATGTAGACGAGTTCATGAGAATAATCAAGAGAAGTGACTATAAGGTTGTGGACCAGCTCCATCAGACACCCTCCAAAATCTACATTCTATCACTGCTCATGTGTTTCGAAGCTCGCAAGAATGCATTACTCAAGGTCTTGCACGCAGTTTACGTGCCAAAAGAGATTATAGTTAATCAGCTAGAAACGGTGGTTTCAAATGTCAATACTAGTCATGGACTAGGTTTCACCAATGCTGACTTAACTACGTAGGGCCGTAATCATAACAAGGCTTTTCATATCACCTTGGAATGTAAAGGTGTTGTTCTTTCTCATGTCTTGGTTGACACTGGGTCATCTCTCAATGTCCTTCCAAAGAAAGCCCTAGTCAAGATGGAGCATGATGGTCTTGCACTTCGCCCAAGTAACCTGGTAGTGAGAGCCTTTAACGGTTCTAAGAGATTGGTTCTTGGAGAAATTGAGTTGCCTGTGATAATTGGCCCGCAAGTTTTCAAAACTATCTTCTATGTGATGGACATTCAGCTTGCCTACAGTTGTTTGTTGGGTCGTCCTTGGATTCATGCCGCTGGCACCGTAACGTCAACCCTTCACCAGAAGTTAAAATACGAGTGGGGAGGTCAAATTATCCCAATCTGCGGGGAGGAGGACATCTTCGTCAGTCATCTAGCTACTTACAAGTATATTGAGATGGATGGAGAAATCCATGAGACTATGAGCCAAGGGTTTGAGGCCCTCAATGTCAATGAAGAAACAGTTGAAGTGTCTGGCACTTCAATTTCTTCTTACAAACAAGCTCAGAAGTTTGTTGAAGACGGGAATGCCCAAGGTTGGGGAAAGCTGCTGCAAGTTCAGATCAAAGAAGATAAATTCGGTTTGGGTTACAAACCATCCCGACAGGTCCAAGAGGAGGCTGTTGAAGCTCCCAAGTTTGTCAGTGGGGGAATGCTGACCCCAAATGTTGTCAACAATGTGGAAGACAAGGCTGAAAGCGACTTCAACCTGGAAATCTGGATTCGTCCAAGAGTCCCAGGCCAACAAGTCCTCAACTGGTCTTCCTAGGAAATTATAAGGGTTACTGCTGCAGAGTAATTATTATTTCCTGTTTAAGCATGCATCAAGTCCTACAATCGTCCCAAGGTGTCAGGACTTATTTTTTAATAGGGCCATATATGTATTTTGTGCAAATGAATGATTAATGAACAATGGACATCTTTTACAAACAATCCCTTTTCGCTCACTGTCTTTTCATTTTTGTTATTTTCGCACAAAACAAATAAATGGAAAATGTTTTTCTTAATAAACTTCATTCACTTTTTCTAAATAAGATAAAACCAATCACTAAAATGAACAAATCTCAACCCTTGCATAGATAATCCTCCATATTGCACCGATAACAACACTGTTATGACCTTGTATGACTTCGACAATCCGATTAATCAAGCAGAAGAAGGGGTTGATGAAGACTATGATTTTCCTGAAGAGATGGCCAGGTTGTTGAGACAAGAGGAAAAAGTGATTTCTCCTTATCAGGAGGAGGTTGAAACTGTCAATCTTGGTACCGAGGAAGATGTGAAAAAGGTGAAGATCGGGGCCAGTCTGCAAGGTCCAGTGAAAGAACAACTCATTAGTATGATTCGAGAATATGTCGATGTGTTCGCTTGGTCCTATCAAGATATGTCGGGTTTGGACATAGACATCGTCATGCACAGGTTGCCATTAAAATAAGACTGTCCGCCAGTTAAACAGAAATTACGCCGTACTCGCCCAGACATGGCCATGAAAATCAAGGAGGAAGTACAAAAACAGTGGGACGCTGGTTTTCTCGCTGTAGCTAGTTATTCATCGTGGGTTGCTAACATTGTACCTGTACCTAAGAAGGATGGCAAGGTGTGTATGTATGTTGACTACCGGGATCTAAACAGAACTAGCCCGAAAGATGATTTCTGATTACCTCACATTGATGTATTGGTGGATAATACGACTCAGTTCTCGATATTTTCCTTTATGGATGGATTTTATGGATACAATCAGATTAAGATCTCACCTGAAGACATGGAGAAGACAACCTTCATCACACCTTGAGGCAAATTCTACTACAAAGTAATACCGTTTGGTCTGAAGAACGCCGGTGCAACATATCAACGGGCTATGATAACATTATTCCACGATATGATCCATAAAGAAATTGAGTGCTATGTGGATGATATGATTGCCAAGTCCCTTACGGAGGAAGATCATTTGGTGAATCTGTTGAAACTGTTCAAGCATCTGAGGAAGTATCAGTTGAGGTTGAACCCCAACAAGTGCACATTCGGGGTACGTTCTGGTAAGCTGTTGGGTTTTATTGTAACTGAAAAAGGAATTGAGGTTGATCCCGATAAAGTAAAAGCTATTCAAGAAATTCCTGCACCTAAGACTGAGAAAGAAGTTCGAGGGTTCTTAGGTAGATTGAACTACATTTCAAGGTTCATATCTCATCACACTGCAACATGCAAACCCTTGTTCAAGCTGTTGAGAAAGGAACAAACAGTTAGGTGGAACGATGACTGTCAGAGAGCTTTTGAAAAGATCAAAGAATATCTGCAAGAACCTCCATTTCTCATGCATGTAGTTGAAGGAAGACCTCTAATCATGTACCTGACAGTATTAGAAGAGTCAATGGGGTGTGTGTTGGGCCAGCATGACAAGTCTGGTCGAAAAGAGTATGCAATATACTAACTAAGAAAATAGTTTACCGACTGTGAACAACTTTATTCACTGCTCGAGAAAACTTGTTGTGCTTTAACGTGGGTTGCTCACCAACTAAGACAGTATATGTTAACTCATACCACCTAATTGATCTCAAAGATGGATCCAGTCAAGTACATATTTGAGAAGCCAGCACGTACCTGAAGGGTTGCAAGATGGAAAATGATACACCTCTCAGAAAGCCATCAAGGGAAATGTACTGTCTGACTATCTGGATGAGCAACCCATTGATGATTACCAACCTATGAGATTTGATTTCCCTGATGAAGACATCATGTTCTTGAAAGCAAAACATTATGAAAAGCCTATTATCGCTCCCCTGAAAAGACACCAGGGTCCCAAGGTGCAGACGCGAACGGTCGGCGAAATAGAAAATGATGAGGTTGAATTGAATAGATTTGCCAGCTAGGCCTTTTTATCCAGAAGGAAAGGTAATGTTGCATAAACCTGGAAAGAGATGGAAAAGACGGTTGCGAACCAGAGAAACTGAGAAAGGGGATTGGTTACAACCTGGGAAGGTATTAGCACCCAGATTGTCCGTTGTACTCGACGGGATCCACACTTACAAGATTGTGTTTAAATGGGTAGTGTATGTGCTATCTGTATGCAAAAGCTAGGGAAAGAAAGTACAGTTGTTAGTGCAAAAGGTGAATTACTCAGGAACTGAGGCTTAGTAAAGAATGCTGAAAGAGGGGAATGACAAACAGACTTTTGTTTGATAATTGTTAAGTTATGCCTACGTATCCTCTCGTGCAATGAGGAAGTTAGAACACCGTAGTTCGACTCAAAGAGACTGAAAATAAATTGATTGTGAACTGCTTGCTTGCCTATGCTCAAGTGTATGACTCGTCTGGCTCGAGTGCTAACTGTCTTGCATTAGACGGAAGAAACAAGTTCTCGTTTTTGAATGAGTATGATGAGAAAAGAATCTCGAAGGAAACGATTATTGTTTGTTTTTGTGTTTTTAGTTTTTTATTGTTTTTTGGTGTTTTGCATAGGATTATGAGCTTCAGCCTAAATCAAGGGCTTGTAAACTCATTATATCCTCCCTGATTAGGGATAATGAGCATACTTAAGTATGATATAAGCATCTAAACTTAATTACCATGATGATGTAGTATTAAGATCATTAACCTACTTCTGATTAATTAGATGTTTTTGGGTTTAGTGTTAAGTAATGAGTTTAATCTCTAATCACAGATTAGTGACCTCATTACACCATCCAAATAGAAGGATAATAGATGAGAACACTTAAGCTGAGGAAGATACCTCAACTTAATCTATGGTTAGGGATTAAATTCGTTATATAACAAAACTTTATTAAATGGATTTTAATTAAAGGGTGATATTAATAAATGAATTTTATGGTTTGTAAGACAACTTGAGGGGGACTTATCCATTAAACACTAGGGTTAGTCCCTCTTAACCATATGGAAGAGATAGAACCCTAATGTAAGGCCCAAGTTACAAGATAAAGTCTTAGTGATTATTAAGGTGTTTTGATTAAGAGGTGTAAACAAATTAAAGATTTAACACTAAGGATTAAAGTTATACACTCCATCCTAAGAGAAGGATGCAGGCATAACCCTAATTCAAAGTCCTAAAGCTTTAAGAATTTAGCCTCTGATTATTGAGATGAGAAGAGAGACTCAAGGAGACTCAAAGGTAAAAAGCTAGGGGGGACTATACAACCCTAAAAGTTATCATGCTTGGATATCCTATGGTTTGTTTTGTGAGAAAGGATCTTCAAGGTCACCAATGGAAGAAGCAGATGAAAAGAGAAAGAAGAAGAGGAAGAAGAAGAAGAATAAGTTACTTACTTCCTGAAGAAGATAAGTAACTTAAAAGAAAGAAAGTAAGAAGGAAGGAACACAACTGAAACAAGTTCACTTCAAAGACAAGTAAATATGCATATGAATGATGAGAAGAGATAGGAAGTGAAGGAAAATCCACCTCCCAAATAACTTACCAAAAGTTCCTGAAAATGTTAGTATGAATGCATAAGACATAAAGTAAAAGGAAATGATATGAAATGAGATGTGAAGACCAAAGTCAGAAGTGAAAGTGTAATGTAAAAGGCATATGAGATGATGCAAAGTCATACAAGATGCATATGAATGATAATACAAGTATGAGATGCAAAGGAAGCATGTTTAGAAGCTTGGAAACACATGGATGTTCATGAAATGTAAGGTCAGAAGCTTAACGTAGTGAGAGTTATGAAGTTTCTAAGTTTGCTAGGCTTTTTGGGTGATTCTCAAGGGAAATGCAAATCAAATTGAAAATGGAAGATAAATTCATGAGAAAAATAACCTTGAAACTATATGCAATATATGAAGGATAGAAAAAAGAATCAAGTTCAAACTCATCATGGTTAGGCAGAAATGAATTTTTCAAATTAGGGTTAGAAAATGTGATATTTAAGAACCCTAATTCAAAGAAAATTGTGAAATTATGATCAAACCTAAAAAGAAATTTGTATGATAAGTTTGAAAATGCTTCTAAATGTATTGGAATGGTTCGTGAATTTTTTTGTGATTTTTAGAAACCTAAATGCATTTTTAATTAATTAAAATCCATTAATTAATTAAAAATAAAATTTAAATGTTTTAAAAATACTTTTTAAATGCAAAAAATAAAATAAAAATTATTTACAGGTTGAGAAAATTATTTGGGTCAGAAATGCAAAAGATCATATTTTTTTGATAAGCTTTGGTATTTTAAATAAAATGAGAAAGAAAATGCAATAAAAAAGAAAATAAAATGAATAAAATGAAAGGTATGCATATCTGAGGGCCAAGATTCAAACTGGGAGAAAGAGCATTGACTGTGCGCGTGTTTCAAAGGTCCATATCAAATCTGGCTAATTAAATTAATTAACTTAATTAATTATGAATTAAAGTTAAGTGGATGCATCTGATCCGTCCAAACGCGCGCTAAACACAATCAGACGGCTCACATTCAAACTAGGGAGATTAGCCCTAATTACAAACCCTAATTATTTTCAGGCGACCGGAGCAAGCTCCGATCGTCTTCTCTAGCACCCTCCCTCCCCTGAGTTCACTCAAATCACCATAAACACTCACCAAAAGCTCCAAAATCAAACTTTAAACATCAATAAACTCAAATCCAGCAAAAAAACAATTTATCATGCACATACAAAGAGAATTAAACAAGAACAAATTTTAGGTCAAACTTTCAGAAGCATGATACACCCTGATTTCTCCACCATTTTCAAAAATAATTACATCACAATGATCAAGGGAGCATATAGATTCATATTGTAACTTAAAAAACAAGTTCTGGAAAAAATGTTTGAAGGAGCTACCTGAGATGAAGCTTTACAGTTTGGTGCTTTCTGGCCCTTTCCTTGATGTTAATCCACTCCACTTGATCCCCTTGTGCTTCTGGAAGGCTTGAATGGGGTTTAAATGGCTTAGTTTGGAAGATTCAGTTCTGATAGTGCTGGAATCGTATTCTTGTTTGGCTATGTTTCAGAGCTTTTTAAGGGTTGCTTTGTGTTCTATGGGTGATATTGAGATGATTGGTGAAGTTTGTTTTGAGGTTTGTGGCTTGTGTGATCAGATTCGAAGAGATGAAGGTTTTGGGGATTTTTTGCAATTCTGAGTTGTGGGAGGTTTCAGGCTTGCTTGTGTTGTGTAACGAGCTCCATAATGTTTGTATGTAATGTCTTGATTGGTCAGAAAGTGGGTAGTGGCATGGTTTGATTGGTATGGGCAAGTTGCAAAAAAGTCAAAAGTTTTGTACCTCAAGCATGGGCCATGGAAGAGATGGATTTTGGGGTGTCTTGGACTCAGCATGATTTGTGGATAGCCCTAGAATCAAAGCTATGCTGCTGGCACAAATGGATGAAGAGTTTCAAGGCATTTTGCAAATTTCCCTCTTTGAACTTTCTTGAGAAGCAAGGCATGGAAACTTGTGATTTTTGGTGCAATCTTTGATCAAAATGTGTAGCATTATGTTGGTATGATGTTTAGAAGTTGATTAGAGGTCATGAAATGGCTTGAAACTTGAATTTGCAAAAAATCCTCTTTGGCATGAACTTGGAAATTATAGGATTTTTGCCAACTTTGAAAGGTCATATCTTGAGTTCTAGGATGAATCAAGACATGTTCTAGCACTTTTTGAAAATGGGAAGACATAATCTACAACTTTCATGTCCAAGAAATTTTCATTTGAAGCATTTTTGGTCATGAAAGAATAGGTTGAAAATCTTTCCCAAAATGGAAAGTTTCCATTACAAGTCATTTCCAAAAAATAGCAAGTTTGCATTTGGCCCAAAATTCTTCAACTTTGAGAACTTCCCACCACTTCTACGATCAAATAAAGATCATAGGGACTCAAAATGATGATGATGACCCTTTGGTACCCTTGTTGTGGGCCTCAGATGCCCTGATTTTGACTTTACTTGCTCAAGAAGTTACCCAATGATCAGATGACTTCCACAGTGAATTTATTTATCAAACTTGGTACACATGATCCTTATAACATATTAAGACCAATAGAAACAATAATGACCAAAACATTTGGGATTAAGGCCTCTGAAACCAAAACCCTAATTTTAGGTCATCTGTGTAGGAAATCCTCAGTCTACCTTTATGCCTTTGCCATTCTTTGTGATCTCTTGACATTTATGAACTTTGGGGAACATATTATGATCATGAAACACACATGGACCCTCTTGGAAAGCTTCAAGACTTTTTGGATGGCTCAAATCACTTCTTGGATTGCTCAGATCACAAACCCTAGATGTAGATGAAGTGAAACTATGTAGATGAGACAAATATGCAATATGAGATGGTATGCCTATGCTTATGCAAAAAAATGAAAAATCATAAGCCATGGTGTGAGAAAAAGTGAGGGAAAATTTGGGGTGTTTACAGCTGCCCTTATTCAAGCATGAGTTAGATGTGCAGGGTGTAAGCACCTGGCTTAACAGACAAACAAGATAACTTGTGGTTGAATACCAAAGACAGTCCAAAATTTGCACTCACTAGGGAGAAGAAGAAAAAGGAAATAAATTGTAAAAGATAGTATAGTATGATTATCAAATGAAAGATATGGAGGACGACCATCGAGCAAAGGACGACTGCTAGGGGTAAAACGGTAAGCAAAGCAATGACGGGGACGACCATCATGCTGGGAAATAACGAAACCGCGACGGGGACGACCATCGGGTAAGGAAATAACATTCTTTGGGGATTGAGAAAAAACACTATTGGGGACGGCCATCAGGCTTGGAAGATAAAGTAGACAATGATGGGGACGGCCATCGAGCTAAACTGGTGAAGGATGATCACTAGGAAAAAGGAAAAGGGACTACGACGGGGACGACCATCGGGTTTAAACTGATGAAGGACGATCATCAGGAAACGTAAAATGGACAACGACGGGGACGGCCATCGGGTAAAAGAATAAAGAAATATTTTGATAAGGGAGGGTCATCAAGAGGTGAAGGACGATCACTTAGCAGGGTACGGCTGCTCTTGGGGATTATCGCGACATAGGACGAATGCCAGATAGAAAAGTCGACGATGGGACGGCCATCGGAAAAGCATGATGAAGGACGATCTACAAGAGGTGAAGGAAGATCACCTAGCAAAGTACGGCTTCTCTGGGGATTATCTCGACATAGGACGAATGTCGGATAAAAGGATCAACGATGGGGACGGCCATCAGATAAATGATGAGGGACAATCATCAAAAGGTGAAGGACGAACACCTAGCAGGGGACGGCTGCTCTTTATCACGGCATAGGACGAATGTCGGACAGAAAGTTCCAACAATGGGGATTCCACTGGGGAAAGGATGAGGGACGGTCATCCAAAGGTGAAGGACGATCACATGGCAGGGGACGGCTGCCGAAAGTATCAGGACATAGGACGAAAGTCGGATAGAAAAAAGGTTGTTTTATTGGCGACTTACTAGGGAATGGTAAACATGGACGAGTGCTTACGCCTTTAAAATAAAAGATATAAGTGTTTTGACAGCGTGTATAGACTAAAGATGAGGACGAGCATCTTCAGTACTACGATACGGACGAGTATCGATAGAAACAAACGCTGACGCGTGTTTAAGGATGATGATACGGGCCAGTATCAATCGGTTAAACAAGGAACACGGACGAGTATTGAATCTACTGGGGAGATGATATATACAAGATACGGACGAGTATCAGAGGTTTGTATATGTACAAGTGTTGATCTGCTGGTGAAGTATGTGCAAGACACGGACGAGGGTCGAAAGATTGAGCAAGGGACACGGACGAGTGTTTGACTTGCTGGGGAAGTATGACACGGGCGAGTGTCAAATAAGTATGATCAAATATCTGTATAGAGAATGCAGAAGGTATTCTGACGGCTTTACTAGGAAAAGATGACATGGACGAGTGTCGAAAAGAGCATGTATAAATAGGTATCCGTATTTTGAGAGTGCAAAGGGGATGCTTTGGCTTTTATCTGCATGGGAAATGAGTTTTGTACATTGCTAGTGAAGTAATGATGGTATTTGCAGGTGACCGGCTCGAACCTGGCTTTATGATCATGCGAATGTTTGATTTTTGTCGTAATGCTCCGTACCAGACGGAATGCTACACCTATTTGGTGAATATGATGCGAATGCTATGATTATGCCAATGAGAAACCTGATCCGAGACTCGGATCCTGCAGAGATAAAGATCTCTGGCTGATCTGTTTTGGAGGGAGAACTCAGCTGGGAAAGAGATCATTGATTGATCCGTCCGGAGGGAGAATATCTAATGGGATACGGAGGTTTTATCAACTCCGCTGGGGACGTGCTTCAGGCATTGCTCTACTGGGGAGGCAACTATGTCGGGAATCAATTCCACCATCTCTACTAAGGATGAGAGAATCTGACATTTCTGATGGGGAAAAGAAAGTTCTTTGACTACTTTGCTGTGAAAGAGTTGTCAGACATTGCTTGGGAGATCCTGCCTTGGGAGGAGATAACTTCTGGGAAGTAGTATGCTGGGGAGTTAATGCTTGATATGCCCCATGTTGTGAAAGATTGTCTAACTTGAGTACCTGCAACCTGTTAAGACAGAGGAAAATGTACAAGTATCCCAGGGTATCCTTAACCGGATTCCGTCAGAGGAATTAGATTTGCTTAAGAATTCATATTTCCTGCAAACATTTTGTTAAAATGGCCTATATGTTTTCATGCAAATGTTGTATTACGAACTCTGGACATTTTGCAAACAAAAACAAAAGGTAAAAACAAAGTGTGACTGAATATTCTAATTTTATTGATTTATGTGCCCTGAATAGGCAAGTACAGTCAAAGAAGCGAATCCCCTGAAAGGAGGAAATTGCTGTAAATTGAGAACATAAAAGTGTTGGCAATGGTGAAGTTTGGCGTTCCTGTGAGCTTCCTTTGCTATGACATGTATGACCTTGACGTTCTTCTTATCTTGCTTTCTGAAGAAGGCTAATTCTGACTGATGCTTTGTCCTTTCGAAGCTTGTCATGAGTGATACAAACGAATTCAGAATGCAGTTGTTCGCTTATTCCCTGATTTTGCGTGGATCGCCCTTTTGGGTTTTCGATCCACCGGGATACCCATTTTTGCCTGAGCTGTCCGATGTGGCTTTTCAACTCAGCAGGTGTACATTTTTTTTTTTCAATTTTTCCCTTATTTTTGCCCGAGTCTTTTATTCTGTTTTTGACTCGCCGGGATGCCCTATTTTTGCCTGGACTTACATTTTGTTTTTATGTCCAGTGGGTCTTTTTATGCGAAGTATTTTCTAACTCTATCTGAATTCACATGAGACGGGAAGTATTCACCATCCATGGTTGCGAGCATCAGTGCCCCACCTGAGATGACTTTAGTTATCACATAGGGACCTTCATAGTTTGGTGTCCACTTGCCCCTGTGGTATGTATGAGGAGGATTGATTCTTTTCAGAACAAGCTCTCCCACTTGGTATTCCGGAGATCTGACTTTCTGATCGAAGGATTTCTTCATTCGCTTCTGATATAACTGCCCATGACAGATGGCTGCTAATATTTTCTCTTCAATAAGATTCAGTTGATTGTACCGAGAATGGACCCATTCTGCTTCATCCAATTTCACATCCATCATTACCTGTAAGGAGGGTAGCTCAACTTCAACAGGTAGGACAACTTCTATACCATACACAAGCTGATAAGGTGTTTCCCCAGTAGACGTTCTGATTGAGGTTCGGTACCCATGCAAGGCAAATGGTAGCATCTCATGCCAGTCCTTGTAGGTAACTACCATCTTCTTCACAATCTTCTTGATGTTCTTGTTAGCGGCCTCAACAGCGCCATTCATCTTTGGCATGTTAGGAGAAGAGTTGTGATGTTGAATTTTGAAGTCCCAGCAAAGTTCTGCCATCATCTTTTGGTTCAAATTGGAGCTACCATATCGGCAAATGATATCCCTTTTCAGAAATCGAGCTACCACTTGCCTGGTGACGTTTGCATAAAAAGCTGCTTCAACCCATTTGGTGAAGTAATCAATGGCTACCAGGATGAATCTGTGACTATTTGAAGTAGTCGGTTCAATATTTCCAATCATGTCAATGCCCCACATAGCGAAGGGCCAAGGTGAAGACATTACATTCAAAGGATTCAGAGGCACATGCACTTTATTTGCGTAGATCTGGAATTTGTGGCATTTTATGGCATAGGCACAACAGTCTGCATCCATTGTGATCTAGTAGTAACCCTATCTTAATAACTTCTTTTCCATTGCATGTCCTCCGGCATGGGTGCCGAAAGAACCTTCATGTACCTCGTGCATCAGTAGGTCTGCTTCCTTCTTGTCAACACATCTGAGCAGGACCATGTCAAAGTTTCGCTTGTATAATGAACCATCATTATTGAGGAAGAAACTGACGGCTAGCCTTCATAATGTCTTCTTATCATTTGACGATGCCCCGGTGGGTATGTATGGTCATCCAAGAAGCTTTTGATGTCATGGAACCAAGGCTTGTTGTCAGTGGCAGTGTCCACGGAGAATATATATGTCGGTCGGTCTAGTCTGGATACCAAAATCCGAGGCACATAATTGGCAGCTTGTACTTTTATCATGGATGAAATGGTAGCTAAAGCGTCTGCAAATTGATTCTCATCTCGAGGGATGTATTCAAGTTTGATTGTTGTGAAGAAAGTCAATAATCTCCTCGTATAGTCACGGTATGGAATTAGATGCTCCTGATGAGTGTACCACTTGCCGTTGGTCTGGTTGATTACCAAAGCTGAATCTCCGAATACATTCAAGGTTTGGATCCTGAGGTCAATGGCTTCATTAAGACCCATGATACAAGCTTCGTATTCTGTTTCGTTGTTAGTTCAGGCAAAAGTGAGTTTTGCAGAGAAAGGCATGTGAATTCCTTTAGGTGTGATAAACATTGCACCAACTCCTCGATCGTTGCAATTAACTGCCCCGTCAAACATCATAATCCATGCTTCTTCTGGGTCAGGCCCTTCAATATGAACTGGATCTTCGCAATCTTTCGCTCTTAAGAACATCATATCTACATCAAGGAAGTCAAATCTCATAGGCTGGTAATCATCAATGGGTTGCTCAGCCAGATAATTAGACAATACACTGCCCTTGATGGCTTTTTGAGAAGTGTATTGAATGTCATACTCCGTTAGAATCATTTTCCATCTTGCAACCCTTCCGGTAAGTGATGGCTTCTCAAATATGTACTTGACTGGATCCATCTTTGAGATCAATAAGGTCGTATGAGTCAACATATACTGTCTTAGTCGGCGAGCAGCCCACGCTAAAGCACAACAAGTTTTCTCGAGCAGTGAATAACGTTGTTCACAGTCGGTAAACGTTTTGCTAAGGTTGTATATTGCATACTCTTTTTGACCAGACTCGTCATGCTGGCCAAACACACACCCCATTGATCCCTCTAATATTGCCAGGTACATGATTAGAGGTCTTCCTTCGATTGGAGGCATGAGAATTGGAGGTTCTTGCAGATATTCCTTGATCTTGTCAAAAGCTCTCTGACAATCATCATTCCACCTGATTGTTTGTTCTTTCCTTAACAACTTGAACAAGGGTTCACAGGTTGCAGTGAGGTGTGATATGTACCTTGATATGTAGTTCAATCTACCTAAGAACCCTCGAACTTCTTTCTTAGTCTTAGGTGCAGGCATTTCCTGAATAGCCTTGACTTTGTCGGGATCAACCTCAATTCCCTTTTGACTTACAATAAAACCCAGCAGCTTACCGAAACGTACCCCGAATGTGCATTTGTTGGAGTTCAACTTCAGTTGATACTTCCTCAGACGCTTAAACAACTTCAGTAGATTCACCGGATGATCTTCTTCTGTGAGGGACTTGGCAATCATATCATCCACATAGCATTCAATTTATTTGTGGATCATATCGTGAAATAATGTTACCATAGCCTGTTGATATGTTGCATCGACGTTCTTCAGTCCAAACGACAATACCTTGTAACAAAATGTGCCCCCAAGGTGGGATGAAAGTTGTTTTCTCCATGTCTTCGGGTGACATCTTGATCTGATTGTATCCAGAAAATCCTTCCATGAAAGAAAATACCGAGAACTGGGATGTGTTGTCCACCAATACATCAATGTGAGGTAATGGGAAATCGTCCTTCGGGCTAGCTCTGTTCATGTCCCGATAATCCACACACATATGTACCTTTCCATCCTTTTTAGGTACGGGTACAATGTTAGCAGCCCACGGCGGGTAACTAGTTACAGCAAGGAAACCGGCGTCCCACTGTTTTTGTACTTCTTGCTTAATTTTCATGGCCATATCTGGGCGAGTGCGGCGCAACATTTTTTTAATTGGAGGGCAATCTTCTTTCAATGGTAGCTTGTGCATGACAATATCCGTATCTAGACCTGTCATATCTTGATAGGACCAAGCAAAGACATTGGCATATTCCCGAAGCATACCGATGAGTTGTTCTTTCACTGGAGCTTGCAGTCTGGCCCCAATCTTCACTTCCTTCACATCTTCCTCGGTACCAAGATTGATGTTCTCAACCTCCTCCTGATGAGGAGTAATTACATTTTCCTCTTGCCTCAACAACCTGGCTAATTCTTCAGGAAAATCATAATCCTCATCAACCCCTTCATCTGCTTGATTAATTGGATTGTCGAAGTCATACAAGGTCATAGCAGTGTTGTTGTCAGTGCAATCTGGAGGATTATCTCTGCAAGGGTTAAGATTTGTTTTTTAGTGATTGATTTTAATTTTGTTCAGAAAAAGGGTGAATGAAGTTATTATTTTTAAAACATTGTCATTTATTGTTTTGTGCGAAAATAACAAAAATGAAAAGATAGTGAGCGGGAAAAAAAACTGTTTGCAAAAAGATGTCCATTGTTCATTGATATTCCATTTGCACAAAATAAAAATATGGACCTATTACAAAATGAGTCCTGACACCTTGGGCAAGATGCAGGACTTGATGCATGGTTAAGCAGGAAATAATAATTACGCTGTAGGAGTAACTCTTATAATTCCCTGGGAAGACCAGTTAAGGACTTGTTAGCCCGGGACTCTTGGACGAATCCAACTTTCCAGGTTGAAGTCGATTTCGGACTCGTCTTCCACATTATTGACAGCATCTGGGGTCAGTATTCCCCTACATACAAACTTGGGCTCTTTAGCAGCCTCTACTTGATCTTGTCGGGATTTTTTGTAACCCAAACCGAATTTGTCTTCTTTTTTCTCCACCGGCAGCAGCTTGCCCCAGCCTTGGGCGTTCCCATCTTCAACAACCTTCCGAGCTTGTTGGTAAGAGACAATTGAAGTACCCATCCTATCCTCTTGGGATGCAGCAAATACTTCAGTTGTTGCCTTGTTGACGTTTAGTGCTTCAATACCTTGGCTCATGGTCTCGTGGATCTCACCATCCATCTCAAAATATTTATAGGTAGCCAGATGGCTAACAAAAATTTCTTCCTCTCCACAGATTGTGATAATTTGCCCTTCCCACTCGTATTTTAATTTCTGGTGAAGGGTCGACGTAACTGCACCAGCGGCGTGAATCCAAGGTCGACCCAACAAATAGCTGTAGGCCAATTGAATGTCCATCATGTAGAAAGTAGTTTGAAAGACCTGCGGGCCAATTTTCATAGGCAGCTCCACTTCTCCAAGAACAGACCTCTTGGAACCATCAAAAGCTCTGACCACCAGATTGCTTGGTCGGAGAGCTATACCATCATATTCAAGCTTAACAAGGGCTTTCTTTGGCAAGACATTGAGCGAGGACCCAGTGTCAACTAGAACATGTGAAAGCATAGCCCCTTTACACTCTAGAGTGATTTGCAAAGCTTTATTATGGTATCGACCCTCTGTAGTCAAATCAGAATTAGGTGAAGCCTAGCCCATGACTAGTATTAACATTAGAAACCACCGTCTCTAGCTGATTAACCGTGATCTCCTCAGGCACGTAGGCTGCGTGCAAGACTTTAAGTAATGCATCCCGATGAGCTTCGGAATACAATAGCAGTGATAGAATGGAGATCTTGGAAGGAGTCTGGTGGAGCTGATCCACAACCTTATAATTGCTTCTCTTGATTATCCTTATAAACTCGTCCACATCCTGATCAAAGGACTTCTTCTGAGCTTCTTTTGCAACTGGTTCTTCAGGCACCACATTCTTGCCTTTAGCCTTGGCTGCAGCCTCTGCCTCAGCATTAACTCTTGGAACTTGTGACGAGAAGAGACGTCTGCTTTGAGTGAAGCCTCCGCCTCCCCCGACATTATCGATCTGTGGTGTATAAGTTGAAGAATCAAGAGCGACTCTATTTCCGTTGCAGTAGATATTTGAACCATAACGCCATGGCACAACATTATCTTTTTCATACGAAATGGGTCCAGGTACCATGATGGTGACTGGACTGACTGCGGCGGAAGTAGGAACTGTTATTTTCTGTGGATCGTAATATATGGTAACAAGATTTCTGACTGATGGTAGTGGTAAAAGACTGAAGTTGGGTTGTTGTTCAGATTGTTGTTGAAAGTTGTTGGAATCGGGGACCATTGTCGGGTCGTAGTATATGGTGACTGTGGAGATGTCATCCTTAATGGTTGATGTTGTTGAAGAGGCGGATGCAATCGAACTAATGTTTGTTGAAGTGGTAGAAGAGAAGATTGTTGACTTTGCATAAGAGTCTGTCGGAACAATTGTTTTTAAAGTTGTAAGAGGGGTGCTTGTTGGTGCTATAGGAGGAATTGTTGATGTTGTAGAAGCTGAAACCGTTGATGTTATCTGCAGGATACCTTCTCTGATAAGACCATTGATGCAACTTATTAAACTTGCACAACCATTGGCGGAAACTTTGCAAGATTCACAGCAGGCCTCACAACCTAGGAACACCTGGCATTTCAAAAGCTGGGCTTTAACCTCGGTCAAAGGTGTTTGAATACTTGCAGTATCTTCAATTAGGTTCACTGGCTGATTCTCCTCATTTGCATTTATCCTGGGCCCACCATGGCTAGGCATAGGATTCTTTGTGACATTAGGAGGAGGTGCATAATTTAAAGCCTTGAAATCAACTAAATCCTGGACCTTCATGTGCAAGGCTCTGCATTTTTCTGTTGCATGGCTAGGTGCATTGGAATGGAAGGCACATCTGGCGTTGACGTCGTAATTCCTTGGAAGGTTCTGAGGATCTGGTGGAGCCAGAGTCCTTAATTCAACAAGATTGAGTTTCAAAAGTTGTGGTAGTAAAGTGGCATAGGTTATCGGGATAGGATCGATTACCCTGTTGATTTGAGATGACCTTTGCTGGAAAGGACATTGTTGTTGGTTGTTGTTGTTGTATGATCTTTGTTGAGGAAATTGTTGTTGCTGAGGCAAATGTTGTGGTTGTGGAGTGTATTGTTGTTGAGGTGATGGATCCTGACTCTCTCCACTAGACCCATGTCCATAACATCAAATCCTAAGGAGTTTTGGGACTCTAGAGATCTTAGCTTTTCTGCTATTTTGTCCAGACGATGATCATAGGTTTCATCCCCAGCTCCAATTACAGTTAAATGTTCCTCTTGAGAGTCCTCTTGCAAGGCATCCCCTATAGTGTTTCCTTGCGTATTCCTGATAGCATTGACTTCAGGGTTGAGAAGAGGCCCAAACTCCGGGGGGTCAGTACGTGGCTGCACAGGATCATTGTTGCTGGTACCTCCTGTACCAGGATGATTCTCTTCAGGAGTTTGCCGCTCGACCAACTCTCTTAATCTTTCTTGGCTTTGGGCCAACCCAGTCATTACTGCCATGAACTGGTTTATCTGAGCCATCATCTCATTTTTCTCATTAGCCATCTGAGGTCTTACGTCAGTCAAATCTTGTTGAACTTGGTCCATCTGTAAGCTCGGAAGGTTGTTTCTTGTAGGATATCGGTGAACTCTGTTGATGGGGAAAACCCTCCTACGAGCAATGTTTCCTGAAACCACAACAAAGTGAGAAAACAACAACAAGAATACCTACAAAACAAAGAATGAGGTTAGTATGCAATGCAATATGTCTATTTGTCTTCCAAGGGTATCCGGTTTGGTTCTTTGGTTTTGACCTTCCAAACCTCGAGGAATGATGATGTTGAAGAGAAATGAAGCCCAAAGGATAACACACAAACCATATATTACAAATGCAAAGATACATAGTTTATGATTACAACAAGTTCCTATGATGGGTCAAAATACAACAAAATCAACTAAAGTACAAACAAAATGAAATACAAGTACGAAGAAATCAAACACCCATCCAAAAGTCATCCTCTTTGACTTCCTTCAGGAGAGCATTAGTCACTGGTACAACGGGATGCTCTGTGATGGTCCTGATAAGAAGGTTCCTGGTGGCAATGGCATTTGTCAATTTCTTATACTTGTCTTGGTCTTTTGATCTCTTCAACCCCACCCGGAGTTTCAACTTAGAGATATCCTTATGTGCTGCTAACAAGGCTTCCTGACTCTTCTTCTCATTAGCTTCTAGTTGATCTATCCTAGCTTGGGTCTTCTGATCTTCCTGTGAACGAGCCTCAGTAATTCTGATCCATCTAGCCTGACTCTCTTCCAAGTAGTGCTCAACTCTGGCTTTTTGAATCTTAGCTTCTTTGCAAGCATTCTTCATTACCAACTCCCCTGCTCAGGCCCTTCTAATGTAATCATCTATCTTCTCAATCTTGGTCATATGCTCGATCTGGAGCTTCTCTAATCTCTCATTGTCGAGAAGACTATCATTCCACTCCCAGAGGGTCTTCTTTAGAGCTTTAGAAAGCTGAATATTCCATGCCTTCAACTTCTCAAATTCCTCTAAACTGACTGTAGCTATAGTCTCTACTACTGATGGTCCAGGCACATCCTCCAGGGTGAATGGCATGCGGGTGATCTGTCCTCTGATACGAGACCAATCAATATACAGAGCTGAAGCTATGTTGTTGCACTTGCCAAGAATGGCAGTCCCTTTTGTCTGAATGTTATCCCAAGCCCAGGCTGTTTGTCGGATGATAGCATGATTATTCTGAATGTCACAATAAAGGGTTTCTGATAAGTCCTGCTCTCTTGGTGGATGTACCAAGGCATACTCTAGTTTCCTTTTAAACAGCAAAGGATTGTAGTTGATGCAACCCTTCACTCCAATAAGAGGTACATTGGGATACTGCCCACAGCTTTTAATTATGTCCCTGCCCTTGGTGCTCTGAGTGCACCACCTGATGTCTTCTGAAGTGAGAGCAATCATTCTCTTAGCCCAATTTCTTGACTAATGAGGATTCAGGAAAGCTTATGTCTTTGGCAAGTGTCTCAATAACCAACAGTAGAAGAGAGGTACACAACATCTGACTAATCTTCCCCTCTATTTCTCATTCCTTTGATGCACTGAGTAATAGAAATCCCCGAGCAAGGTAGGAATTGGATTCTTCAGCAAGAAGAGATGGATAACACTCTTGCTTACAAATTTAGGCTCGTCTGCAAACAAGATGATACCATATATGGTAAAGGCTAAGGGAGCACAAATAATGTCCCATTTCCCTGCTGCAGTATGATTGGTGGCTTGAGTAATCAAGAAGACTAAATGGAGGCCTGGGATTTCAACCTTAGTAGTCATATTCTGATCAATGATGGTGGTTTCCAAATACAGAGCCTTAGCTATATCCTCATTCCTAGGGGCAGTCATCTCCATGTTGAAAGGAACCCCCCTTCTGATGGGGACACCCAACAACATGGAAAATTCTTCTAACAAAGGACCCAACTGAAAGTCTGGGAAAGTAAAGCATCTAAAAGGAGGGTCATAGAACTGAAGAAAAGTATGGATCATGCTTCTCTGTGATGCATCCAAATCCATGATCATGTCCATAAACTAATCTTGGCCACCCGTTCCTAAAATAATCTTGATCCAAAGGCCCAGAACGCATTTGGCAAACTAAACCCTAATTAAACCCTAATCACTTTCAAATGACCAGAACAGTGCTCCGGTCATCTTCTCCGGCGAGACCCTCACCTGATCTTGCTCAAATCATCACCCCAAGCCGCCAAAATCTCCAGAAATGATCAACTAACCATCCTAAACAATAATCCAGACTCAAAAATCATTTCTTACTCATCATCATCAAGATTCGAATCAAAACATTCAAACGGTAAAAATTTCAGACAGCCATGAAATACTCAATACGCAACCATTTTCAATTCTAAACACATCAGCATGATTAGCACATCACATAGATTCATTTAGGAACTTAAAAACAAGTTTCTGGAAAAAAAATTCTTGAGGTTACCATAGATGAAGCTTTGTTATCTGGAGCTTTCTGACCACTTCTTTGATGCTTTTCCACTCCCCTTGACCCCTTTGTGCTTCTGAAATGCTTGAAAGGAGTTTATATGGAGTGTTTTGAAGGTTTCAGTTCAGAGGTGATGGAAATCGTGTTTTTGATTCTTGAGGTTTCAGGCTTGTTTAATGGTTGGGAAATGATATGTAGAGTATATGGAGATGATTGGTGAATGAATTTTTGAGTTTTGATGGATGGTTTATGAAATTCGAAGAGATGAAGTTTGAGAGTGATTTTTGGCATTCTAATTTGTGTGTTCTTGAAGGCTTGTGTGTTGTGTGTTATGAGTTGCATAAAGTCCACATATCATGTCTTGATAGGTCAGAAGAGTTAGTGTGGGCTATGCTGATTGGTATGGGTGTTTTTGCAAAAAGTCAAGTTTGGTTGTACTTGAGGTATGGGTCATGGCAGGCTTGGTTGCAAGGGGTGTCTGACCTCTCCTGAGTTCAAGGAGGTCCATAGGATTGAAACAATGCAGCTGGATCACTTGATGCTAGGGTTTCTATGTGTTTTGCAAATTTTCCCCCTTTGGTGTATCTTGTGATGCAAGGCATGAAATGTTGTGATTCCTTGGGCAATTCTGAGAAAAATGAGTCATGTGATGTTGTTATGATGTTTAGAAGTCAATTAGAGGTCACTTAGAAGCTTGGCAAGTGAATTTGTAAAAATCCCTCTTTGGCATGAATGTGAAAATTATGTGATTTTTGCCAACTTTGAAGGATCATAACTTGAGTTCCATAATGAACTAGAACATGTTCTTGTACTTTTTGAAAAGGGAAAGACCTAATCTACAACTTTCATGACCAACAATTTTTAAATTAAAGCATTTTTGGTTGAGAAAGAGGAGGTTGAAGAACTTTCCCAAAATGGAAAGTTTCCATTACAAGTCATTTCCATTTTTGGCAACTTTTCAAATGGCTCAAATTTATTCAATTTTGTAAACTTCCAAGCACTATAATGATAAAATAAAGATCATATAACTTCAATTTGATGAAAATACCCCTTGGGTTCCATTGTTGGGGGCCTCAGATGCCCTGATTTTGCTCTGACTTGCTTAAGAAGTTACCCAGTGAAGAGATGACTTCCATAATGAATTTCTTCATCAAAATTGGTACACATGATCCTTATAACATATTAAGAACATTAGAAAAAAGAATGACCCAAAAATTTGGAGTTAATGCCTCTGAAACCAAAACCCTAATTTTGGTCATCTGTGAAGTGAAAACCCTAGCTCTGCTTCCATGCCTTGCCAGTTCTTGTGATTTCTTGACTTACTTGAACTTTGAGGGATATAATATGAGGATGGAACACACTTGGTCCCTCTTGGAATAATTGTAGACCTTTGGAGTGGCTCATATGGATCCTTGGATTGCTCAGATCACAAACCCTAGATGCAGATGAATTTGAACTAAGCAGATGAAACAAAAATGCAATATGAGATGGTATGCTCATACTAATGTGTAAACACCCCAAATTTGCCCTAACCCATTCACACCATGGCTTGTGATCATTTCATATGCATAAACACAACCATACCATCTCATGTCACATTTTTGATTCACTGCATAGATTCAAAGTCATCTGCATCTAGGGTTTGTGATCTGAGCTATCCAAGAGCTTCTTGAGCCACTTCAAAGGCCATCAATCACTTAAAAGAGGTCCATGTGTGTTAAAGTATCATATTATATCCTCTCAAAGTCAAGAATTCCAAAGAATCACAAGAACTGGGATTTGTATGGAAGCAGAGCCAGGCTTGACTGCACAGATGACCTAGAATTAGGGTTTTGGTTTCAGAGGCCATAACCCTAAATTTTTTGGTAATTCTTGTTTCTATTGGTCTCTATATGGTATAGGGAGTATACATATCAATTTTCATGAAGAAATTCCATGGGGAAGTCATCTGATCAAGAGTTGACTTTTCAAGCAAGTCAGTGCAAAATCAGGGCATCTGAGGCCCCCAATGACCCAACCAAAGGGTGTTCTTCATCATTTTGATTGTGTATGATCTTTATTTGATCATAGAAGAGGTTGGAAGTTCACAAATTTGAAGAATTTCAAGTCTTTTGCAAAGTTGACTTTTTGGGCAAGTTTGACTTTTAATGAAAATGTCATTTTATGCAACTTTTTCAACCCCTACTTTTTGATTCAAGAAAGCTTCAAATGGAAAAACTTTGGTCATGAAATTTGTAGAATAGATCTTTCCCTTTTCAAAAAGTACAAGAACATGACCTAATTCATTTTGGATCAAAAGTTATGGCTTGTCAAAGTTGGCAAAAATCACTAAATTTCAAGTCATGCACCAAAGGGCCAAAGTTGCAAATTCACTTCTCAAGGCCAATTAAGTCATCAAATGGACTTCTAATCCACACAACATGATCACACAAGTCCTAAAAATCAGAATGGGCCAAGGGATCACATGTTTATGGCCTATGGAGCAAGACTTTCTCATAAGGATCAAAAACAAGCCAAGTTGCAAAAACTCATGATAGCATTCCATCCACTTGCTGGCTAGCCTGCTGATCAACCCTAGCCTTTTCCCTCATCATGCTGCGCAGCACACCTCCTTTGTACTTGGCTAGAACATGACCCATGCTTCTCTTACACAAAAGTTGACATTTTGCAAAAGCACTCATACCTATCACAAAAGGACATGTCATGTCATCTGACCAATCCCAATTGTTTATGTTAATCAAAAGCAAGACAAAGCATACATTACACAAGCCTGAAACCAGCCATAGCACCACATTCTCATTTTCACTCCCTTGAGCAAAAGCTTTCGAAACTCAGCATACAAGCCACAAACACTCAAACAAACTTCACAAACCTTCTCACCATGCTTCACTGAACACAAAGCACCCTTCAAAGCAGCCTGAAACTCAAAGAAACAGAAACACGATCCTCACCTGACCTGGAACAGAACTTGTTCAAACTTCCAAACCAGCCAACACAAACTCCTTCTAAGCATCAATATGTCATCAGGGGCTTAAAAGGAGTGGATTGCACAAAGGAAAGAGGTCAGAAAGTTGCAAACTGAAGAGCTTCAAACTCAGGTAGCTTCATGAACATTTTTTCCAGAAATGATTTTTGAAGTTCCTAAGTTGTTCTTCATGATTCACTGATCACTCTGATGTTGTTGGTTTTGAAAATGGTGAAGAAATGAGAGTTTAATCTTGTTCTGAAACTTTTTGCCCTAAAATTATTTTGATTCGATTCTCTCTGTTTAGGAATGATAAATGTTGTTTGAATGGGGGTTTTGATTCGTGATTGAGTGGGGAAGAGTTCTGGGCAATTAGATTTCGTTTTAGATGCGTGTGGAGAGAGTTTGGAATTTTGAGTGATCGGAGAAGATGACCGGAACACTGTTCCGGTCACCTGAGAGTCATTAAGGCTGGATTAGGGCTAATTAATTAGGGTTAGTGAGTTTGAATGTAGGCCGTCCAGATGCGCGCCTAGTCAACTCCCGCGCGTGTGAGTTTGAATGTTGGCCTTAGGATCTGTTGACTTCTTCATTAATTCATTTAATTTCATTTTTATTTTCATTTGAATACATTTGTTTTCTTCATTTTATTTAAAATAGTAAAACTCATCCAAAAATTCTAAAATTTTTTGTACAAACTTTTATTAAATTTCAGAACACAAAAATATTTTTATTTTTATTTTTTGCATTCAAAAAATATTTTTAAATGTTTAAAAGTTTATTTTTAATTGATTAATGAGAATTAATTAATTAAAAATGCTTTTAGGAATTTAAAAATCACCAAAAAAATTCATGAAACATTTAAAACTATTTAGAAACATTGTCCAACCTTAAACCAAATTTCTTTTTTGATCTTGATGCATTTTGAGAATTTTTCATGGAATTAAAATCATTTTAATGCATTATTTTGATCCAAACTTCCAAAAATCATTTCTGCCTAACCATTGAGAGTTGGACCTTGATTCTTTTTGCATTGCATTGTGTTTAGCATGTAGTTTGTGAGATTAAATTGGCATGATTTGATCTTTCATTTTCCATTTGTTTGACATTTTTCTTGATTAAGGAACCCTAAAACCCTAGAAAACTTAGGAAAATCATAACTTGAATTAGGTTAAGAGTTGGAACTTCTCCTTTGGGCAGTGAGTTAGTATAGGATTAGGGATCCTTTGAATGCATTTTCAATTTTTTATCTTGATGTTTGCTTCTGATTTTGGTTTTTGTTTGATGCTTTGATCATAAACCCTAATTTGGACTTCCATATGCATCCCTCTTGCATTTGCATTCATACCTTGACTTGCCATGACATTTTATGCATCCATTTGATTCATTTGACATCTTAAGACATATTGTAAGCATGTTTGATCATTGCATCTTGCATTTGCCATGTTGTATACCATATGCATTTCATAACTTGTCATGTATGATCATGGTTCCAAACTTGTTTCATTTGCATCCATAAGCTTGTATGATCATCACCATGCCTTGTTCCATGTTTGCACCATCCCATAGCATCACTATCATCATGAATGTGCTTCTGGTTTTGATTTTCATCATGCCATTTCATTTCATTTTGCATTGCATTGCATTTCTTTCACTAACTTTTCAGGTGGTAAGCAACTTTGAGAAGTGAATTTGCCTTCACTTCTCACAACTTCTTTTCATCTCTCTTATGCATCCATGCTGCATTTTGTTATGTGTTTGAGGTTGAGCTTTTTCATTCTTCTTCTTCTTACTTTCTTTCTTCAAGTGACTTGACTTCTTGAATGAAGCAAGTTACTTTGCTTTCTCTTTGCTCCATTCATCTGCTTCCTGGTGGTTCCTCTGAAGACTTCTCTTGTAAACTTCACAAACCTTAGGAACAACCAAGCATGACAATAATTAGGGTTCTGATTAGTCCCCCACTTAGTTTTTACCTTTGTGTCTCATTGAGTCTTCTCTTCTCATCTCATAATCAGGGACTAAACCCTAAAGGCTTTAAGGCTTTGTGATTAAGCTTATGCCTGCATCCTTCTATTAGGATGAAGTGTATAACTTTAATCCTAAGTGTTAAACCCTTAATGTGTTTAACTCCTTTAATCAATCCACTTAATAATCATCAAGACATCACACTTGTAACTTGGGCCTTGCATTAGGGTTCTAATTCTTCCTTAATTGGTTAAGAAGGACTAACCCTAGTGTTAATGGACAAGTCCCCCTCAAGTTGTCTTACAAACCCTAAAAATCACTTCATCATCTAATCATTAAATAAAATCCACTTAACCAAAGGTTTGTTTTGTCATGAGTTTAATCCCTAATCATGGATTAAGTTGAGGAGCTTTCCTCAGCTTAAAAATTCTCATCTATTATCCTTCTATTAGGATGGTGTAATGAGTCTGTTTAATCCCTGATTATGGCTTATCCTCATTACTTAACACTAAACAAAAACACCAAAAACATCTAAATAATCACAAGTAGGTTAATGATCTTAATCCTGCATCAAAGGTGATTAAGTGTGAGAAGCTGACTTCACACTTAAGGTGTTCTCATTACCCCTAATCAGAGGGGAGATGTGATGAGTTTACTAACCCATTGGTTTAGGCTTAAGCTCATTAACTTATGTCAAACTCCAAAAGCACTAAAAGGCTGAAAACTCAAAAACAAACAATAATCATCTCCTTCGGGATTCTTTTCTCATCACATTCTCTCACAAACGAGAACTTGCTTCTTCCGTCTAATGCAAGACAGTTAGCACCTGAGCCAGACAGGTCATACACTTGAGCATTGACAAGTAAGCAGTTCATAAGTCAATTTATCTTTCAGTCTCTTTGGGTCGAACTACGGTGTTCTGACTTCCTCATTGCACGAGAGGATACGTAGGCATAACTTAACTGTTATCGAACAAAAGTCTCTGTATATTCCCCCCCTTTCTATCTTCATTCCTTAGCCTCATTGTCATGAGCATTTCATCCCTGTTCTTACACTGACACTCCACTTATACACTTCACTTTTCTTACACTGACACCTGTACATCCTTTTCCAGCTCTTTTATGCACAAATTGCACTGACACTACCCCTTTAAAACACAAATCTTTTAAGCGTGGATCCCGTCGAGTACGACGGACAATCTGGGTGCTAATACCTTCCCAGGTTGTTACCAACCCCCTTTCTCAGTCTCTCTGGTTCGCAACCGTCTTATCCATATCTTTCTAGGTTTATGCAGCATTACCTTTCCTCCGGGATAAAAATGCCTAGCTGGCGACTCTTGTCTTTCTGAGTTCACTCCTGTGTGTTCTCATTTCTTTCGCCGACCGTTCGCGTCTGTACCCCTTCTGACCAGGTGTCATTTGGTGGGAGCGACAGCTTGGCGACTCTGCTGGGGACCCTTATACTGCAACCAGGGCTTCTGGTTCTTTTGGTGGGTTCCTCCTAGCGCTTGTTCGATTTGTGTTTACTGGGGTGTTATGTGCTACTTGTGTTTGTATATTTGTTTTATTTATTGCTTTATGTACAGTTTGTTTACTGCTTTCTTTACAGCTTTACATATATCATACTGTCATACTGTACTGGATGGATCTGTTTCGTTGCTTTGGTGGGTGGGTGTTCTACTGAGAGTTAAGGTCCTATACCTGGGACCTGAGTGACACCTAGGCTAGAGTGGTTCATGTTCTTTCCCATTCCATTTCGGTCTGGTGCGGGAATATGAAACACGGTTCAGATATGGGTTTCTTCTTGAGAACTCTGTGCTGCAGATTTCCTGTAGTGCTAGGGCTATCTGGGAAGCCTGCTAAGTCTGGATGACCTTTAGTATTGACCTTCAGAAACTGAGGTGAATTAGAGGAGGATCTTTTATGGTTATTGTAAACACTGTACCTCCGGGTTAGAAGTGTTTACACTTCTCATAACTGATCCAAGTCTGAGGATCCTTGTTTTAGAACATCACCTGTGAGGGGGTTGGGCTGTTTACAGGTTTGCAGGTACCCTTGGCCTCAACATACCCTGTTACATTGTTAAGAGTACTCCATTTTGGAACAGTTCTTGTGATTTTAACCCTGGACATGTGACTCTTTATTTGAGTCCCCCACCTTGGTTACTGGACTTATAAACCTCCATCTGGATTTCTTGAACATATATGGATTCATATCAAAGCAGTTAATCAGATCCAGCTCAGTCACAAACCCTTGCATATCATTTGCATACATCCTCATTGCATCATTTTAACATGTGTTTATTTGTTTTTCAGGGTATCCATCCTACATTTTGGCTTGGTTTTGACCCCTTCTTCAGCTTAGACCTATCTTCATCAGTATCTTGCTTCAGCTGTCAGCTACCCTGCTTCAGTCACCTGCATCACCAGTCTCAGCCTGGCAGAGGCCTATCTTCAGTGTTATTCTCAGCATCTGACCCAGCTCTTCTTCAACAATATGGCACCTAAGAAGAGTAACATCTCCTATCATTTCTTTGAGCCTGAGTTGGCTAGCATCAGGAAGATTCAGACCCTGATTACTCCAGACCATATACCACTTTTCAGAGAACATTATGGAGGAATCCTTGATGTGGTTATGGATTTGGACCCTTCACATAGGAGCTTGATTCATACTTGCCTGCAGTTCTACGATCCCCCTCTGAGGTGCTTCACATTTCAGAATTTTCAGTTGGGACCCTTGTTGGAAGAATATTCATCATTGGTTGGTGTACCTATCAGGGGTGGAATCCCCTTCAACCCTGAGATGGCTTTCCCTAGTAATGAGGAGGTAGCAAAAGCATTATATCTGGAACCAGTTCTGATTGGGCAGAATTTGACAGCTAAAGCTGGAGTCCCTGGTTTTCATCTGGATTTCTTGACTTCTCAGGCTATTTTGAAGGCCTCTTTGGGGGAGTGGAAGGCAGTCTGTGCTTTGTTGGCCCTTAGCATATATGGGATCATACTTTTTGCAGATGAGCCTAGGTTTGTTAGCAAGAATGCAGTCCATCTTTTCATCCTGAGAAACCCAGTGCCCACCTTACTGGGAGATCTTTACTACTCTATTCATCAAAGGAATGAAAAGTAAAGGGGAAGATTAGTAAGATGCTGTGCTCCTTTGTTCCATACTTGGCTGCTCAAACATTTGCCAAAGACTGATGCATTCTTGAACCCTCACCAGCAAAGAAATTGGGCTAGAAGACTTGTTGCTTTAACCTCAGATGATATCAGGTGGTGCACTCAGAGCACCAAGGGCAGAGACATCATTACTAGTTGTGGGCAATTTCCCAATGTACCTCTAATTGGAGTGAAGGGTTGCATCAACTACAACCCTCTGCTATTCAAAAGACAACTGGGCTATGCATTAGTCCATCCTCCTAGGGCACAGGATCTGACTGAGACCCTTTATTGTGAAATCAAGCCTAATCTGGCTATTGTCAGGCAGGCATCCTGGGCCTGGGACAATGTGCAGACTAAGGGGGTAACCATTCTTGGGAGATGCAATAATGTGGCCTCAGCCCAGTACTATGAGTGGTCTCATGCCAGGGCTCAAGTTTCTGGAATGCCCTTCACTATTGAAGATGTGCCTGGACCCTCCACAGCACCACCTCCAGCAACTGTCAGCTTAGAGGAGTTTGAGAAATTGAAAGAGAGAAATGAGAATCTGACTCAGGCTCTACAGAAGACCCTCTGGGAGAGGAGTGATGGTCGCTTGGACATTGAAAGGCTAGAAACGCTAAGGGTGGAGCATCTGGCCAAAATTGAGAAGTCTGAGGATTACATTAAGAAGTCTAGGGCTGGAGAACAGATCTTGAAGAATGCCTGCAAAGAGGCCCAATTTCAAAGAGCTAGGACTGATTTGTATCTGAAGGAGAGTCAGGCTAGGTGGGTCAGGATCACCGAAGCCCGCACTCGGGAAGATAAAAGGACTCAGGACAAGATTGAGCAACTGGAAGCTAGTGCAAAAGAGCAACAGGATGCCCTGGCAGCAGCCCAAAGGGAGATCTCAGAGTTGAAGATTAGAGCTGGTGTGAAGAGGTCAAAGGACCAGAGTCGACACAAGAAGCTAACTGCAGCTGTTACTACAAGGAATCTCCTTATCAGGAATCTTACAGAGCGTCCAGCTGATCCTGTGACTGAAGCACTTCTCAAGGAAGTTCAGGAGGATGAGTTTGGTCTTGGTGTTTGACTTTTGCTTGTTGTTGCTTTCATTTTATGTACTTTTCTTTATGTTGTATTTTTGACCCCTCAGAGGGCATGTATTGTAAAAAACAAACTATGTATCATTTACTTTTTGTAATATATGTGTTGGTTTGTTTTATCTGAATTCTTCAAGCAACATCACAAGCACCTTCTTCAAGGGTCTGGAAAGGTCAAAACCAAGTGCCAAGCCGGATACCTTGGAAACAAATAAGCATACTGCATTGCATACTAACCTTTTGTTTTGTTTTGTAGGTTTTTGTTTTATTGTTTCTAACTCTGTTGTGATCTCAGGAACTATTGCTCGACGTCGAGGGTTTCCACTCAACCGTCCACACAGATATCCCACCCGCAACAATCTTCCGGGCATACAAATGGACCAAGTACAGCAGGACCTTACAGAGGTCAGGAATCAAATGGCCAACGAGAGGTTGGAAATGAGGAATCAGATGACACAATTTATGGAGGTGATGAATAATATGGCTCAAAGCCAAGAGAGGTTAAGAGCACTGGTAGAGGGGAGGAATCATGAAGACCCTCATCCAGGGACTGCTGGGACAAGCAACAATGAGAGAGTCCAACCTCATGTTAACCCCCCAGTCTATGGACCCCACCTGCATCCAGAGATCAACATCCCTGTTAACGTGCAAGGGACTGCCACTGCAGGTAGAGTGCTGCAAGAAGACCCCCAGGAAGATCAGTTCACAGTGATGGGAGCTGGGGAGGAAGCCTATGACAGAAGGCTAGATGAGATTGCTGAGAAACTGAGGTCCCTAGAGTCCCAGAATTCTTTGGGCTTTGATGTTATGGACATGGGCCTAGTGGACGGGGTCAGGATTCCCCACAAATTTAAACCACCATGCTTTGAGAAGTATAACGGGACTTCCTGTCCCCGGACCCATTTACAGTCTTTTCTGGGGAGGCTGAAAGCATATACTATGGACGAAAAGCTATGGATGTTTTATTTTGAGGATAGCTTAACTGGAGCTTCAAGGGAATGGTACTCTCACCTGACTAGAGCAACCATTAGATGCTGGAAGGACCTGGCAGAGGCCTTTATCAGACAGTATCAGTACAACTTGGATATGGCTCCCAACAGGACCCTCCTGATGGGAATGTCACAATCATCCAGGGAAAGCTTCCGGGAGTACGCTCAAAGGTGGAGACAGCTTGCTGCTGCTGTCCAGCCACCCATGTCAGAGAGGGAGATGGATGATATGTTTATGAACACCCTCCAAGGGACATACATTGACAGGCTAGCTGCCTTTTCCTCCACTAGTTTTGCTGATGTAGTCATAGTCGGGGAAAGAATTGAAAGCCTATTAAAGATGGGCAAAATTTCTGACAACGGTGCCAGCTCATCCAGCAACCCAAGGAAGCCTTTTGTAGGCCCAAGAAGGACTGGTGAGACCAATGCTATCCATGTTAATAGGGGCAGACCCCAATATGTTCATAGGTCTGTGGCAGCAGTCACCATTCCCGGTCCAGTTCATCCTCAGCCAGCTTATCAACCACATCAACAGAATTACCAGCAACAAACTCAGTATCCTCCTCAGAGAAATTATAACAACAGCAACACCAACAACAGCAATCAGCAAAAACCATTTCAACAGATACCTTCTCAGGCCAATAGGGTGATCGATCTGATCCCTATGCCCTATGCCACATTATTGCCACAACTCCTAAAACTCAACCTGGTTGAGCTAAGGACGTTGGCACCTCCAGACCCTACCAGTCTACCCATAAATTATGACGCCAGCGCCAGATGTGCTTTTCATTCAAATGCACCTGGCCACAGTACAGAGAAGTGCAGAGCTTTGCACATGAAAGTACAGGACTTGGTAGATTCCAAAGCTCTGAATTTTGCACCACCGCCAAATGTTAACAAGAACCCTATGCCACACCATGGTGGTCCCAGAATCAATGCTATTGAAGAAGACAATCCGTCTTACTTGATAACCAGTGTGGGTCAGATTCGGACACCCTTGGTGGAAATTAAAGCTCAACTCCTCGAATGTCAAATATTCCCGGGATGTGAGCTAGGGTGTGCTTATTGCAACATTTCAGTGAATGGTTGTGATAACTTGAGGGATGGCATAGATGGTCTCATCCAGAGTGGCCTGCTTCAAATCACAACATCAATACCTACCAACCCAGCAATCTCCTTAACCACAGTTCCAGAATCGTCTACAACTGCAACAACCATTGTTCCAAACAACTTTTCAGTTTCATCAACAAATGCTTCATCTGTTACTTCAACGGACCAAATATCAGCAAACATCCCCTCTACAACTTCAGCACCCCTTCATTCAGAGTCTCCTACAGCAACAACACCCATCCTTCCAACAATGTCTCCTACAACATCAGCAACAAACAATGCAAGTGTCTCAACAGTTACAATTTATTATGATCCTGCAAATGATTCCGCCTACAACTCACAAAATGCCACTCCTACCAGAGCAGCAGTCACAATATACTATGATCCACAAACTATCACAGTCCCTTCTGCAGCTGCCGTCAGTCCAGTCACTGTCACAGTGCCTGGGCCAGTACCTTATGAAAGTAGTAATGCCATCCCTTGGCATTACGGCTCTGATTTATACTGCGAAGGACAGAAAATCACTTTCGAATCATCAACTTCATCTCCACAAATAGACAATGTGGGGGGAGGCGGAGGCTTCACTCGAAGCGGACGTCTCTTTGCCCCGCCAATTCAAAGACCCACTGCTGAAGCAGAAGCTGCTGCCAAGGCAAAAGGGAAAAGCATGGTGCAAGAAGAACAGATTGTTAAAGAAGCTTTGAAAACACCTTTTGATCAAGAAGTTGATGAATTCATGAGAATCATCAAGAAAAGTGATTACAAGATAGTGGACCAGCTTCACCAGATGCCTTCCAAGATCTCCATTCTGTCATTGCTTATGTGCTCCGAGGCTCATCGGAATGCACTACTCAAAGTCTTGCACACAGCTTATGTGCCTGAAGAGATTACGGTCAATTAGTTGGAAGTTGTGGTTGGAAATGTTAATGCTAGTAATGGACTAGGATTCACCAACACTGATTTGACTACGGAAGGCCGCAATCATAACAAGGCTTTGCACATTACCATGGAGTGTAAGGGTGCAGTTCTTTCCCATGTGCTGGTAGACACAGGGTCATCCCTCAATGTCTTACCTAAAAAGGTCCTTGTGAAGTTGGAATATGAAGGATTGGCATTACGACCCAGCAACTTGGTAGTGAGAGCCTTTGACGGTTCTAAGAGATCAGTTCTGGGAGAAATTGAGTTGCCTATAATGATTGGCCCACAAACTTTCAAAACGACCTTCTACGTGATGGACATTCAGCCTGCCTACAGCTATTTGTTGGGTAGACCATGGATTCATGCCGCGGGCGCAGTTACGTCTACCCTTCACCAGAAGTTAAAATTCGAGTGGGAGGGCCAAGTCGTTACTATTTGTGGAGAGGAAGAGATTTTTGTTAGCCATCTGGCTACATACAAATATATTGAGATGGATGGGGAGATCCACGAGACGATGAGTCAAGGGTTTGAGGCCCTGAATATTAATGAAACCTCTGCTGTACTCGGGACTTCCATGACATCCTACCAGCAGGCCCGGAAGGTGGTGGAAGAAGGAAACGCTCAAGGCTGGGGCAAAATGTTGCCTGTGGAGAAGAAAGAAGATAGATTTGGGTTGGGTTACATACCAACTCAAGAAGATAAAGCAGAGGCTGCCAAGAAGCCCAACTTTGTTAGTGGGGGGATGCTCACCCCCGATGCTGTCAACAACTTGGAAGATGAGTCGGAAGATGAACGCAACCTGGAAAGCTGGATTCGTCCAAAGATCTCGGGGAGCAGTATCTCAAACTGGTCTTCCCAGGAAATTATAAGAGTTACTCCTGCAGAGTAATTATTATTTTCTGTATATTTTAAGCATGCATCAAGTCTTGCATCTTGCCCAAGATGACAAGACTCATTTTGTAATCGGGCCATCTGTAATTTTTGTGCAACAAGATTAATCAATGAAATATCAGACATCTTTTGCAAATGAGTCTTTTTCTTTTCCGCTCACTGTTTTTCCATTTTTCTTTTTGTACAAAAAATAAATGGCAATGTTTTCAAAATGACAACTTCATTTCACTTTTCTAAAACAAGATTAAAATCAATCACTAAAATGAACAAACTGAACCCTTGCAGAGAGTGCCTTCCAGGCCGCACCGACAACAGCACGGCTATGACTTCGTATGATTTTGACAATCCGATCAATCAAGCCGATGAAGGGGTTGAAGAAGATTACGAGCTTCCTGAAGAGTTAGCCAGGTTGTTGAGACAAGAGGAGAAGGTTATTACTCCTCATCAGGAGGAGGTCGAAACGATTAATCTTGGTACAGATGAAGATGTGAAAGAAGTTAAAATCGGGGTCTGCTTACAAGACTCAGTGAAGAGGCAACTGATTGACCTGCTTCAGGAATATGTGGATGTGTTTGCTTGGTCTTATCAGGACATGCCAGGGTTGGATACCGATATCATTATGCATAAGCTGCCTTTAAGAGAAGAATGTCCGCCGATTAAACAGAAACTGCGCCGCACTCGTCCAGACATGGCAATGAAAATCAAAGAAGAGGTACAAAAGCAGTGGGACGCCGGGTTCCTTGATGTAACTAGCTATCCACCGTGGGTTGCTAATATAGTACCTGTGCCTAAGAAAGACGGCAAGGTAAGGATGTGTGTTGACTACCGGGACCTGAACAGAGCCAGCCCGAAAGATGATTTCCCATTACCTCACATTGATGTATTGGTGGATAATACGACTCAGTTCTCGGTATTCTCCTTCATGGACGGATTTTCAGGATACAATCAGATCAAAATGTCACCTGAAGACATGGAGAAGACAACCTTCATCACACCCTGGGGCACGTTCTGTTACAAGGTGATGCCATTCGGATTGAAGAATGCTGGTGCAACATATCAACGGGCTATGGTAACATTATTCCACGATATGATCCATAAGGAAATCGAGTGTTATGTGGATGACATGATTGCCAAGTCCCTCACAGAAGAAGACCACCTGGTTAATCTGCTGAAGCTATTCAAGCGTCTGAGGAAGTACCAGCTAAAGCTAAACCCCAACAAGTGCACATTCGGGGTGAGATCTGGTAAGCTGCTGGGTTTTATTGTAAGCGAGAAAGGGATTGAAGTAGACCCTGATAAAGTCAAAGCCATTCAAGAGATGCCTGCACCAAAGTCTGAAAAAGAAGTTCGAGGGTTCCTAGGTAGATTGAACTACATCTCAAGGTTCATATCTCACCTTACTGCAACCTGTGAACCTTTGTTCAAGCTGTTAAGAAAAGAACAGACGGTCAGGTGGAATGAAGACTGCCAAAGGGCTTTTGACAAGATCAAGGAATACTTGCAAGAACCACCAATCCTTATGCCTCCAGTCGAAGGAAGACCTCTGATAATGTACTTGACAGTATTAGAAGAGTCAATGGGGTGTGTGCTAGGCCAGCATGACGAGTCTGGTCGAAAAGAGTATGCAATATACTACCTGAGCAAAAAGTTTACCGACTGTGAACAACGTTATTCACTGCTCGAGAAAACTTGCTGTGCTTTAGCGTGGGCTGCTCGCCGACTGAGACAGTATATGTTGACCCACACCACTTTGTTGATATAAAAAATGGACCCAGTTAAGTACATTTTCGAGAAGCCAGCTCTTACCGGACGGGTTGCAAGATGGCAGATGATTCTCACGGAATATGACATCCAATACACTTCTCAGAAAGCCATCAAGGGCAGTGTATTGTCTGAATATCTCGCTGAACAACCTATTGATGACTACCAGCCTATGAGATTTGACTTTCCTGATGAAGACATCTTGGTCATAAAAGCGAAAGATCATGAAGAGCCTATTGACACTGAAGGGCCCGACCCGGAAGAAGAATGGACTATGATGTTTGATGGGGCTGTTAATATGAATGGTCGTGGTGTTGGTGCAGTACTCATTACACCTAAGGGAGTTCACATGCCTTTCTCGGCAAAACTCACCTTCAACTGCACTAACAACGAAGCTGAATACGAAGCTTGCATTATGGATCTTGAGGAAGCCATTGACCTCAGGATCAAGACATTGACTGTATTCGGAGATTCAGCTCTGGTAGTTAATCAAACCAACGGCAAATGGTACACCCACCAGGATCATCTGATACCTTACAGGGATTATACAAGAAGATTATTGACTTTCTTCACAACAGTCAAGCTCGAGTATATCCCCCGGGACGAGAATTAGTTTGTAGATGCTCTGGCCACCATTTCATCAATGATCAAAGTTCAGTCTGCCAACTTTGTACCTCAGATTTCAGTGTCCAAACCTGACAGACCGGCATATGTATTTGCAGCCGACGTTGTCGAAGATGATAAGCCTTGGTTCCATGACATTAAGTGCTTCTTGGAGGATCAAACATACCCATCTGGGGCATCTTCCAATGATAAGAAGGCTTTGAGAAGGCTTGCTGGTAGTTTCTTTCTGAACACTGACGGATCCCTGTACAAGAGAAACTTTGATATGGTACTCCTCAGATGCGTTGATAGGGCAGAAGAAGACTTGTTAATGCACGAGGTGCACGAAGGATCCTTTGGTACCCATGCTGGAGGACATGCAATGGCCAAGAAATTGCTAAGATCAGGTTATTACTGATCACAATGGATGCAGACTGTTGTGCCTACGCCAGAAAATGCCATAAATGCCATATCTATGCAGATAAGGTGCATGTGCCTCCCAATCCTTTGAACATAATGTCTTCACCATGGCCCTTTGCTATGTGGGGCATTGATATGATTGGCAAAATTGAGCCGACTGCTTCAAATGGCCACAGATTCATCCTGGTCTCCATTGACTATTTCACCAAGTGGGTTGAAGCAGCCTCGTATGCAAATGTTACAAGGCAAGTGGTAGCCCGTTTCCTGAAGAGAGATATCATCTGCCGATACGGAGTTCCCGAGCGAATCATTACTGATAATGGTTCCAACTTGAACAACAAAATGATGGTAGAATTATGCCGGGACTTCAAGATCCAACACCACAATTCTTCTCCTTACAGGCCAATGATGAACGGCGCTGTTGAGGCAGCCAACAAGAATATCAAGAAGATTGTGCAGAAGATGGTAGTCACCTACAAAGACTGGCATGAAATGCTACCATTTGCCTTGCATGGGTACCGCACGTCAATCAGGACATCCACTGGGGCAACACCGTATCAGCTTGTGTATGGTATGGAGGCAGTCCTACCTGTTGAAGTCGACTTACCCTCTCTACGGGTATTGATGGATGTTAAGCTGAACGAAGCAGAATGGGTTCGGTCCCGATACGAACAACTGAGTCTGATTGAAGAGAAAAGATTGGCTGCAATCTGTCATGGGCAGTTGTATCAGAAAAGGATGAAAAGAGCCTTCGATCAGAAAGTCAGGCACCGAGAGTTTCAAGTAGGAGATCTTGTGCTGAAGAGAATCCTCCCTCCTCATACAGACCACAGGGGCAAATGGACTCCAAACTATGAAGGACCATTCGTGGTAAAGAAAGTTTTCTCTGGTGGAGCACTGATGCTCAGCACCATGGATGGTGAGGACTTCCTGTCCCCTGTGAATTCAGATGCAGTTAAAAAATACTTCGCATAAAAATGACCCGCTGGACATAAAAACAGAATGTAAGTCCAGGCAAAAATAGGGCATCCCGGCGAGTCAAAAACAGAATAAAAGACTCGGCAAAAATAAGGGAAAATAAACAATAAAATGTACACCTACTGAGTTGAAAAGCCACCTTGGACAACTCAGGCAAAAATGGGTATCCCGATGGATTGAAAACCCGAAAGGGCGATCCATGCAAAATAAGGGAATAAGCGAACAATTGCATTCTGAATTCGTCTGTATCACTTGCAGCTTGGTAAGCCTCGAAAGGATCAAGTTTCTGTCAGAATCAGTCTCCTTCAGAAAGCAAGACGAGAAGAACGTCAAAAGTCATACGAGTCATAGCAAGAGGAAGCTCCTTCAAAGCGTCGTCAACATTGCCAGCATTTTGTTTCTCAATTTGTAACAATCTCCTCATTTCAGGAGATATGTTTCTTTGACTGTATCTTGCCAATTCAGGGCACATGAATTAATAGAAACAGATTTTTCAGTCACACAATGTCTCGTATATTTTCATTTGCAAAAATGTCTGATATCTTAAAGGAAACTGATTGCATGAATACAGATGCTAAATCTTTAAAAAATAAGGAAAATAAAACACGTACTTACAGGGAATATACTTACTCTTAGAAGTGTCTCACTCCTATGACGGAGCCCGGTAAAGGATGCCTCGGGATTACTTGTACGTTTCTCTGTCTTTGCAGGATTGCAGGTATTCAAAAGCGCAACATGGGGCATGAAAGCTTCATCCCAGCAAGCTGGCAAATCAACACTCACTCAGTCTTAGCACTCAAGGTGTTTTCCCCCCAACTGAGTTGCCACTTTTTGTTTCTTCCCCAGCCGAGTTGCCATCCGATGCCCCTCCTCATCCAAGTACAAAAAAGTCAGGAAACTACTTCCCCACAGAGTCTCAGCCTCTGTTCAGAAGAGCAGCACACGAAGGAATCACAACAGAGTGACAAAAGCTTCTACAAACCCCAGCTGGGTCCCTCATTGTCAGGAATAGGTCTATCATTGACCCATCTCCCCAAGCAGAATTATTTCATCAGATCTATCAATGATCTCGTCCCCAGCTGGGATGTTCACTTCAAGCAGATCGACCAGAGATCTACACAACATTGGGATCCGAATCCCGGATCGGTATCTTTTGCATAATCATAGCATTCGCATCATATTCACCCCACAAAGCGTAGCATTCCGTCTAATACGGAGCATTACGGCAAAAATCAAACATGTTGCATAAGTCATGGTCCGAATCAAACACTTGTGAATAATAATCCATCAACAATATACAGAACACCCCCAGATTCCCCAGCAAAAGCAGTTGCCTCACATTCACCAGTACAAATACATACTCCTTGTGGCACCCGTCCGTGTCATATCCCCAGCAGAAAGCCAAAGACACCTCCTTTGCACTCACAGATACTTGTATATATATAACTTTCTTGACATCCGTCCATGTCACTTTTCCCAGTACAGTAATGTAAACACTTTGTATACCAGATACTTGTTTATACTATACTCTTCTCCTTTTGACACTCGTCCGTGTCACACTTTCCCAGCAGATTGAACACTCACCTATATATCATTCATACTTTCTACTCATACTTATACAGATACTCGTCCGTATCTTGTATACACCATTTACATCCCCGCAGATTCGACACTCGTTCGTGTTCTTTGTTAACCAGTTGGTACTCGTCCGTACCATCATCTCAGAACATGCGTCAAGCGTTTGTTTTTACTTGATACTCGTCTGTATCATAGTCTTAAGGATGCTCGTCCGCATCTTTAATCCATACACCGTGTCTTCTTGAATGTAGATACTCGTCTGTGTCTACTATTCCCCAGAAGATTTCTTTCAGATTCAACACTCGTCCGTGTTCTTTGTTAACCGGTTGATACTCGTCCGTATCATCATCTCTGAACACGTGTCGGTATTTGTTTCTGCCTGATACTCGTCCGTATCATAGTCTTAAGGATGCTCGTCCGCATCTTTAATCTATACACAATACCAAACACTTATGCCTTTTATTTCTTGGATATAAACACTCGTCCGTGTTTACTATTCCCCAGTAAAACAATTTTCTTCTTATCTGACATTCGTCCTATGTCATGATAAACCCTGAGAGCAGCCGTACCCTGCTAGGTGGTCGTCCTCCACCTCTTGATGGTCATCCTCCATCATGCTCATCCGATGGCCGTCCCCATCGTTGACCCTTTTATCCGACATTCATCCTATGTCGTGATATATTTAGCAGTCGTCCCCTGCTAGGTGGTCGTCCTCCACCTCTTGATGATCGTCCTTCATTATTTTATCCAATGGCCGTCCCCATTGTTGATTTTGGTTATCTGGCGTTCGTCCTACGTCATGATAAACCTTGAGAGCAGCCGTCCCCTGCTAGGTGGTCGTCATCCACCTCTTGATGGTCGTCCTCCATCATGCTCATCCGATGGCCGTCCCCATCGTTGACCTTTTATCCGACATTCGTCCTGTGTCGCGATATTTTCGGCAGCCGTACCCTGCCAGGTGGTCGTCCTCCACCTTAGATGACCGTCCCTCATCTTAACCCCAACAGAGCAGCCGTCCCCTGCTAGGCGATCGTCCTTCACCTTTGATGACCATACCTCATCATCTGTTTATTTCATTTATTCTTTAACCCGATGGCCGTCACCGTCGTGGTCCCTTTTCATTTTAGCCCGATGGCCGTCCCCATCGTTGGTTACTTTGCTTTATGAATTTGATGGCCGTCCCCATCATCTTTCATTAATTCCCATAGAATCTTATAACTTTATTCTTGATGGCCGTCCCCATCATAATCCTTTTTAGCCCCAGCATGTCGGCCGTCCCCGTCATTGCTCTTTCCCCGGCAGTCGTCCTCTGCTCGACGGTCGTCCTCCGTCGCCCATACTTTATAATATACTTTATTTTCCTTTACAATCTATATCCCTTTTCTTCTTCATTCTGTGAGTGCAAATTTTGGACTGTCTTTGGTATTCAACCACAAGTTATCTTGTTAGCCTGTTGAGCCGCTGCTTACATCCTGCACAGCTAACTCATGTTTGAATAGGGGCAGCTGTAAACACCCCAAATTTTCCCTCACCCATTCACACCATGGCTTTTGATCATTTCATATGCATAAACACAACCATACCATCTCATGTCACATTTTTGATTCACTGCATAGATTCAAAGTCATCTGCATCTAGGGTTTGTGATCTGAGCTATCCAAGAGCTTCTTGAGCCACTCCAAAGGCCATCAATCACTTCAAAGAGGTCCATGTGTGTTCAAGTATCATATTATATCCTCTCAAAGTCAAGAATGCCAAAGAATCACAAGAACTGGGATTTGTATGGAAGCAGAGCCAGGCTTGACTGCACAGATGACCTAGAATTAGGGTTTTGGTTTCAGAGGCCATAACCCTAAATTTTTTGGTCATTCTTGTTTCTATTGGTCTCTATATGGTATAGGGAGTATGCATATCAATTTTCATGAAGAAATTCCATGGGGAAGTCATCTGATCAAGAGTTGACTTTTCAAGCAAGTCAGTGCAAAATCAGGGCATCTGAGGCCCCCAATGACCCAACCAAAGGGTGTTCTTCATCATTTTGATTGTGTATGATCTTTATTTGATCATAGAAGAGGTTGGAAGTTCACAAATTTGAATAATTTCAAGTTTTTTGCAAAGTTGACTTTTTGGGCAAGTTTGACTTTTAATGAAAATGTCATTTTATGCAACTTTTTCAACCCCTACGTTTTGATTCAAGAAAGCTTCAAATGGAAAAACTTTGGTCATGAAAGTTGTAGAATAGATCTTTCCCTTTTCAAAAAGTACAAGAACATGACCTAATTCATTTTGGATCAAAAGTTATGGCTTGTCAAAGTTGGCAAAAATCACTAAATTTCAAGTCATGCACCAAAGGGCCAAAGTTGCAAATTCACTTCTCAAGGCAAATTAAGTCATCAAATGGACTTCTAATCCACACAACATGATCACACAAGTCCTAAAAATCAGAATGGGCCAAGGGATCACATGTTTATGGCATATGGAGAAAGACTTTCTCATAAGGATCAAAAACAAGCCAAGTTGCAAAAACTCATGATAGCATTCCATCCACTTGCTGGCTAGCCTGCTGATCAACCCTAGCCTTTTCCCTCATCATGCTGCGCAACACACCTCCTTTGTACTTGGCTAGAACATGACCCATGCTTCTCTTACACAAAAGTTGACATTTTGCAAAAGCACTCATACCTATCACAAAAGGACATGTCATCTCATCTGACCAATCCCAATTGTTTATGTTAATCAAAAGCAAGACAAAGCATACATTACACAAGCCTGAAACCAGCCATAGCACCACATTCTCATTTTCACTCCCTTGAGCAAAAGCTTTCGAAACTCAGCATACAAGCCACAAACACTCAAATAAACTTCACAAACCTTCTCACCATGCTTCACTGAACACAAAGCACCCTTCAAAGCAGCCTGAAACTCAAAGAAACAGAAACACGATCCTCACCTAACGTGGAACAGAACTTGTTCAAACTTCCAAACCAGCCAACACAAACTCCTTCTAAGCATCAATATGTCATCAGGGGCTTAAAAGGAGTGGATTACACAAAGGAAAGAGGTCAGAAAGTTGCAAACTGAAGATCTTCAAACTCAGGTAGCTTCATGAACATTTTTTCCAGAAATGATTTTTTAAGTTCCTAAGTTGTTCTTCATGATTCACTGATCACTCTGATGTTGTTGGTTTTGAAAATGGTGAAGAAATGAGAGTTTAATCTTGTTCTGAAACTGTTTGCCCTAAAATTATTTTGATTCGATTCTCTATGTTTAGGAATGATAAATGTTGTTTGAATGGGGGTTTTGATTCGTGATTGAGTGGGGAAGAGTTCTGGGCAATTAGATTTCGTTTTAGATGCGTGTGGAGAGAGTTTGGAATTTTGAGTGATCGGAGAAGATGACCGGAACACTGTTCCGGTCACCTGAGAGTCATTAAGGCTGGATTAGGGCTAATTAATTAGGGTTAGTGAGTTTGAATGTAGGCCGTCCAGATGTGCACCTAGTCAACTCCCGCGCGTGTGAGTTTGAATGCTGGCCTTAGGATCTGTTGACTTCTTCATTAATTCATTTAATTTCATTTTTATTTTCATTTGAATACATTTGTTTTCTTCATTTTATTTAAAATAGTAAAACTCATCCAAAAATTCTAAAATTTTTTGTATAAACTTTTATTAAATTTCAGAACACAAAAATATTTTTATTTTTATTTTTTGCATTCAAAAAATATTTTTAAATATTTAAAAGTTTATTTTTAATTGATTAATGAGAATTAATTAATTAAAAATGCTTTTAGGTATTTAAAAATCACCAAAAAAATTCATGAAACATTTAAAACTATTTAGAAACATTTTCCAACCCTCAAACCAAATTTCTTTTTTGATCTTGATGCATTTTGAGAATTTTTCATGGAATTAAAATCATTTTAATGCATTATTTTGATCCAAACTTCCAAAAATCATTTCTGCCTAACCATTGAGAGTTGGACCTTGATTCTTTTTGCATTGCATTGTGTTTAGCATGTAGTTTGTGAGATTAAATTGGCATGATTTGATCTTTCATTTTCCATTTGTTTGACATTTTTCTTGATTAAGGAACCCTAAAACCCTAGAAAACTTAGGAAAATCATAACTTGAATTAGGTTAAGAGTTGGAACTTCTCCTTTGGGCAGTGAGTTAGTATAGGATTAGGGATCCTTTGAATGCATTTTCAATTTTTTATCTTGATGTTTGCTTCTGATTTTGGTTTTTGTTTGATGCTTTGATCATAAACCCTAATTTGGACTTCCATATGCATCCCTCTTGCATTTGCATTCATACCTTGACTTGCCATGACATTTTATGCATCCATTTGATTCATTTGACATCTTAAGACATATTGTAAGCATGTTTGATCATTGCATCTTGCATTTGCCATGTTGTATACCATATGCATTTCATAACTTGTCATGTATGATCATGGTTCCAAACTTGTTTCATTTGCATCCATAAGCTTGTATGATCATCACCATGCCTTGTTCCATGTTTGCACCATCCCATAGCATCACTATCATCATGAATGTGCTTCTGGTTTTGATTTTCATCATGCCATTTCATTTCATTTTGCATTGCATTGCATTTCTTTCACTAACTTTTCAGGTGGTAAGCAACTTTGAGAAGTGAATTTGCCTTCACATCTCACAACTTCTTTTCATCTCTCTTATGCATCCATGCTGCATTTTGTTATGTGTTTGAGGTTGAGCTTGTTAATTCTTCTTCTTCTTACTTACTTTCTTCAAGTGACTTGACTTCTTGAATGAAGCAAGTTACTTTGCTTTCTCTTTGCTCCATTCATCTGCTTCCTGGTGGTTCCTCTGAAGACTTCTCTTGTAAACTTCACAAACCTTAGGAACAACCAAGCATGACAATAATTAGGGTTCTGATTAGTCCCCCACTTAGTTTTTACCTTTGTGTCTCATTGAGTCTTCTCTTCTCATCTCATAATCAGGGACTAAACCCTAAAGGCTTTAAGGCTTTGTGATTAAGCTTATGCCTGCATCCTTCTATTAGGATGGAGTGTATAACTTTAATCCTAAGTGTTAAACCCTTAATGTGTTTAACTCCTTTAATCAATCCACTTAATAATCATCAAGACATCACAATTGTAACTTGGGCCTTGCATTAGGGTTCTAATTCTTCCTTAATTGGTTAAGAAGGACTAACCCTAGTGTTAATGGACAAGTCCCCCTCAAGTTGTCTTACAAACCCTAAAAATCACTTCATCATCTAATCATTAAATAAAATCCACTTAACCAAAGGTTTGTTTTGTCATGAGTTTAATCCCTAATCATGGATTAAGTTGAGGAGCTTTCCTCAGCTTAAACATTCTCATCTATTATCCTTCTATTAGGATGGTGTAATGAGTCTGTTTAATCCCTGATTATGGCTTAACGTCATTACTTAACACTAAACAAAAACACCAAAAACATCTAAATAATCACAAGTAGGTTAATGATCTTAATCCTGCATCAATGGTGATTAAGTGTGAGAAGCTGACTTCACACTTAAGGTGTTCTCATTACCCCTAATCAGAGGGGAGATGTGATGAGATTACTAACCCATTGGTTTAGGCTTAAGCTCATTAACTTATGACAAACTCCAAAAGCACTAAAAGGCTGAAAACTCAAAAACAAACAATAATCGTCTCCTTCGGGATTCTTTTCTCATCACATTCTCTCACAAACGAGAACTTGCTTCTTCCGTCTAATGCAAGACAGTTAGCACCTGAGCCAGACAGGTCATACACTTGAGCATTGACAAGTAAGCAGTTCATAAGTCAATTTATCTTTCAGACTCTTTGGGTCGAACTACGGTGTTTTGACTTCCTCATTGCACGAGAGGATACGTAGGCATAACTTAACTGTTATCGAACAAAAGTCTCTGTATATTCCCCCCTTTCTATCTTCATTCCTTAGCCTCATTGTCATGAGCATTTCATCCCTGTTCTTACACTGACACTCCACTTATACACTTCACTTTTCTTACACTGACACCTGTACATCCTTTTCCAGCTCTTTTATGCACAAATTGCACTGACACTACCCCTTTAAAACACAAATCTTTTAAGCGTGGATCCCGTCGAGTACGACGGACAATTTGGGTGCTAATACCTTCCCAGGTTGTAACCAACCCCCTTTCTCAGTCTCTCTGGTTCGCAACCGTCTTATCCATATCTTTCTAGGTTTATGCAGCATTACCTTTCCTTCGGGATAAAAATGTCTAGTTGGCGACTCTTGTCTTTCTGAGTTCACTCCTGTGTGTTCTCATTTCTTTCGCCGACCGTTAGCGTCTGTACCCCTTCTGACCAGGTGTCATTTGGTGGGAGCGACATAATGCAAACGTGAAAGATCAAAAGCCAAAGGTATGATATTGGTGAGGGAAAATTTGGGGTGTTTACAGCTGCCCCTATTCAAACATGAGTTAGCTGTGCAGGGTGTAAGCGCCTGGCTTAACAGACAAACAAGATAACTTGTGGTTGAATACCAAAGACAATCCAAAATTTGCACTCACTGGGGAGAAGAAAAAAAAGGGATATAAATTGTAAAAGACAATATAGCATGATTATCAAATGAAAGCGATGGAGGACGACCATCGAGCAGAGGACGACTGCTGGGGATAAAGTGGTAAGTGAAAAAATGACGGGGACGGTCGACATGCTGGGGAAATAAAGGGATCATGATGGGGACGACCATCAAGAAAAGTAACAAGGTTCTCTGGGAATCAAAGTAAAGGCAATGATGGGGACGGCCATCAGGGTTGTGAAGTAAAGTAAACAACGATGGGGACGACCATCGATTCAAAGAATAAATGAAATGATGATGAGGTACGGTCATCAAAGGTGAAGGACGATCACCTGGTAGGGGACGGCTGCTCTTTATCACGACATAGGACGAATGTCGGATAGAAAAGGTCGACGATGGGGACGACCATCGAATAAGCATGATGAAGGACGATCATCAAGAGGTGAAGGACGATCACCTAGCAGGGTACGACTGCTCTTTAGCACGACATATGACGAATGTCGGATAGAAAAGGTCGACGATAGGGACGGCCATCGGATAAGCATGATGAAGGAAGATCATCGAGAGGTGAAGGACGATCACCTAGCAGGGTACGGCTTCTCTCGGGGTTTATCTCGACATAGGACGAATGTCGGATAACAAGATCAACGGTGGGGACGACCATCAGATAAAAATGATGAAGGACGATCATCAAAAGGTGAAGGACGATCACCTAGCAGGGGACGGCTGCTAAATATCACGACATAGGACGAATTCCAGATAGAAAAGGGTTACAATAATGGAGACTTCACTGGGGAAAGGATGAGGGACGGTCATCCAAAGGTGAAGGACGATCACCTGGCATGGTACGGCTACCGAAAGTATCACGACATAGGATGAATGTCGGATAGAAGAAAAGTTGTTCTGTTGGGAGAATGGTTAACACAGACGAGTGTTTACGCTTTCCGAAGTAAAAGGTATAAATGTTCGACGCTATGTATAAATTAAAGATGCGGACGAGCATCCTTAAGACCATGATACGGACGAGTATCGGTAGAAACAAACACCGACGCGTGTTTAGAGATGATGATACGGACGAGTACCAACTGGTTAACAGAGAACACGGACGAGTGTCGAATCTGTGGGGAATAATATATAAACAAGATACGGATGAGTATCAGAGACTTCTATATAATTATGAGTGAGTATTGTGAAGTATAAGCAAGACACAGACAAATGTTTGACCTGCTGGGGAAAGTATGACATGGACGAGTGTCAAAAGAGAATGTATAAGTTATGAACAAATATTTGTATGTGAGAGTGTAAAAGGTGTTCTGGCGACCTGTGGTGATAGGATGACACGGACGGTTGTCAAAAAAGAGTATATATATTCTAGCGGTAAAATCATGAGTGTAAGCTATTGATTAACTTCACTCGATATACACAGAGTCGCCACCGCGCTTTTATTTATTTCCAAATGGAAAAAGGTAAAAGAACGAACAAAACCTTAACGAATCTCAAAAGCTAAAAAGCTAAAAGAATCAAACAGAGAATGGGTACGGGGATTGGTTACACATCGGGAAGGTTTTAAGCACCCGACATGTCCGTGGTACTCCACGGGAACCCTTTGAAATGTTTACTGCATTTTTGGTTTGAAATGGTTTTCTTGAAAAAAGATTGAGGAGATGAGAAGAAGAATGTTTTTTAAGATTTTGGTGTTTGAAGAGACGAACGTCTCATGCCTACGTACCCACAGAGTGCAATGCGAGATCAAAACCCCGTAGTTCGTGGTACAAATTGTAAAAAGGCAAAAGAGTTGAATTGATTTTAAAATGTAAAGATAAGTCGTCATCCTTTAGCGAATAATTCCTCTAGAAAAGATGAATCATATCTAAACGTAAAAAAAAATTAAAAGAAACGTGCACGAGGGCACAAAAACAATTGAATGAGTTTGAATGTTTTAAAGTTTTTGAGAAAGAAAATTCTGATATGCTTATGTGGTTTAGCATTTATTAAGAAATGAAATGAAAAGGTAAAAGCACATGACCGAAGTCAAGGTTTGATTGAGAAAATGTTTGAAGTTTGAAAACAAAGAAAGTTTTGAAAATAGGAAGGAGATTTGAAAATTGAAGAAGATAGGAAGAGATGAAGAGACTACCCTAGGACTTGAAAATAAAAGCTAAAGGAAGAATGATCAAACCAAATGGCAAGCATTCTTGAGACAATTGGATTTCCATCTTCAAAGGCCAATGAAATAATTTGAGGCCGAGGTTTCTAATCAATTCCCACTTGAGCAAGGGGGAAGATCTTAAAGTCTAAGTCCATTCTCCGAAGCAAGGGATAGTAACCATAGTCCAAAGTTAGAAGTCACAAGTCTTTTAAATGTTTAATCCTTTATTAGTGTTTTGATATCCAAATGGACAAATTAAAAAAAACAAGCAACAATAATATATACAATAAGCAATATGATGAATGAATATAGAAGCATAATAAAAGAGGTAGGGAACAAGAAATTAAAATAAAAGAGTATAAGGTGCGAGAGATTAAAATTAAATGTTAGTATACAATATTTACATAACAAGTGGTATGATGAACTTAATCAAGCACAACCACGAAAAAATAACAAAATTGAGGCAACCGGATCCAAGTGGATCATAATCCGAATCGGGACAACTGTAGGTCTATGTTAAGCAATCGCCGAGTAATTTACGGAGTAATTACCCTACAAATGAGGCCGGCCACCACTAATTAAAGTGGACAATATTCGTGTTAATACATGTTAGAGAAACGATATTATGAATCGTTCTCCGAAAACATGCCACACTAAAAGAAAGAGAACGGTTTAATCTTAATCGAGATTTTCGTTGAATTTCTCGAAAGACAACCTATCACGATCTCAAAGTATGGAGAATGATCCAAATGATCATTCATCCATATATTTGAAATAATGAAGATTAAATCGATCGAAAATCAACAATCTACGAATCGGAGATTGTCATCGACCAAAAATAAAAAGATGAATAAGAAATGGATCTAAAATTAGAATCCATAAAAAAAGAAATTGAAATATTTATAAAATTCTTTTCCAAAAAATCTATTCTAAATTGCCTCTAAAAATTCTTTTTTTCAAAAATTGTTTTCTAAAGTCTTTTTCTAAAGTCTTTTCCAAAATTCTTTTTAAACAAAAATTAAACTAAAATCATACAAAAAAAAGAAATATCTAACAAATAAAAAAAACAAATAATAGAAGTGTTACTTAAAAAAGAAAAATAAGAATCAAGAGGGAGGGAGAAGTAGGGAAGCCCGCGGGTCAAGGGTGGATCAACAAAGATCCAAAGATCCAATGCCATATTCTCACATCACTTTTTCTTATTTTCAAAACAATAAACAAATCAATAGAAAAAGAAAAGAAAAATGAAACAGAAGCAAAATGAAGCTTCTTCTTCGTCAACAAAATCAGCCGCGGAAACAGAGGAAAGAAACGTCATCTTCTCATCACCTTCAAAGATCAAATGAAAATCGCAAACCCTCCTTTTCTCAGTCGCTGATTTCTCTCTCAAATCGCATGGCTCACTCTTCTTCTTCTCTTTCGGATTTATCTCTCTCTCAATCTCTTTTTCTTAGCTCGTCAACATCAATTGGAGGTGAGGGATAAGATATGAAGAAAGGGCTTAAGGATTTGAGAGAAATTTGGGAGTGAAGATGAAATTAATTGAAGGTTGAAAGGGTTTTTGACTGGGGATGGATTTGGCAGAGATTCGGGAGGCTTTTTAAGCTTGTGATTGAAGGAGGGTTCGAGCTGTTTAAATAGAAGAAGAGGTCCTCAAATTGTGATGCCGTTTTAACCTTTCCGCGGGCGTTTTTGAAAGTGAGATTCTCGTGTCCTTGAGTTTGAGTTTTGCTGCGTTTTGAAAAGGTACCGAACGCGTGCTAGCTTCTGGAAATTTTTTATGCGTTTTGATTGTCTTGAATTTGCGTTTTGCTCACGGGCTTTTCGTCTCTCTGCTGCTGCGTTTTAATTGTAGGCTGATGCGTTTTGACGTTATGCTTTGTTGTTGTTATTGCGTGTGCAGGATGCGAAGTGTGATGACTAGTGAGCTGGTGCGGAAGCTGATGATTTTTCGGCTGGCATTTGATTATTGTTGTGTTGATGGCTTGGAGTATTGAAGCTGGGGCTTGCTGCTTGCGAGTTTTGTTTACGGATTTCCGGCTTAAGGCTTGGCTGATGTTATTGTTATAGATGGTTGTGGCTTGTTGGAGTGAAGCTGTGGGAAGTTGTTGGCTGTGGGGCTTGATTATGCTTGTGGTTGTGGAGTATGGGAAGCACGTGAAATGTTGTTGGCGTATTGTTGGCTTGACGTACGGATGCGTAGTCATTGTGATGGCAGCTTGGCTAGTTGTGTGGTTTTTGTGAAGTGAAGAGTTTGGCATATGCGGCTGGTAGTATCTTTTGGGAAGCTAGCTGATGAGAGTTGAAACGCGTACGGATTAAAGCTGGCTTGGTGTTGTAGCTTGTTGGAGTGCGAAGTGGTAGGCTGAAAGTATGGAAGGCCTTGGATGTCACGTGGGAGCTAGTGAAAGTGGGATAAGGCCTTGTTTTTGGATTTTGCTATTCATTTATTTTTACCTTAACAAATGTAATGGGCATTATGGAATTTTATAAAAAATGTATATTGATTAGAAAAATATTTGAAATGGATAAAAAAATTAAAAAAATGGGAAATGAATAGGAAATTGGAAATTGGTAAAACAAAAAAAATAAGATAATGAATATTTTTGTGAAATGAATAGAAATCGAAAAGAATAGGAATTTTTGAAAAGATGAATTCAATATGGAAATGGAGAGTGAATAATCGGTAAGAATTAGGGAATGAAATGGAAATGGATAAATAAAAATGGTTTATGGATCGGATATTAAAATGGATGGAAAGGATAAAGGGATGTGAAGTGATGATTTTCAAGCCCACGACCAATTCCTGATTTTTTCACAAACTCCTTGATAAAATGAGCACAGTCATCACAAACCACTAAACAATTTGCCAATCAAGCTGCAACCCACATCTAAAAATTGCCCTGATAATTCAAATCCACACTGAGGAAAATAATTCCTCAGATGAATCACTGATGAACTGGTAACCTTGCAGATTCAAACCCAACTTCGCACAAAGCACTGTCTGATAAACTGATGACTTCACAGCACATAACACGGTCTTGAACTTTTGAACACGCACAGTCTGAGAAACAGACCACTGGCACACACATCTTTCAGTCGAAACAATCTTTTGATAGTTTGACCAGGATTAGGTCAAACATCCATCTGAATCGAATTGTGACTGAACAAACGCCTCTGAATTGAAATCAATGCCCTGTCTTTTAAATCCTGCAACACAGAAGAAGAAGAAGCAACTGCAACATATTTTTTTTGTATTTGGGTTAGAAGTCAGTAAAATATGAACAAATAATAGAAAATAAGCATGGTGATCCTCTGCAAAGCAAAGACCTGCACCTGAAAAGGATAAACGAACCAGTGCGTGATCTTGTTTGTATGCGAAATGCAGATGAGATGCGAAAAATCTTAGGGTCAAAAATTAGGGTCTGACAGATGCCCCTATTTAAGTTTCTTCAATCCAAAGATAAAGAAGATGGAAATCTTCGTTTCGACAAGATGGAAGATACTTAAATATCAAAAAAACCCAATTTTTGATCCTAAGATGCTAAAAACTGGAATGAAATGAGATGAACGATGTAAAATGATATGAAGATGATATGGAAATAATATGAAGCAATATGAAACTGTTTTATGAAAGCATATGAAAATATATGAAATGCAGAGAAAATATGTGACAGCATATGAAATATCATGAGAAATTTTATGAGATGATATGGAATGTATCTGAAACCAAATGAAATGCAGAGAAGTCCACGAGGGACAAGACGACACATGGAAAAGAATACACGCTGGGGATAAGGAGTCTAATACTCTGACGAAAAAATAACATGCTAGAGACCAACACATGGCTCAGCTGAGATGAAAATGTCCAAGAATGGCAATTGAACAAAAACATCACAATATCCAGGAATGGCACTGAATGAAGTGAGAAAAGTTCCGAAAAAGTACACCAGAAGCATCCAAGGATAACATTACTGACTTTAATAGGGATAACCGAGAATGGCAATCGGACAAAGGGTAATCACAACATCTGAGAATAGCAATCATATGAAAATGTGAAACTCAACATTCAAGAACAGCACTGAATGAAATGGGAGAATTTCGGGAAAACACATCAACTCAATGATGATTCCAACATGAAAATCCGAGAATGGCAATCGGAAGGAAAGTGATCAATAACATCTGAGAATGGCAATCAGATAAAAATATGAATCACAACATTCAGGAACAGCACTGAATGACATGGGAAAAAGTTCGGGCAAGCACATCAACTCAATGATGACTCCAACATGGAAATCCGAGAATGGAAATCGGAAGGAATGATCACAACATCCGAGAATAGAAATCAGATAAAAATGTGAATCAAAACATTCAGGAACAGAACTGAATGAGATGGAAAAAAGTCCGGGACAGTACATCAAATCAATGATGACTTCACTATGGACATCCGAGAATGGCAATCGGAAGGGAATGATCACAACATCTGAGAATGGCAATCAGATAAAATGAATCACAACATTCAGGAACAGAACTAAATGAGATGGAAAAAGGTCCGGGACAGTACATCAAATCAATGATGACTTCACTATGGACATCCGAGAATGGCAATCGGAAGGCAAGTGATCACAACATCTGAGAATGGCAACCAGATAAAAATGTGAATCACAACATTCAGGAACAGAACTGAATGAGATGGAAAAAGAAGGTCCAGGACAGTACATCAAGTCAATGATGACTTCACTATGGACATCCGAGAATGGCAATCGGAAGGCGAGTGATCACAACATCTGAGAATGGCAATAAGATAAAAAGTGAATCACAACATTCAGGAACAGAACTGAATAAGATGGGAAAATGGTCCGGGACAGTACATCAAATCAAAGATGACTTCACTATGGACATCCGAGAATGGCAGTCAAATAAAAGGGTGTAATATCCGAGAGAAACAACAGGTAGGTGAAGAAAAAGTTCTGGAGAGACAGACAAATGCCAAGTAAATTGGACTTTGACCAAAAAGTAAGAAGTTGAAAACAACAAGACCTCGAGAAATGCATATGAGGACTAAAACACTCAATATGCGGACATTTACGAAAGTGGGGACTAAACCACCCAAGAATACGCACAATGAGGACTAAAACACTCAAATATGCAAAGGTAAATGTAAACACCCCAAATTTGCCCTCACCCATTCACACCATGGTTTGTGATCATTTCATATGCATAAACACAATCATACCATCTCATATCACAATTGTGAGTCATTGCATTGGTTCTAAGTCATCTGCATCTAGGGTTTGTGATCTGAGCAATCCAAGAGCTTCTTGAGCCACTCCAAAGGTCATCAATCACTTCAGAGGGGTCCATGCATGTTCAAGCACCATATTATATCCTCTCAAAGTCAAGAATGTCAAAGAATCACAAGAACTGAGAATGGCATGGAAGCAGAGCCAGGTTTGACTGCACAGATGACCTAGAATTAGGGTTTTGGTTTCAAAGGCCATAACTCCAAATTTTTTGGTCATTCTTGTTTCTGTTGGTCTCTATATGGTATAGGGAGTATGCATATCAATTTTCATGAAGAAATTCCATAGGGAAGTCATCTGATCAAGAGTTGACTTTCTGAACAAGTCAGTGCAAAATTAGGGCATCTGAGGCCCCCAATGACCCAACCAAGGGGTGATCTTCATCATTTTGAGTGTATATGATCTTTATTTGATCATGGAAGAAGTTGGAAGTTCACAAAATTTAAGAATCTCAAGTTTTTGCAAAGTTGACTTTTTTGGGCAAGTTTGACTTTTAATGAAATGTCATTTTATGTAACTTTTTCAACCCTTACTTTTTGATCCAAAAATGCTTCAAATGAAAAAACTTTGGTCATGAAAGTTGTAGATTAGATCTTTCCCTTTTCAAAAAGTACAAGAACATGACCTAATTCATTTTGGATCAAAAGTTATGGTGCATCAAAGTTGGCAAAAATCACTAAAATTCAAGTTATGCACCAAAGAGGAAACTTGCAAAATGTTGTACCAAGACAATTTGTGACTTCTAGTTGATGTCAAACCATTACACAAACATCACATGTGACCTAAAAAATCAGAATGGACCAAGAGTTTCTCATTTGTTTGGCCTTTGGAGCAAGTTATTTTCATAGAAAGCAAAAGCAAAGTCAAGTTGCAAAAGCTCATGATCACTTCCCATCCACTTGCTGCCTTGGATGCTGAACCACCCTAGCCTTTCCCCGCACCATGCTGCGCAGCCCTCAGCCCTTGTACTTGGCTATAACAAGACCCATGCCCTCTCTTACACAAAGTTGACAATTTGCAAAAAGCACCATACCAATCAATAAAGCACATGTCATGTCATCTGACCAATAGGATTAGTTTATACAAACAAATGGCAAGCCAAACATCATAACAAGCAAGCCTGAAACCAGCAAGAACAAAACACCCTCATTTTTCACCCTTGAAGCAAAAGCTTTCGAAACTCAGTGTACAAGCTACAAACACTTGAACAAACTCCACAAACCTTCTCAACTCATCATCCTGATCACAAAGAACCCCTCACCCTTGCCTGAAACTGCCTGAATCATAAACACGATTCTCACCTGAGCTTGAACAGAACTTGTTCAATCTCCCAAACCAGCCAGCACAAACTCCTTCTAAGCATCCAGACATCATCAAGGGACCATAAGGAGTGGATTTCATAAGGAGGGGAGGTCAGAAAGCTGCAAAGTTGAAAGCTTCGAAACTCAGGTAGCTCAAGAACTTTTTTTCCAGAAATGATTTTTAAAGTTCCTAAGTTGTTCTTTGTAGTTCACTGATCACTCTGATGTCTTTGGTTTTGAAAATGGTGGAGAGATGAGAGTTTAATCTGTTTCTGAAACTTTTTGCCCTAGGATTTGTTTGCTTCGATTCTCTCTGATTATGAGTGATAAATGATGTTTAAGTGAGGGGTTTGATTCGTTTTAGGGTGGGGAAGACTCCTGGATAGTTGGTTTTCATTTTCATAGCTTGTAGAATGATTTAGCATTTGAGCTCGCCGGAGAAGATGACCGGAACCACTGTTCCGGTCATCTGAAAGTCATTAAGGGCTGATTAGGGCTAATTAATTAGGGTTAGTGAGTTTGAATTCCAGCCGTGGGATCTGGCGCCAAGTCAATGCGCGCGTGTTTCAGTTTGAATGAGGGCCATTGGATCTGATTACTTTTCTATTTTCAGATTAAATTCTTTTTATTTTTCATATTATTTCATTTAATTTCCACAATTTATTAAAAATAGCAAAAATACTTTAAAAAATCTGAAATTTTTTATACAAGTTGTTATTTAATTTCAGAACACAAAAATATTTTTATTTTTATTTTTAGCATTAAAAAAGTATTTTTAAATATTTAAAAGTTTCTTTTTAATTAATTAATGAGAATTAATTAATTAAAAATACCTTTAGGTATTTAAAAATCACCAAAAAATTCATGAAGCATTTAAAAACATTTAGAAACATTGTCCAACCTTCAAACCAAATTTCTTTTTTGATCTTAATGCATTTTGAGAATTTTCCATGAAATTAAAATCATTTTGATGCATTATTTTGATCCAAACTTCCAAAAATCATTTCTGCCTAACCCTAAAGAGTTGGACTTTGATTCTTTTTGCATTGTGTAATGCATATCATGTAGTTTGTGAGATTAATTTGGCATGAATTGATCTTACATTTTCCATTTGTTTGGCATTTTTTTGGTTAAGGAACCCTAAGACCCTAGAAAACTTAGGAAAATCATAACTTGAATTTGGTTAAGAGTTGGAACTTTTCCTTTGGGCAGTGAGTTAGTATAGGTTTAGGGATCCTTTGAATGCATTTTCAATTTTTTATCTTAGTGTTTGCTTCTGGTTTTGATTTTTGTTTGATGCATTGATCATAAACCCTAGTTTGGGCTTCCATATGCATCCACCTTGCATTTGCATTCATACCTTGACTTGCCATGACATTTTATGCATCCATTTGATTCACTTGACATCTTAAGATATATTGGAAGCATGTTTGATCATTGCATCATGTATTTTCCATGTTGTATGTCATTTGCATCTCATAACTTTTCATGTATGTTTATGGTTCTTAACTTGCTTCATTTGCATCCATAAGCTTGTATGATCATCACCATGTGTTGTTTCATGTTTGTAGCATCTCATAGCATCATCATCATCATCATGTGCATGCTTCTGGTTATGATTTACACCATGCCATTTCATTTCATTTTGCATTGCATTGCACCTTTCTCACTAACTTTTCAGGTGGTAAGTAACTTTGAGAAGTGGATTTGCCTTCACTTCTCATAACTTCTCTTCATCTCTTTCATGCATCCTTGCTGCATTTTGGTATGTGTTTGAATTTGAGCTTGCTCATTCTTCTTCTTCTTACTTTCTTCCTTCAAGTGACTTGACTTCTTGAATGAAGCAAGTTACATTGCTTCTCTTGATCCTTCCATCTGCTTCCTGGTGGTTCCATTGAAGATCTTCTTTGTTAAACCTCACAAACCTTAGGAACAACCAAGTATGACAATGATTAGGGTTTTGATTAGTCTCCCCACTTAGTTTTTACCTTTGTGTCTCTTTTGAGTCTTCTCTTCTCATCTCATAATCAGGGCCTAAACCCTAAAGGCTTTAAGGCTTTGTGATTAAGCTTATGCCTGCATCCTTCTATTAGGATGGAGTGTATAACTTTAATCCTAAGTGTTAAACCCTTGATGTGTTTAAATCCTATAATCAATCCACTTAATGATCATCAAGACATCAGACTTGTAACTTGGACCTTGCATTAGGGTTCTAATTCTTATTTAATTGGTTAAGAAGGACTAACCCTAGTGTTAATGGACAAGTCCCCCTCAAGTTGTCTTACAAACCCTAAAATTCACTTCATCATCATATCATTAAATAAAATCCACTTAATAAAGGATTTGTTTTGTCATGAGTTTAATCCCTAATCATGGATTAAGTTGAGGAGCTTTCCTCAGCTTAAACATTCTCATCTATTATCCTTCTATTAGGATGGTGTAATGAGTCTGTTTAATCCCTGATTATGGCTTAACCTCATTACTTAACACTAAACAAAAACACAAAAAAACATCTAAATAATCACAAGTAGGTTAATGATCTTAATCCTGCATCAAAGGTGATTAAGTGTGAGAATCTGACTTCACACTTAAGGTATTCTCATTACCCCTAATCAGAGGGAAGATGTGATGAGTTTACTAACCCATTGGTTTAGGCTTAAGCTCATTAACTTATGACAAACTTTCAAAAGCAATAAAAGACTGAAAACACAAAAAAAAAAACAATAATCGTCTCCTTCGGGATTCTTTTCTCATCACCTTCACTCACAAACGAGAACTTGCTTCTTCCGTCTAATGCAAGACAGTTAGCATCTGAGCCAGACAGGTCACACACTTGAGCATAGACAAGCAAGCAGTTCACAAGTCAATTCATCTTTCAGTCTCTTTGGGTCGAACTACGGTGTTCTGACTTCCTCATTGCACGAGAGGATACGTAGGCATAACTTAACAGTTATCGAACAAAAGTCTCTGTTTATTCCCCCTCCTTCCAGCATTATTCTTTTAGCCTCATTATCTTGAGCATTTCACTTCTGTTCTTACACTGACACTTCTCTCATACACTTCACTTTTCTTTTGCACTGACACTTGCATTCTTTCCAGCTTTAATACACAAATTGCACTGACACTACCCCTTTAAAACACAAATCTTTTAAGCGTGGATCCCGTCGAGTACGGCGGACAATCTGGGTGCTAATACCTTCCCAGGTTGTAACCAACCCCCTTTCTCAGTCTCTCTGGTTCGCAACCGTCTTGTCCATATCTTTTCTTAGGTTTATGCAGCATTACCTTTCCCCCGGGATAAAAATGCCTAGCTGGCGACTCTTTTCATCTCCAGTGAGTTCACTGCTGTGTGTTCTCATTGTCCCTTTCGCCGACCGTTCGCGTCTGTACCCTATCTGACTTAGCTTCATTTAGTGGGAGCGACAGCTTGGCGACTCTGCTGGGGACCCTTATACTGTAACCAGGGCTTCTGGTTCTTTTTGTGGGTTCCTCCTAGCGCTTGATTGATTTGTGTTTACTGGGGTGATATGTGCTATTTTTGTTTGTGTATGTTTATTTATTGCTTTATGTGCAGTTTTGTTTATTGCTTTCCTTATAACTTTGTATCATACTGTCATACTGTCTGGCTGGATTTGGTTTGCTTTGGTAGGTGGGGTTCTACTGAGAGTTAAGGTCCTATACCTGGGACCTGAGTGACACCTAGGCTAGAGTGGTTCATGTTCTTTCCCATTCCATCTCGGTCTGGTGCGGGAATATGAAACACGGTTCAGATATGGGTTTCTTCTTGAGAACTCTGTGTTGCAGATTTCCTGCAATGCTAGGTGTAAACACCCCAAATTTGCCCTCACCCATTCACACCATGGCTTGTGATCATTTCATATGCATAAACACAATCATAACATCCTATACCACAATTTTGATCCACTGCATTGGCTCTAAGTCATCTGCATCTAGGGTTTGTGATCTGAGCAATCCAAGAACTTATTGAGCCACTCCAAAGGTCAACAATCACTTCAAAGGGGTCCATGTGTGTTCTTATATCATACTATATCCAATCAAAATCAAAGATGCCAAAGAATCACAAGAACTGGAAATGGTATGGAAGCAGAGCCAGGTTTGACTGCACAGATGACCTGAAATTAGGGTTTTGGTTTCAGAGGCCATAACTTCAAATTTTTTGGTCATTCTTGTTTATATTGGTCTCTATATGGTATAGGGAGTATGCATATCAATTTTCATGAAGAAATTCCATGGGGAAGTCATCTGATCAAGGGTTGACTTTCTGAACAAGTCAGTGTAAAATCAGGGCATCTGAGGCCCCCAATGACCCAACCAAGGGGTGATCTTCATCATTTTGAGTGTATTTGATCTTTATTTGATCATGGAAGAAGGTTGAAGTTCACAAAATTCAAGAATTACAAGTTTTTGCAAAGTTGACTTTTTGGGGTAAGTTTGACTTTTAAGGAATTTGTCATTTTAGGCAATTTTTCAACCCTTACTTTTTGATCCAAAAATGCTTCAAATGGAAAAACTTTGGTCATGAAAGTTGTAGATTAGATCTTTCCCTTTTCAAAAAGTACAAGAACATGACCTAATTCATTTTGGATCAAAAGTTATGGTGCCTCAAAGTTGGCTAAAATCACTAAATTTCAAGTCATGCACCAAATGAGAAATTTGCAAAATCTTGTACCAAAGGCATTTGTAACTTCTAGTTGGTATCAAACCATTACACAAGCATCATACAAGTCTCAAAGTTCAGATTGGACCAAAGAAATCACATGTTTTATGGTTTATGAGGCAAGATATTTTCATGAAGCAAAAGCAAAGCCAAGTTGCAAAAAAACCATCATCACACTTCATCCACTTGCTGCCTTGGATACTGAATCACACTAGCCCTTTCCCCTCACCATGCTGCGCAAGAGAAGCCCTTGTACCAAGCTAGCAAAGTAGCCCATGCCCTTCTTACACAAAGTTGACATTTTGGCAAAAGCAACCATACCAATCAATAAAGGGCAGGTCACATCTTCTGACCAATCAGATTAGTTTATACAAACATTTTGCAAGCCAAATATCATAACAAGCCAGCCTGAAACAGGCAAGAACTCAGCTCTCTCATTTTTCACCCTTGAAGCAAAAACCTTCGAAACTCTTCATACAAGCCACAAACACTTAAACAAACTCCACAGACCTTCTCAACTCATCATCCTGATCACAAAGAACCCCTCACCCTTGCCTGAAACTGCCTAAATCCAAAACACGATCCTCACCTGAGCTTGAGCAGAACCTGTTCAAACTCTCAAACCAGCCAACATAAACCTTCTCTAAGCATCCAGACATCATCAAGGGACCATAAGGAGTGGATTGCACAAAGGAAAGCACCCAGAAAGCTACAAACTGAAAGCTTCGAAACTCAGGTAGCTCAAGAACATTTTTTCCAGAAATCTTTTTTTAAGTTCTAAATAGATTCTATATGATCCCCTGATCACTCTGATGTCTTTGTTTTGAAAATGGTGGAGAGATGAGAATTTACTCGTGTTCTGAAAGTTTTGCCCTAAATTTTCTTTTGCTTCGATTCATGTGTTTGATGAAATATAAATGATGTTTGTGATGGGGTTTCGATTCAGTGAGTTGTGGGAATCATTTCTGTGTTTTTAGATTCCATTTTAGTTGCGTTTTGAGGATTTTAGGGATTTTCAGGTGGGGTTCCCACCGGAGAAGACGACCGGAGGTCTTCTCCGGCCACCTGAAAATTATTAGGGTTTTAATCCCTGTAATTAAGGAAGTTTGAATCTCGTGCATTGGATCAGTTGACTTGTTTGACTTGGCGCGTGTATGTGTGGCCCAGATGCACTCATTAAACCCTAATCACAATTAATTAATTCATAATTCAGTTTAGTCAGGTTTGAATGTGATCCATTAGATCTGGCGCGCAGTCAACAGCTTCCTTGCCAGATTCAATCTCAGCCTCTCATTCTGCATACTTCCATTTATTTTAATTTTATTTCATTTCTTTTATATTTCTTTTGTACAATTTATTTAAAATAGAAAAACTAATTTAAAAATTTTGAAATTTTTTATACAAGTTATTATTTAATTTCAGAACACAACAATATTTTTATTTTTATTTTTAGCATTAAAAAAGTATTTTTAAATATTTAAAAGTTTATTTTTAATTGATTAATGAGAATTAATTAATTAAAAATACTTTTAGGTATTTAAAAATCACCAAAAAAATTCATGAAATGTTTAAAGACATTTAGAAACATTGTCCAACCTTCAAACCAAATTTCTTTTTTGATCTTGATGCATTTTGAGAATTTTTCATGGAATTAAAATCATTTTGATGCATTATTTTGATCCAAACTTCCAAAAATCATTTCTGCCTAACCATGAGGAGTTGGACTTTGATTCTTTTTGCATTGTGTTTAGCATATCATGTAGTTTGTAGGATTAAATGGCCATGATTTGATCTTTCATTTTCCATTTGTTTGGTAATTTTCTTGTTAAGGAACCCTAAAACCCTAGAGAACTTAGGAAAATCATAACTTGAATTTGGTTAAGAGTTGGAACCTCTCCTTTGGGCTTTGAGTTAGTATAGGATTAGGGATCCTTTGAGTGCATTTTCAATTTTTTATAATGTTGTTTGCTTCTGATTTTGGTTTGTGTTTGATGCTTTGATCATAAACCCTAATTTGGGCTTCCATATGCATTCATTTTGCATTTGCTTGCATAACATGACTTGCCATGACATTTAATGCCTCCCTTTGATTCATTGAACATATTAAGACATATTGAAAGCATGTTTGATCATTGCATCTTGCATTTGCCATGTTATATGACATTTGCATTTCATTACTTTTCATGTATGTTCATGCTTCTTAACTTGCTTCATTTGCATTCATAAGCTTGTATGATCATCCTCATGTGTTGTTTCAGGTTTGTAGCATCTCATAGCATCATTATCATCTCATACATGCTTCTGGTTTTGGTTTTCATCATGTCATCTCATCTCACTTTACATTGCATTGCATTTCTTTCATTAACTTTTCAGGTGGTAAGTAACTTTGAGGAGTGGATTTGCCTCTACTTCTCATACTTTCTTCTCATCTCTCTCTTGCATCCATGCTGCATTTTGATATGTGTTTGGGTTTGAGCTTGCTCATTCTTCCCCTTCTCACTTTCTTTCCTCAAGTGACTTGGCTTCTTGAATGAAGCAAGTTGCTTTGCTTCTCTTGATCCTTTCATCTGCTTCCTGGTGGTTCCATTGAAGATCTTTTTGTTCAACCTCACAAACCTTAGGAACAACCAAGCATGATAATGATTAGGGTTTTGATTAGTCCCCCACTTAGTTTTTTACCTTTGTGTCTCTTTTGAGTCTTCTCTTCTCATCTCATAATCAGGGACTAAACCCTAAAGGCTTTAAGGCTTTGTGATTAAGCTTATGCCTGCATCCTTCTATTAGGATGGAGTGTATAACTTTAATCCTAAGTGTTAAACCCTTAATGTGTTTAAATCTCTTAATCAATTCACTTAATAATCATCAAGACATCACACTTGTAACTTGGGCCTTGCATTAGGGTTCTAATTCTTCCTTAATTGGTTAAGAAGGACTAACCCTAGTGTTAATGGACAAGTCCCCCTCAAGTTGTCTTACAAACCATAAAAATCACTTCATCATCTTATCAATAATTAAAATCCATCTAATAAAGGCTTTGTTTTGTCATGAGTTTTATCCCTAATCATGGATTAAGTTGAGGAGCTTTCCTCAGCTTAAACATTCTCATCTGTTATCCTTCTATTAGGATGGTGTAATGAGTCTGTTTAATCCCTGATTATGGCTTAACCTCATTACTCAACACTAAACAAAAACCACAAAAACATCTAAATAATCATAAGTAGGTTAATGATCTTAATCCTACACCAAAGGTGATTAAGTGTGAGATGCTGACTTCACACTTAAGGTATTCTCATTACCCCTAATCAGAGGGAAGATGTGATGAGTTTACTAACCCTTTGGTTTAGGCTTAAGCTCATTAACTTACGACAAACTTTCAAAAGCAATAAAAGACTGAAAACACAAAAACAAACAATAATTGTCTCCTCCGGGATTCTTTTCTCATCTCACTCACTCATAAACGAGAACTCGCTTCTTCCGTCTAATGCAAGACAGTTTGCACCTGAGCCAGACAGGTCATACACTTGAGCATAGACAAGTAAGCAGTTCACAAGTCAATTCACCTTTCAGTCTCTTTGGGTCGAACTACGATGTTCTGACTTCCTCATTGCACGAGAGGATACGTAGGCATAACTTAACAGTTATCGAACAAAAGTCTCTGTATATTCCCCCTCTTTCAGCATCATTCTTTAAGCCTCATTGTCATGAGCATTTCACTCTTATTCTTACACTATCATTTCACCTATACACTTCACTTCCTTTATACTGACACCTGTACATTCTTTTCCAGCTCTTTTATACACAGATTACACTGACACTACCCCTTTAAAACACAAATATTTTAAGCGTGGATCCCGTCGGGTACGACGGACAATCTGGGTGCTAATACCTTCCCAGGTTGTAACCAACCCCCTTTCTCAGTCTCTCTAGTTCGCAACCGTCTTGTCCATCTTTTCTAGGTCTATGCAGCATTGCCTTTCCTCCGGGATAAAAATGCCTAGCTGGCGACTCTTTTCTTTTCCAGTGAGTTCACTGCTGTGTGTTCTCATTGTTCTTTTCACCGACCGTTCGCGTCTGTACCATATTTGGGCCCATGTCCCACTTATCGGGAGCGACAGCTTGGCGACTCTGCTGGGGATCCTTATACTGTAACCAGGGCGTCTGGTTCTTTTTGTGGGTTCCTCCTAGCGCTTGATTGATTTTTTGTGTTTACGGGGGTGTTATGTGCTATCTGTGTTTGTATATTTGTTTTGTTTATTGCTTTATGTACAGTTTGTTTACTGTTTTCTTTATAGCTTTACATATATCATACTGTCATACTGTGCTGGCTGGATCTGTTTGTTTGCTTTGGTGGGTGGGGTTCTATTGAAAGTTAAGGTCCTATACCTGGGACCTGAGTGACACCTAGGCTAGAGTGGTTCATGTTCTTTCCCATTCCATCTCGGTCTGGTGCGGGAATATGAAACACGGTTCAGATATGGGTTTCTTCTTGAGAACTCTGTGTTGCAGATTTCCTGCAATGCTAGGGCTATCTGGGAAGCCTGCTAAGTCTGGATGACCTTTAGTATTGACCTTCAGAAACTGAGGTGAATTAGAGGAGGAACTTTTGTGGTTATTGTAAACACTGTACCTCCGGGTTAAGAGTGATTACACTTCTCATAACTGATCCAAGTCTGAGGATCCTTGTTTTAGAACACCACCTGTGAGGAGGTTGGGTTGTTTACAGGTTTGCAGGTACCCTTGACCTCAACATACCCTGTTACTTTGTGTTGTTTAAGAGTACTCTATGTTGGAACAGTTCTTGTGATTCTAAACCCTGGATATGTGACTCTTTATTTGAGTCCCCACCTTGGTTACTAGACTTATATACCTTCATCTGGATTCCTTGACACACATAGACTTATATCAGAGCACTTGATCAGATCCAGCTCAGTCACAAACCCTTGCATATCATTTGCATAATCATCATTGCATCATTTTAACATTTGCTTATTTGTTTTTCAGGGTATCCATACTTTATTTTGGCTTGGTTTTGACCCCATCATCAGCATAGACCTGTCTTCATCAGTATCTACTTCAGCTATCAGCTACCTGCTTCAGTCACCCTCATCATCAGTCTCAGCCTGCCAGTGGCCCATTTCTCAGTATCATCATCAGCATCTGTCTCAGTTTCTTTTTCAGCAACATGGCACCTAAGAAGAGTAACATCTCCTACCACTTCTTTCAGCCTGAGCTAGCTGACATCAGGAGGATTCAGACCCTGATTACTCCATACCATATACCACTTTTCAGAGAACACTATGGAGGCATACTTGATGTGGTTATGGATTTGGACCCTTCACAGAGGAGTTTAATTCATACTTGCCTGCAGTTCTATGATCCCCCTCTGAGGTGTTTCACTTTTCAAGAATTTCAGTTGGGACCTTTATTGGAGGAGTATTCATCATTGGTTGGTATACCTATCAGGGCTGGAGTCCCTTTCAACCCTGAGATGGCTTTCCCAAGTAATGAAGAGGTGGCAAAGGCCTTATATTTGGAACCAGTCCTGGTTGGGCAAAATATGACCACCAAGGCTGGAATCTCTGGCCTGCATCTGGACTTCTTAATATCCCAGGCTACCCTGAAAGCTTCTTTGGGAGAATGGAAAGCAGTCTGTGCTTTATTGGCCCTTAGCATATATGGGGTCATCTTATTTGCAGATGAGCCTAAGTTTGTTAGCAAGAGTGCAATCCATCTTTTCATCCTGAGGAACCCAGTGCCTACTTTACTGGGAGATCTTTATTACTCTGTTCACCAGAGGAATGAAAAGCAGAGGGGAAGATTAGTGAGGTGCTGTGCTCCTTTTTTCCATACCTGGCTGCTCAGACATTTGCCAAAGACTGATGCATTTCTGAATCCTCATCAGCCAAAGAATTGGGCTAGAAGACTTGCTGCTTTGACCTCAGCTGACATTAGGTGGTGCACTCAAAGCACCAAGGGTAGGGACATCATTACCAGCTGTGGGCAATTTCCCAATGTACCCCTGATAGGAGTCAAGGGTTGCATCAATTACAACCCTCTGCTGTTCAAAAGACAACTGGGCTATGCATTGGTCCACACTCCTAAGGCACAAGACCTGGCTGAGACACTTTACTGTGAGATTAAGCCTAATCTGGCTATTGTCAGACAAGCAGCCTGGGCCTGGGATAATGTTCAGACTAAAGGAATAACCATTCTTGGGAAGTGCAACAATGTGGCCTCAGCACAGTACTATGAGTGGTCCCATGCCAGGGCTCTATTTTCTGGGATGCCCTTTACCATGGAAGATATGCCTGGACCATCTTCAGCACCACCTCCAGCCACTGTCAGTCTGGAGGAGTTTGAGAAACTGAAAGAGAGAAATGAGAAGTTGACTCAGGCTTTGCAGAAGACCCTCTGGGAGAGGAGTGATGGTAGGTTGGATATTGAAAGGTTGGAAAAGTTGAAGGTAGAGCATTTGGCCAGAATTGAGAAGTCTGAAGATTACATCAAGAAGTCTAGGGCTGGAGAGCAGATCTTGAAGAATGCCTGCAAGGAAGCTCAGTTCCAGAAAGCCAGGACGGATTTGTATCTGAAAGAGAGTCAAGCTAGGTGGGTCAGGATCACCGAAGCTCGTACTCTGGAAGATAAAAGGACTTAGGATAGGATTGAGCAACTGGAGGCTAATGCAAAAAAGCAACAGGAAGCCCTGGAAGCAGCCCAGAGGGAGATCGCAGAGTTGAAGATCAGAGCTGGAGTGAAGAGGTCAAAGGACCAGAGTCAACACAAGAGGCTAACTGCAGCTATTACTACCAGGAATCTCCTTATCAGGAACCTTACAGAGCGTCCAGCTGATCCTGTGACTGAAGCACTTCTCAAGGAAGTTCAGGAGGATGAGTTTGGTCTTGGTGTTTGACATTTGCTTGTTGTTGCTTTCATTTCGTTGTACTTTTCTTTTCTCATGTTGTATTTTGACACCTCAGAGGGCATGTATTGTAAAAACAAGCTATGTATCATTTACTTTTTGTAATATATGTGACAGTTTGTTTTACCTGAATTCTTCAAAGCAACATCGACAGCATCTTCAAGGGTCTGGAAGGGTCAAAACCAAGTGCCAAGCCGGATACCTTGGAAACAAATAGGCATACTGCATTGCATACTAACCTTTTGTTTGTTTTGTAGGTTTGTTTTGTTGTTGTTGCTAACTCTGTTGTGGTTTCAGGAACTATTGCTCGACGTAGGGTGTTTCCACTCAACCGTCCACACAGATATCCAACCCGCAACAATCTTCCGGGTATACAAATGGACCAGGTACAGCAGGACCTTACAGAGGTCAGGAACCAAATGGCCAATGAAAGGCTAGAAATGAGGACTCAGATGACACAGTTCATGGAAGTGATGAACAACATGGCTCAGAGCCAAGAAAGATTGAGAGCCATGGTAGAAAGGCAGAATCAGGAAGAACCCCATGTAGGGACTGCTGGAACTAGCAACAATGAGAGGGTCCAACCTCATGTCAATCCCCCTGTATTTGGACCCCACCTCCATCCAGAAATCAACATTCCTGCAAATGTTCAAGGGACTGCCACTGCAGGCAGGGTGCTGCAAGAAGATCCCCAGGAAGATCAGTTCACAGTGATGGGAGCTGGGGATGAGGCCTATGACAGAAGGCTGGATGAGATAGCTGAGAAATTAAGATCCTTGGAGTCTCAAAACTCTCTGGGTTTTGATGTTATGGACATGGGCTTAGTGGACGGGGTCAGAATTCCCCATAAGTTTAAGCCTCCTTGTTTTGAAAAGTACAACGGGACTTCCTGCCCACGGACCCACTTACAATCCTTTCTGGGGAGATTGAAAGCATATACCATGGACGAGAAGCTATGGATGTTCTATTTTGAGGATAGCTTGACAGGGGCTTCCAGGGAATGGTATTCCCATCTGACTAGAGCAACCATCAGGTGTTGGAAGGATTTGGCAGAAGCTTTCATTAGACAATACCAGTATAACTTGGATATGGCACCCAACAGGACCCTCCTAATGGGAATGTCACAGTCGTCTAGAGAAAGATTCCGAGAGTATGCCCAAAGATGGAGGCAATTGGCTGCTGCTGTTCAGCCACCTATGTCAGAGAGGGAGATGGCAGATATGTTTATGAACACCCTCCAGGGGACGTACATTGACAGGCTGGCTGCTTTCTCTTCTACTAGCTTTGCAGATGTGGTAATAGCTGGAGAGAGAATTGAGAGCCTGTTAAAAATGGGCAAAATTTCTGACAACGGTGCCAGCTCATCCAGCAACACAAGGAAGCCTTTTGTGGGCCCAAGAAGGACTGGCGAGACCAATGCTATCCATGCCAGCAGGTGTAACACCCTTCTAAACCCCGCGGAAAATATATAAATAATCAGAGTAATTATCATGCATATCAAAGAAGGATGTCACACATAATTCAAAATATCACACATACACCTGTCATGCTCAATAACACTTGAAATAAATTCATGCTTTCATATACTTTCACATTAGTATGTAGCAGCGGATCACTTTCATTAAGAATCTCATGACATTCAAGTCTCAAATAAACTTCATTCATTAAATCAACTTGGGCATAAAAGCCACTTCACCATAAAATTCAAATTCAATTAATATATTAGATAGAGTATACAATTGTATCTCTTAAGACATGAATCAAACATTCCCAGTGTTACATGATCAGAGCACGACTCGACCCAAAATAAATATGAAACTAAAATAGGTTACTCCATCAGCTACTCTCTTGCTAGAAGCAACTCTAATCTTCAGTACCTGAGCGATGTCGTATAAAACATCATTCCAACAGAAGGGTGAGAATTCACATAATTACTGAAATCATAAGATAATATATAATTTAAGGTGTACAAGCATAATCACAATTATTCTCACACTTCAAAAGTTTCATCAACATAATATCACTCAAGTAGTCATACTATTAACAAGTACATACTCACAAATCCATAATTCACCAATTCAACAATTCACATAACACATATAATCTCACATTGTAACCATAGACACAATAAGACTCAATGCAAGACTCAAATGCAACTCATGCATGTGGTACCAATCTCTTATTATCATTTTTCGGTTTTTACATTTAAACCGGGTCCGTCCTCTAGACCGATAACACATCAAAAGCCCGTCCTCTAAGCTTTCAAACCCGTCCTCTAGGTTTGGGACAAGTCACTAGGTCCCACAGAACTAGCAAACATTGCCTCTTGACACAAATGATTCATGTACAAATACCTTCAATCATATGCAACTAAGATCATTCTCTAATCTTAATATTCATGCATATCTCAATAATTCTTCACATTCGAATTATCACACAATTGCACATACAACACATTTTCAAATCACAATATTCACTACTCAAACATTGCCACCACACTTGGCAAATAAACCACAAGGTATCAACACAATTCAATCTCAATTTACAAACCACACGATACCGATCAAATCTAGAATAATCGATCCATCAAAATAATGATCAAATTAATCACCAAATTAATCACTAAAATAATCATCAATTTAATCACAAAAACAATCTCTAAATTAATCTCTAAATTAATCACCAAATTAATCACTAAAATAATCATCAATTTAATCACAAAAACAATCTCTAAATTAATCTCTAAATTAATCACCAAATTAATTAAGTTCAACATTCATAAGATAACTAAAAAGGAGGATAATAATTAATTAGAGGTGTATCATTATTATTTATGCTAAAGAGATGGAATGTATTAGTAAATAAAAAAAAGTATTAATTTAAGACATATGTGCTAAGGGGTATATCATCTCATGTTTCTCTTTGGCTATGACATTAATATATTTGTAGATATCACATTTCCTTTTACTTCACAAAGAAAATGATCAATACTGTTCCACTGTAGGAAAATATTACTACTATTTCTTTAATTAATATCACATTTATTTCAAAAAGAACTACATGACTCTTATTAATTAATGTTTTATGGCTCCAATTATATACACAGGTGCTAGATTGGTTTACTCCAGGTACTACATATTTCCGGTTGGATATTTCATATTTCTCATTTCTTAAATTAAAAGCTACTAAAATTAATCCTTTTGTATTGATTCATGTGCTAGCTATATATCATAAGTCCACAACTAATGATGTGTCTAGATCACTAACTCATACTAGTACATGAGAGACTAGTAATTATTCTAGCATTAAAACCAACTGATACTCATTCCAATCAGCACCTTTTTGTGTCTAGTTAAACCATTAAATAATTTGACATGCCATCATTATTATAGTATTAATTCACTATTTAATATAATAAATAAAGTGAATTCATTACTTAAACATATATGTCCATATCTAATACTAATAAATTGTTTATTAGAATCCCTTTATTAATTCCACACTTCAGTACATATATGCCATGTGTTACAGAACAAAGGAATAAAAATAAGTATATATGTTTCATCGCCAATACCCCTGTTCATTGCCAATACCCCTGTTCATGTTTTGCGATACTGTTCACCCCAACCCAAAATAAATAATTTCTATTAACAAGTTTCCTCTAAATTACAAAGGGTCTCTTTGATATATCATAACACAATTTTAAGCATATTTAATTAATACAATTCAAATCAAAGATTTTTAGTAAAACCTAACAATTCCAAAACTCATAAAAATTGAGATTTTACCCTAACCACATTTCTTCCTATTATATATCATCTAACAATCCCAAATAATTTAATGAAAACTCACCCTTACCTTGATTTTCTTGGATTTCTAGAACTCTTGAACTTGATTTTCTTCTCTTCCCCTCTTCTCCTCTTCTAGCCTCTTTTTCCCTCTTCCAACTTCTAACCCTATTCTATCTCATTCTCTTCTTTTATCAATCTCTATATTTTTATTTTTATTTTTAATTGGGCTCATTGACCCACTCTCACATTTCTATTCACACTCCTAATCTAGACCCAATTATTTTAATCTTACTAAATATCTATTTTATTCCAACAAATAAAATAAATAAAATAATTCAATCAAATCAAATAATTAAATTATTTCAAATAAACCAAATAAATCAATTAATACAATTAATTCAATTATTTCAAATAAATCAAATAATTCAATTATATCCAATAATCCAATTAAATCAATTAGGCACAAAATCACACAATTATGTAATTAATATAAATAAATAAATAATTACTAAAATCGGGATGTTACAACTCTCCCCCACTTAAAAGATTTTCGCCCTCGAAAATTACCTCAAATGAATAACTCGGGATAAGACTCCTTCATCTGACTCTCGAGTTCCCAAGTCACATTTCCACCAGTTGGTCCTCCCCAAACGACCTTCACCAAAGCAATCTCTTTACCTCGAAGTTTCTTCAACTCCCGATCTTCTATCCGCCTAGGTGATGTCTCAACAGTCAGGTTATCTCTCACCTGTATATCATCTACTTGGACTATATGAGACGGATCCGCAATGTATTTCCTCAACTGAGATACATGGAATACGTCATGGAGATTAGCAAGCGACGGCGGCAAAGCAATCTGATAGGCTACCTCTCCTATCCTCTGCAATATCTGATAAGGACCAATAAAACGCGGTGTCAACTTACGCGACTTTAACGCCCTACCAACACCAGTTGTTGGAGTAACTCGAAGGAACACATGATCTCCCTCTTGGAACTCAAGTGCTTTCCTCCTCTTGTCATGATAACTCTTTTGACGACTTTGAGAAATCTTCATCTTCTCCTGAATCATCTTAATCTTATCTGTAGTTTGTTGAACTATCTCAGGTCCAACCACCGCACTCTCTCCAGCCTCATACCAACATAATGGCGTCCTACACTTCCTACCATACAATGCTTCAAACGGTGCCATACCAATACTCGAATGGAAACTGTTATTGTAAGTAAACTCAATCAAAGATAAGTAGTTATCCCAAGTTCCTCCCTTTTCCAAAACACAAGCTCTCAAAAGATCCTCAAGTGATTGAATCGTTCTCTCCGCCTGACCATCAGTCTGCGGATGATAAGCAGAACTCAAACGCAACTTAGTACCCAAAGAACTTTGTAAACTCTCCCAAAATCTTGATGTGAACCTTGGATCTCTATCTGATACAATGCTAGACGGAATACCATGCAAACTGACAATCCTCTCGATATACAACTTTGCTAACTTCTCCAACGGGTAATCCATCCTTATCGGAATAAAGTGAGCAGATTTCGTTAACCTGTCCACAATAACCCAAATAGCCTCAAAATTACTCGGTGTCCTAGGTAAACCAGATACAAAATCCATAGATATGCTATCCCATTTCCACTCAGGAATAGCTAATGGTTTCATTAAACCCGACGGTTTCTGATGCTCAATCTTTGACTTCTGACAAGTCAAACAAGAATACACAAACTCTGCAATATCCTTCTTCATACAAGGCCACCAAAACACCTTCCGCAAATCTTGATACATCTTAATCGCACCCGGATGAATACTCAATCCACTACGATGACCTTCTTCAAGAATACTTTTCTTCAATTCTGCAATATCCGGAACACAAACTCGATCACGACACTTCATGATACCATTCACATCAATCTGGAAATCACCTCCTCGACCTTGATTGATCAAAGTTAATCGATCTACCAAACCTAAATCATATTTCTGACCTTCTCGAATCTCTTCAAGAATACCACTTGTAAGCTTCAACATACCAAGTTTAACTCCATAATAAGTCTTCTCACAAACCAAACTCATGTCTCGAAATTGCTCAATCATTTCCAATTCTCTAACCATCATCATCGACATATGCAAAGACTTCCGACTCAATGCATCAGCTACCACGTTTGCTTTACCCGGATGGTAATTCAAACCAAAATCATAATCCTTCAGAAGTTCCAACCATCTTCTTTGCCTTGCATTCAATTCTTTCTGATCAAAGAGATACTTCAAACTCTTATGATCACTAAATACCTCAAATCTTGATCCAAACAAATAATGCCTCCAAAGCTTCAACACAAACACAACAGCGGCCAACTCTAAGTCATGCGTCGGATAATTCCTCTCATGATCCTTAAGTTGCCTTGAAGCATAAGCTACAACTTGCTGATTTTGCATCAATACACCTCCCAAACCCATCAACGAAGCATCACAATACACAACAAATGGTTCTTCTGGATTCGGCAAAATCAAAACAGGAGCTGTCGTCAATCTTCTCTTAAGCTCTTGGAAACTTTCTTCACACTTTGTATCCCAAACAAAAGCTTGACCCTTTCTAGTCAACTGCGTCAATGGCAAAGACAACTTAGAAAATCCTTCAATAAATTTCCGATAATAACCTGCCAAACCAAGAAAACTTCGAATCTCCAAAGCTGATTTTGGGGCTTCCCATTGCGATACAGCTTCAACCTTCGATGGATCAACTGCAATTCCTTTACTTGAAATCACATGACCGAGGAAACTCACTTTCTTCAACCAAAACTCGCACTTAGAAAGTTTAGCATATAATTGTTTCTCCTTCAACACAGATAACACAATCTTTAGATGTTCAACATGATCCTCCTCACTCTTGGAATAAATCAAAATATCATCAATGAATACAACCACAAACTTGTCCAAATACGGATGGAAAATCCTATTCATGTACTCCATAAATACACCCGGTGCATTAGTTACACCAAATGGCATCACAGAATACTCATAATGACCATACCTCGTCCGAAAAGCAGTTTTCTGAATATCTTCAGCTTTCACACGAATCTAATGATACCCGGATCTCAAATCAATCTTACTGAACACACTTGCACTAACCAACTGATCCATCAAATCATCAATTCTCGGAAGTGGATACTTATTTTTGATAGTCACTTTGTTCAATTGTCGGTAATCCACACAAAGCCTCATAGTTCCTTCTTTCTTCTTAACCAACAAAACAGGTGCACCCCATGGTGATACACTCGGACGAATAAACCTCTTCTCAAGTAGGTCTTCAAGTTGACTCTTCAACTCTTTCAACTCCGATGCGGACATACGATATGGAGCCATCGATACCGGACTAGTTCCAGGAACTAAGTCGATCGTAAACTCCACCTCGCGTTCCGGTGGTAAATCACTTATCTCATCAGGAAAAACTTCTGGAAAATCACAAACAATTGGCAAATCACCAACTGCTCCACTTTCCTCAATACTCAAAGTTGCCAGCAACATAAACATCTCGGCACCATCTTGCACTAACTCATTCACTTGCTTGGCAGACATAAATAAGTCTCCTTCGTCCTCAGGTTTAAGAAAAACAACTGACTTATCAAAACAATTAATATAGACATGGTTGAACTCCAACCAATTCATGCTAAGAATAACATCAAGTTGATCTAACTTTAGACACACTAAATCAACGCCAAAGTCTTTACCAAAAATACTCAACGGGCAATTCAAACATACATATGGGGTAGTTACTGAACCCATAGCAGGAGTATCAATAACCAGACTACCACCCATAACAGACAACTCAAGATTCAATCTTTTAACACAATCCAAAGAAATAAAAGAATGTGTAGCTCCAGTATCAATTATAGCTATCAAAGGTATACCATTAATGAAGCACGTACCTCTGATCAATCGATCTTCACTAGTCGTCTCAGATCCAGACAGAGCAAACACTTTCCCTTTCATTTGAGCCTTCTTTGGTTTGTCACACTTGGTACTAATGTGCCCTTGCTCACCACAATTGTAGCAAGTCACACTCGCACCACTCCTGCACTCTAAAGCCTTGTAGCCAGGCTTGCCACACTTGAAACATTTCTTCTCAACACTTGTGCATTCAGAAGCACGATGTCCTTCAACACCACATTGATAACACCTCACTGGAGTGGAAGCTCCTCCCCCACTCAACTTCTTTCCATAACTAGCTTTTTGCTTCCCTTTGTCACCAGATGTCACACACGGTTTCCCTCTGAATTGGCCTTTTCCTTTCTTATCACCCATACTTTTGTAGTGAGCTGATCGAGCCCTACTATCTTCATCATAGATCCTACTTTTGTTCACCAACTCAGAATATCGCCTAATCTCTTGATAACCAATGGCTTGCTTGATTTCAGGTCTCAAACCATTCACATACTTAATACATTTAGATCTCTCAGCATTAGTAGTGTTGTAGTGAGGACAAAACTGAATCAACTCTTCAAATCTTGCTGCATACTCAGCCACAGTTAAGTTACCTTGCTTCAATTCAAGAAACTCAATTTCCTTCTTTCCACGTACATCTTCCGGAAAGTACTTCTCCAGAAATGACTCTCTAAAAATAGCCCAAGTAATCTCAACTTCGTCTTCTTCAAATCTTCGACGAGTGTTACCCCACCAGTGCTCAGCTTCCTTCTCAAGCATGTGGGTGCCAAACTGCACCTTCTGCGCATCTGAACAACTCATAACTCGAAATATCTTTTCAATTGCATCCAACCATTCTTGTGCTTTGTCGGGTTCATGCCTTCCCATGAACTTTGGTGGGTTGTTCCTCTGAAACTTTCCCAAAGCACGAAACTCATCATCATTGTTGTTCACAACATTCACATTAACTTGAGGAATCTGCCCAATTGCTCCAGCCAACAATGTCAAAGCTTCAGCAAGTGCTCTATCATTCCTACCTGCAGCCATTGTTCTTGATTCCAACAATAAAATCCTCATTAGAACAACAATACCGATACTGAAACACAAAATAAACACACAGACAACTTGGTCAACTGACCGACTTTGCTCTGATACCACTAATGTAACACCCTTCTAAACCCCGCGGAAAATATATAAATAATCAGAGTAAGTATCATGCATATCAAAGAAGGATGTCACACATAATTCAAAATATCACACATACACCTGTCATGCTCAATAACACTTGAAATAAATTCATGCTTTCATATACTTTCACATTAGTATGTAGCAGCGGATCACTTTCATTAAGAATCTCATGACATTCAAGTCTCAAATAAACTTCATTCATTAAATCAACTTGGGCATAAAAGCCACTTCACCATAAAATTCAAATTCAATTAATATATTAGATAGAGTATACAATTGTATCTCTTAAGACATGAATCAAACATTCCCAGTGTTACATGATCAGAGCACGACTCGACCCAAAATAAATATGAAACTAAAATAGGTTACTCCATCAGCTACTCTCTTGCTAGAAGCAACTCTAATCTTCAGTACCTGAGCGATGTCGTATAAAACATCATTCCAACAGAAGGGTGAGAATTCACATAATTACTGAAATCATAAGATAATATATAATTTAAGGTGTACAAGCATAATCACAATTATTCTCACACTTCAAAAGTTTCATCAACATAATATCACTCAAGTAGTCATACTATTAACAAGTACATACTCACAAATCCATAATTCACCAATTCAACAATTCACATAACACATATAATCTCACATTGTAACCATAGACACAATAAGACTCAATGCAAGACTCAAATGCAACTCATGCATGTGGTACCATTCTCTTATTATCATTTTTCGGTTTTTACATTTAAACCGGGTCCGTCCTCTAGACCGATAACACATCAAAAGCCCGTCCTCTAAGCTTTCAAACCCGTCCTCTAGGTTTGGGACAAGTCACTAGGTCCCACAGAACTAGCAAACATTGCCTCTTGACACAAATGATTCATGTACAAATACCTTCAATCATATGCAACTAAGATCATTCTCTAATCTTAATATTCATGCATATCTCAATAATTCTTCACATTCGAATTATCACACAATTGCACATACAACACATTTTCAAATCACAATATTCACTACTCAAACATTGCCACCACACTTGGCAAATAAACCACAAGGTATCAACACAATTCAATCTCAATTTACAAACCACACGATACCGATCAAATCTAGAATAATCGATCCATCAAAATAATGATCAAATTAATCACCAAATTAATCACTAAAATAATCATCAATTTAATCACAAAAACAATCTCTAAATTAATCTCTAAATTAATCACCAAATTAATCACTAAAATAATCATCAATTTAATCACAAAAACAATCTCTAAATTAATCTCTAAATTAATCACCAAATTAATTAAGTTCAACATTCATAAGATAACTAAAAAGGAGGATAATAATTAATTAGAGGTGTATCATTATTATTTATGCTAAAGAGATGGAATGTATTAGTAAATAAAAAAAAGTATTAATTTAAGACATATGTGCTAAGGGGTATATCATCTCATGTTTCTCTTTGGCTATGACATTAATATATTTGTAGATATCACATTTCCTTTTACTTCACAAAGAAAATGATCAATACTGTTCCACTGTAGGAAAATATTACTACTATTTCTTTAATTAATATCACATTTATTTCAAAAAGAACTACATGACTCTTATTAATTAATGTTTTATGGCTCCAATTATATACACAGGTGCTAGATTGGTTTACTCCAGGTACTACATATTTCCGGTTGGATATTTCATATTTCTCATTTCTTAAATTAAAAGCTACTAAAATTAATCCTTTTGTATTGATTCATGTGCTAGCTATATATCATAAGTCCACAACTAATGATGTGTCTAGATCACTAACTCATACTAGTACATGAGAGACTAGTAATTATTCTAGCATTAAAACCAACTGATACTCATTCCAATCAGCACCTTTTTGTGTCTAGTTAAACCATTAAATAATTTGACATGCCATCATTATTATAGTATTAATTCACTATTTAATATAATAAATAAAGTGAATTCATTACTTAAACATATATGTCCATATCTAATACTAATAAATTGTTTATTAGAATCCCTTTATTAATTCCACACTTCAGTACATATATGCCATGTGTTACAGAACAAAGGAATAAAAATAAGTATATATGTTTCATCGCCAATACCCCTGTTCATTGCCAATACCCCTGTTCATGTTTTGCGATACTGTTCACCCCAACCCAAAATAAATAATTTCTATTAACAAGTTTCCTCTAAATTACAAAGGGTCTCTTTGATATATCATAACACAATTTTAAGCATATTTAATTAATACAATTCAAATCAAAGATTTTTAGTAAAACCTAACAATTCCAAAACTCATAAAAATTGAGATTTTACCCTAACCACATTTCTTCCTATTATATATCATCTAACAATCCCAAATAATTTAATGAAAACTCACCCTTACCTTGATTTTCTTGGATTTCTAGAACTCTTGAACTTGATTTTCTTCTCTTCCCCTCTTCTCCTCTTCTAGCCTCTTTTTCCCTCTTCCAACTTCTAACCCTATTCTATCTCATTCTCTTCTTTTATCAATCTCTATATTTTTATTTTTATTTTTAATTGGGCTCATTGACCCACTCTCACATTTCTATTCACACTCCTAATCTAGACCCAATTATTTTAATCTTACTAAATATCTATTTTATTCCAACAAATAAAATAAATAAAATAATTCAATCAAATCAAATAATTAAATTATTTCAAATAAACCAAATAAATCAATTAATACAATTAATTCAATTATTTCAAATAAATCAAATAATTCAATTATATCCAATAATCCAATTAAATCAATTAGGCACAAAATCACACAATTATGTAATTAATATAAATAAATAAATAATTACTAAAATCGGGATGTTACAGCAGGGGTAGGCCCCAATATGTTCAAAGGTCAGTGGCAGCAGTCACCATTCCTTCTCCACTTCCTCAGCAATCAGTGTATCAGCCTCAGCAACAACCTCAGTACCCACAACAAACTCAGTATCCTCCAAGAAACTACAACAACGCCAACAATAACAACCAGCAAAGGCCATTTCAGCAGAGGCCATCTCAAGCCAATAGGGTGATTGATCCAATCCCCATGCCATATGCCGCTTTACTGCCACAGCTCCTAAAGCTCAACCTGGTTGAGTTAAGGACGTTGGCACCTCCAGATCCTAATAGTCTACCCAGAAACTACGATTCCAACGCCAGATGTGCTTTCCATTCAAATGCACCTGGCCATAGTACAGAGAAGTACAGAGCTTTGCACATGAAGGTACAAGACTTGGTAGACTCTAAAGCTCTAAATTTTGCACCACCACCAAATGTTAACAAGAACCCTATGCCAAACCACGGAGGTCCTAGAATCAATGCTATTGAAGAAGACAAGTCGTCTTATTTGATAACCAGTGTGGGTCAGATCCGGACACCGTTGGTAGAGATTAAAGCTCAACTCCTCGAATGTCAAATATTCCCGGGATGTGAATTAGGGTGTGCTTATTGCAACATTTCAGTGAATGGTTGTGATAACTTGAGGGATGGCATAGATGGTCTCATTCAGAGTGGCCTGCTTCAGATTACAACATCATTTCCTACAAATCCAGCAATCTCATCAGCAACGGTTCCCATGTCTTCTACAAATGCAACAACCATTGTTCCGAACAACTCTTCAATCTTATCAACAAATGCTTCATCTGTCATTTCAACTGACCAGATATCAGCAAACATTCCTTCTACAACTTCAGCACCACTTCATTTTGAATCTCCTACAACAACAACACCCATCCTTCCAACAATGTCCCCTACAACTTCAACAGCCAATGTCTCAACAGTTACGATTTATTATGATCCTGAAAATGATTCTGCCTACAACTCACAAAGTGTCACTCCCATCAGAGCACCAGTCACAATATATTATGATCCACAGACTATCATGGTCCCTTCTGCAGCTGCCATTAGTCCAGTCACTATCACAGTGCCTGGGCCAGTACCTTATGAAAGCAGTAATGCCATCCCCTGGCATTACGGCTCTGATCTATACTGCGAAGGACAGAAAATCACTTTTGAATCATCAACCCCTGCACCACAAGTAGACAATGTGGGAGGAGGCGGAGGCTTCACTCGAAGCGGACGTCTCTTTGCTCCACAAATTCAAAAACCCACTGCCGAAGCAGAAACTGCTGCCAAGGCAAAAGGTAAGAGCTTGGTGCAGGAAGAACAAATTGTTAAAGATGCTTTGAAAACACCCTTTGATCAAGAAGTTGATGAATTTATGAGAATCATCAAGAAAAGTGATTACAAAATAGTGGATCAGCTTCACCAGACGCCTTCCAAGATCTCTATTCTATCATTGCTTATGTGCTCCGAGGCTCATCGGAATGCACTACTAAAAGTCTTGCACGCAGCCTATGTGCCTGAAGAGATCACAGTCAATCAGTTGGAAGCTGTAGTTGGAAATGTTAATGCTAGTCATGGGCTAGGGTTCACCAACACTGATTTGACCACGGAAGGCCGTAATCATAACAAGGCGTTGCACATTACCATGGAATGTAAAGGAGCAGTCCTTTCCCATGTGCTGGTAGACACAGGATCATCCCTCAATGTCTTACCTAAAAGAGCCCTTGTGAAGATAGAATATGAAGGATTGGCATTACGTCCCAGTAACTTAGTAGTGAGGGCCTTCGACGGTTCTAAGAGATCAGTTCTGGGGGAAATTGAGTTGCCTATAACGATTGGCCCACAAACTTTCAAAACGACCTTCTACGTGATGGATATACAGCCTGCCTACAGCTGTCTATTGGGTAGGCCATGGATTCACGCCGCTGGCGCCGTGACCTCAACCCTTCACCAGAAGTTAAAATTCGAGTGGGAAGGCCAAGTCGTTACTATTTGTGGAGAGGAGGATATTTTCGTTAGCCATCTGGCTACTTACAAATACATTGAGATGGATGGGGAGATCCACGAAACAATGAGTCAAGGGTTTGAGGCCTTGAACGTCAATGAAACCTCTGCTGTACTTGGGACTTCCATGACGTCCTACCAACAAGCCCGGAAGGTTGTTGAGGAAGGGAATGCTCAAGGCTGGGGCAAACTGTTGCCTGTGGAGAAGAAAGAAGATAGATTTGGGTTGGGTTACAAACCAACTCAACGAGATCAAGCAGAGGCTGCTAAGGAGCCCAATTTTGTTAGTGGGGGGATGCTCACCCCTGATGTTATCAACAATCTGGAAGACGAGTTGGAAGAGGAGCGCAATCTGGAGATTTGGATACGTCCAAAGGTCCCGGGGAGCAGTATCTCAAACTGGTCTTCCCAGGAAATTATAAGAGTTACTCATGCAGAGTAATTATTATTTCCTGTATTTTTATAGCATGCATCAAGTCTTGCATCTTGCCCAAGATGACAAGACTCATTTTGTAATCGGGCCATCTGTACTTTTTGTGCAACAAGATTAATCAATGAAATATCAGACATCTTTTTGCAAATGAGTCTTTTTCTTTTCCGCTCACTGTTTTTCCATTTTTCTTTTTGTACAAAAAATAAATGGCAATGTTTTCAAAATGATAACTTTATTTCACTTTTTCTAAACAAGATTAAAATCAAATCACTAAAATGAACAAACTGAACCCTTGCAGAGAGTGCCTTCCAGACAGCACCGACAACAGCACGGCTATGACTTCGTATGACTTTGACAATCCAATCAATCAAGCTGATGAAGGGGTTGAAGAAGAGTATGAGCTTCCTGAAGAGCTAGCCAGATTGTTGAGACAAGAGGAAAGGTTTATCACTCCTCATCAGGAGGAGGTCGAAAAGATTAATCTTGGTACAGATGAAGACGTGAAAGAAGTTAGAATCGGGGCCTGTTTGCAAGACTCAGTGAAGAGACAACTGATTGACCTGCTTCAGGAATATGTGGATGTGTTTGCTTGGTCTTATCAAGATATGCCAGGGTTGGACACCGACATTGTTGTGCACAAGCTGCCTTTAAGAGAAGAATGCCCATCGGTTAAACAGAAGCTACGCCGTACTCGCCCAGACATGGCCATGAAAATCAAGGAGGAGGTACAAAAACAATGGGACGCCGGGTTCCTTGCTGTAACTAGCTATCCACCGTGGGTTGCTAATATTGTGCCTGTGCCTAAGAAGGACGGCAAAGTAAGAATGTGTGTTGACTACCGGGACCTGAACAGAGCTAGCCCAAAAGATGACTTCCCATTACCTCACATTGACGTATTGGTGGATAACACAGCTCAGTTCTCGGTATTCTCCTTCATGGACGGATTTTCAGGATATAACCAGATTAAAATGTCACCTGAAGACATGGAGAAGACAACCTTCATCACACCCTGGGGCACTTTCTGTTATAAGGTGATGCCATTCGGATTGAAGAACGCTGGTGCAACATATCAACGGGCTATGGTAACATTATTCAACGATATGATCCATAAAGAAATCGAATGCTACGTGGATGACATGATTGCCAAGTCCCTTACTGAAGAAGATCACCTAGTGAATCTGCTGAAGCTGTTCAAGCGTCTGAGGAAATACCAACTGAAGTTGAACCCCAACAAATGCACATTCGGGGTGCGATCTGGTAAACTGCTGGGATTTATTGTGAGCGAGAAAGGGATTGAAGTTGACCCTGATAAAGTCAAAGCTATTCAAGAAATGCCTGCACCGAAGTCAGAAAAAGAAGTTCGAGGGTTCTTAGGACGATTGAACTATATTTCACGGTTCATATCTCACCTTACAGCAACCTGTGAACCTTTGTTCAAGTTGTTAAGAAAGGAACAAACGGTCAGGTGGAATGAAGACTGCCAGAGGGATTTTGACAAGATCAAGGAGTAGTTACAAGAGCCTCCAATCTTTATGCCTCTAGTTGAAGGAAGACCTCTAATCATGTACTTGACAGTATTAGAAGAGTCAATGGGGTGTGTGTTGGGCCAGCATGACGAGTCTGGTCGAAAAGAGTATGCAATATACTACCTAAGCAAAAAGTTACCGACTGTGAACAACGTTATTCACTGCTCGAGAAAACTTGCTGTGCTTTAGCGTGGGCTGCTCGCCGACTGAGACAGTATATGTTGACCCACACTACCTTGCTGATCTCAAAGATGGATCCAGTCAAGTACATATTTGAGAAGCCAGCACTTACCGGACGGGTTGCAAGATGGCAGATGATTCTCACAGAATATGACATTCAGTACACGTCTCAGAAAGCCATCAAGGGCAGTGTACTGTCTGAATATCTTGCTGAGCAACCCATCGATGATTACCAGCCTATGAGATTTGACTTCCCTGATGAAGACATCATGTTCATAAAAGCAAAAGATCATGAAGAGCCTATTCACACTGAAGGGCCTGACCCAGAAGAAGAATGGACTATGATGTTTGATGGGGCTGTTAATATGAATGGTCGTGGTGTTGGTGCAGTACTCATTACACCTAAGGGAGTCCACATGCCTTTCTCGGCAAAACTCACCTTCAACTGCACTAACAACGAAGCTGAATACGAAGCTTGCATTATGGGTCTTGAGGAAGCCATTGACCTCAGGATCAAGACATTGACTGTATTCGGAGATTCAGCTCTGGTAGTTAATCAGACCAACGGCAAATGGTACACGCACCAGGATCATCTGATACCTTACAGGGATTATACGAGGAGGTTATTGACTTTCTTTACAACAGTCAAGCTTGAGTATATCCCTCGGGACGAGAATCAGTTTGCATATGCTCTTGCCACCATTTCATCCATGATCAAAGTTCAGGCTGCCAACTTTGTACCTCAAATATCAGTGTCCAGACTCGACAGACCGGCATATGTATTTGCAGCAGATGTTGTTAAGGATGATAAGCCTTGGTACCATGACATTAAGTGCTTCTTGGAGGACCAAACATACCCACCTGGGGCATCTTCCAATGATAAGAAGACTTTGAGAAGGCTTGCTGGTAGTTTCTTTCTGAACACTGATGGTTCCCTGTACAAGAGAAACTTTGATATGGTACTCCTCAGATGTGTCGACAGAACAGAAGCAGATTTGTTGATGCACGAGGTGCACGAAGGATCCTTTGGTACCCATGCAGGAGGGCATGCCATGGCTAAGAAGTTGCTAAGATCAGGCTATTACTGGATCACGATGGATGCAGACTGTTGTGCCTACGCTAGAAAATGCCATAAATGCCAGATTTATGCGGATAAGGTGCATGTGCCTCCCAATCCTTTGAATGTGATGTCGTCACCGTGGCCCTTTGCTATGTGGGGCATTGACATGATTGGCAAGATTGAACCAACTGCTTCGAATGGCCACAGATTCATCTTGGTTGCCATTGACTATTTCACCAAGTGGGTCGAAGCAGCTTCGTATGCAAACGTTACAAGGCAAGTGGTAGCCCGATTTCTAAGGAGAGACATCATCTGTCGATATGGAGTTCCCGAGCGAATCATTACTGATAATGGTTCCAACTTAAACAACAAGATGATGGCAGAGCTATGCCGGGACTTCAAAATTCAACACCACAATTCTTCTCCTTACAGGCCAAAGATGAATGGCGCTGTTGAGGCAGCAAATAAAAATATCAAGAAGATTGTGCAGAAGATGGTAGTCACCTACAAAGACTGGCATGAAATGCTACCATTCGCCTTGCATGGGTACCGCACGTCAATCAGAACATCCACTGGGGCAACACCGTATCAGCTTGTGTACGGTATGGAAGCAGTCCTACCTGTTGAAGTCGAATTGCCCTCCCTACGGGTACTGATGGATGTTAAGCTGAACGAAGCAGAATGGGTCCGGTCCCGATACGAGCAACTGAGTCTGGTTGAAGAGAAAAGATTGGCTGCAATCTGTCATGGGCAGTTATATCAGAGAAGAATGAAGAAAGCTTTCGATCAGAAAGTCAGGCACCGAGAGTACCAAGTAGGAGATCTTGTGCTAAAAAGAATCCTCCCTCCTCATACAGACCACAGGGGCAAATGGACACCGAATTATGAAGGACCATTTGTAGTAAAGAAAGTTTTCTCCGGTGGAGCGCTGATGCTCAGCACTATGGATGGTGAAGATTTCCCGTCCCCTGTGAATTCAGATGCAGTTAAAAAATACTTCGCATAAAATGACCCGCTGGACATAAAAACAGAATGTAAGTCCAGGCAAAAATAGGGCATCCCGGCGAGTCAAAAACAGAATAAAAGACTCGGGCAAAAATAAGGGGAAAATGAAAAAATGTACACCCGCTGAGTTGAAAAGCCACATTGGACAACTCAGGCAAAAATGGTTATCCCGATGGATTGAAAACCCGAAAGGGCGATCCATGCAAAATAAGGGAATAAGCGAACAACTGCACTCTGAATTCGTCTGTATCGTTTACAACCTGGTAAGCTTCAAAAGGATCAAGTTTCAATCAGAATCAGCCCTCTTCAGAAAGCGAGACGAGAAGAACGTCAAATGTCATACAAGTCATAGCAAAAGGGAAAGCTCCTTAAAATGTCATCAACATTGCCAGCATTTTGTTTCTCAATTTGTAACAATCTCCTCATTTCAGGAGATATGTTTCTTTGACTGTATCTTGCCAATTCAGGGCATATGAATTAATAAAATCAGATCTTCAGTCACGTCTCGTCTTGTACATTTTTATTTGCAAAAATGTCTGATGTCTCTCTAAAAAAAAAACATGGTTGCATAAATACAGATGCTTATCTTCAAAAATAAAAAATACGTGCTTGCAGGAAATATGCTTACTCTCAGAAGTGTCTAACTCCTATGACGGAATCCAGTAAAGGATACCTCGGGACTACTTATGCGTTTCTCTATCTTTGCAGGATTGCAGGTATCCGAAGCACAACTTGGGGCATGTAGGCTTCACCCCAGCAAGTTGGCAGATCAACACTCAATCTTAGCACCCGAAGAGCTCTCTCCCCAGCTGAGTTGCCTCTCATGACTTCCCCCGGGTTGAGCTGCCACTTACTACTTCTCCCAGCCGAGGTGCCAGTCTTTCTTCCTCAGCAGAATACAAAAGCCAGGGAATCACTCCCCCACAGAGCTTCAGCCTCTATCGGAAGAGCAACGCACGAAGGGATCACAAAAAAGTAAGAAAAGCTCCTATAAACCCCAGCTGGGTCTCTCATTTACAAAGATATGTCTATCAATGACCTATATCCCCAAGCAATAGCATCTCATCAGATCTATCCAGTCATCTCACCCCCAGCTGGGATGTCCATTTCAAGCAGATCGACCAGAGATCTCCGCAGCAACGGGATCCGAATCCCGGATCGGTATCTTTTGCACGATCATAGCATTCGCATCATGTTCACCCACAAAGCGTAGCATTCCGTCTAATACGGAGCATTACGACAAAAATAAAACATACAGCATAATCATAAGCCATGTTTTGAATCAAACACTCGTGAATAATAAAAATCCATCAGTATACAGAAAACTCTCCCCCAGAGTCCCCAGCAAAAGCAGTTGCCTCATATTCACAAACACCAGTATATATTCCTTTTGACACCCGTCCGTGTCATCATTCCCCAGTAAAGTCGCCCGAGCCTTTCTTTACAAAGCAAACCACCAGTATTACGGATACTTCTTGACACCCGTCTGTGTCATACCCCAGCGGAAAACCAAGACTACTTTCTTTGCACTCACAGATACTCATATATACATTTCCTTGACACCCGTCCGTGTCATATCCCCAGCGTAGTCGCCTAAACTTTTGCAACCCATATACTTGTCCATATTATACTCTTCTCCTTTTGACACTCGTCCGTGTCACTCTCCCTAGCAGATAAATACTCATCTATACACCACTCATACTTATTTTACTTATACAGATACTCGTTCGTATCTTGTATACACCACTTAATATCCCCACAGATTCGACACTCGTCCGTGTTCTTTGTTAACCAGTTGGTACTCGTCCGTACCATCATCTTAGAACCTGCGTCAAGCGTTTGTTTCTACCTGATACTTGTCCGTATCATAGTCTTAAGGATGCTCGTCCGCATCTTTAATCCATACATTGTGTCAAACACTTTTTCCTTCCCGAATTAAGACACTCGCCTGTGTCTATCATTCCCCAGAAGAGTCCCTTCAGATTTGACACTCGTCAGTGTTCCTTGTTAACCAGTTGATACTCGTCCGTATCATCATCTCTAAACACGTGTCAGTACTTGTTTCTACCCGATACTCGTCCGTATCGTAGTCTTAAGGATGCTCGTCCGCATCTTTAATCTATACACACATCTAAACACTTATACCTTTCGTTTCTTGGGTGTAAATACTCGTCCGTATTTACTATTCCCCAGTAGATCGCCAACAAAGCAAATTTTTTCTTTTTATCTGACATTCGTCCTGTGTCATGATAAACCCTGAGAGCAGCCGTCCCCTGCTAGGTGGTCGTCCTCCACCTCTTGATGGTCGTCCTCCATCATGCTCATCCGATGGTCGTCCCCATCGTTGATTTTAGCGGCCGTCCCCTGCTAGGTGGTCGTCCTCCACCTCTTGATGATCGTCCTTCATCATTTTATCCAATGGCCGTCCCCATTGTTGACCTTTGGTTATCTAACATTCGTCCTATGTCATGATAAGCCCCGAGAGCAGCCGTCCCCTGCTAGGTGGTCGTCCTCCGCCTCTTGATGGTCGTCCTCCATCAGGCTCACCCGATGGCCGTCCCCATCGTTGACCTTTTATTCGGCATTCGTCCTATGTCGCGATATTTTCGGCAGCCGTACCCTGCCAGGTGGTCGTCCTCCACCTTAGATGATCGTCCCTCATCTTATACCCAACAGAGCAGCCGTCCCCTACTAGGTGATCGTCCTTCACCTTTGATGACCGTACCTCATCATCTGTTTACTTCATTTATTCTTTAACCCGATGGCCGTCCCCGTCGTGGTCCCTTTTATTTTTAGCCCGATGGCCGTCCCCATCGTTGCTTGCACTACTTTATGAACTTGATGGCCGTCCCCATCATGTTTCATTTAATCCCCAGAGAATTTTACAGCTTTACTTGATGGCCGTCCCCATCATAAGCCCTTTTATCCCCAGCATGTCGGCCGTCCCCGTCATTGCTTTATTTCCCGCACTTTTCTCAGCATGTCGGCCGTCCCCGTCATTGCTCTTTCCCAGCAGTCGTCCTCTGCTCGACGGTCGTCCTCCGTCGCCTACACTTTATAATACACTTTATTTTCTTTTACAATCTATATCCCTTTTCTTCTTCATTCTGTGAGTGCAAATTTTGGACTGTCTTTGGTATTCAACCACAAGTTATCTTGTTTGCCTGATAAGCCGTCGCTTACATCCTGCACAGCTAACTCATGTTTGAATAGGGGCAGCTGTAAACACCCCAAATTTGCCCTCACCCATTCACACCATGGCTTGTGATCATTTCATATGCATAAACACAATCATAACATCCTATACCACAATTTAATCGTGGAGAGATGAGAATTTAATCGTGTTCTGAAAGTTTTGCCCTAAATTTTCTTTTGCTTCGATTCATGTGTTTGATGAAATATAAATGATGTTTGTGATGGGGTTTCGATTCAGTGAGTTGTGGGAATCATTTCTGTGTTTTTAGATTCCATTTTAGTTGCGTTTTGAGGATTTTAGGGATTTTCAGGTGGGGTTCCCACCGGAGAAGACGACCGGAGGTCTTCTCCAGCCACCTGAAAATGATTAGGGTTTTAATCCCTGTAATTAAGGAAGTTTGAATCTCGTGCGTTGGATCAGTTGACTTGTTTGACTTGGCGCGTGTATGTGTGGCCCAAATGCACTCATTAAACCCTAATCACAATTAATTAATTCATAATTCAGTTTAGTCAGGTTTGAATGTGATCCATTAGATCTGGCGCGCAGTCAACAGCTTCCTTGCCAGATTCAATCTCAGCCTCTCATTCTGCATACTTCCATTTATTTTAATTTTATTTCATTTCTTTTATATTTCTTTTGTACAATTTATTTAAAATAGCAAAACTAATTTAAAAATTCTGAAATTTTTTATACAAGTTATTATTTAATTTCAGAACACAAAAATATTTTTATTTTTATTTTTAGCATTAAAAAAGTATTTTTAAATATTTAAAAGTTTATTTTTAATTGATTAATGAGAATGAATTAATTAAAAATACTTTTAGGTATTTAAAAATCACCAAAAAAATTCATGAAATGTTTAAAGACATTTAGAAACATTGTCCAACCTTCAAACCAAATTTCTTTTTTGATCTTGATGCATTTTGAGAATTTTTCATGGAATTAAAATCATTTTGATGCATTATTTTGATCCAAACTTCCAAAAATCATTTCTGCCTAACCATGAGGAGTTGGACTTTGATTCTTTTTGCATTGTGTTTAGCATAGCATGTAGTTTGTAGGATTAAATGGCCATGATTTGATCTTTCATTTTCCATTTGTTTGGTAATTTTCTTGTTAAGGAACCCTAAAACCCTAGAGAACTTAGGAAAATCATAACTTGAATTTGGTTAAGAGTTGGAACCTCTCCTTTGGGCTTTGATTCTAAACCCTGGACATGTGACTCTTTATTTGAGTCCCCCACCTTGGTTACTGGACTTATAAACCTCCATCTGGATTTCTTGAACATACTTGGCACTTGATCAGATCCAGCTCAGTCACAAGACCCTTGCATATCATTTGCATACATCCTCATTGCATCATTTTAACATGTGTTTATTTGTTTTCCAGGGTATCCATCCTATCATTTTGGCTTGGTTTTGACCCCATCATCAGCTTAGACCCATCTTCATCAACACTTGCTTCAGCTATCAGCCACCTGCTTCAGTCACTTGCATCCTCAGTCTCAGCCTATCAGTGGCCCATCTTCAGTGTTGTCCCCAGTCATCATCATCAACACCTATTCTTCATTAACATGGCACCTAAGAAGAGTAATATCTCCTATCACTTCTTTGAGCCTGAGCTAGCCAGCATCAGGAGGATTCAGACCTTGATTACTCCAGACCATATACCACTTTTTAGAGAACATTATGGAGGAATCCTTGATGTGGTTATGGATTTGGACCCTTCACAGAGGAGCTTGATACACACTTGCCTGCAGTTCTATGATCCCCCTCTGAGGTGCTTCACATTTCAGAATTTTCAGCTGGGACCATTGTTGGAGGAATATTCATCATTGGTTGGTGTACCCATCAGGAATGGAATCCCCTTCAACCCTGAGATGGCTTTCCCAAGTAATGAGGAGATAGCAAGAGCTTTACATCTGGAACCAGTTCTGATTGGGCAGAATTTGACATCTAAAGCTGGAGTCTCTGGTTTTCATCTGGATTTCTTGACTTCTCAGGCTAGTCTGAAGGCCTCCCTGGGGGAGTGGAAGGCAATCTGTGCTCTGTTGGCCCTTAGCATATATGGGGTCATTTTATTTGCAGATGAGCCTAGGTTTGTTAGCAAAAGTGCAATCCATCTTTTCATCCTGAGAAACCCAGTGCCCACCTTACTGGGAGATCTTTACTACTCTGTTCATCAAAGGAATGAAAAGAAAAGGGGAAGATTAGTGAGATGCTGTGCTCCTTTGTTCCATACTTGGCTACTCAAGCACTTGCCAAAGACTGATGCATTCTTAAACCCTCATCAGCAGAAGAACTGGGCTAGGAGGCTTGTTGCTCTAACCTCAGATGATATCAGATGGTGTACTCAGAGTACTAAGGGCAGAGACATCATTACAAGTTGTGGGCAATTTCCCAATGTGCCTCTGATTGGAGTGAAGGGTTGCATCAATTACAACCCTCTGCTATTCAAAAGACAACTGGGCTATGCATTAGTCCACCCTCCTAGAACACAGGATCTGACTGAGACCCTTTATTGTGAGATCAAGCCTAATCTGGCTGTTGTCAGGCAAGCATCCTGGGCTTGGGACAATATCCAGACCAAGGGAATGGCCATCCTTGGGAGATGCAACAATGTAGCCTCAGCCCAGTACTATGGGTGGTCTCATGCCAGGGCTCAGTTATCTGGAATGCCTTTCAATATTGAAGATATGCCTGGACCTTCCACAGCACCACCTCCAGCAACGGTCATCTTAGAGGAGTTTGAGAAATTGAAAGAGAGAAATGAGAAGTTGACTCAGGCTCTACAGAAGACCCTCTGGGAGAGGAGTGATGGTAGATTGGATATTGAAAGGCTGGAAAAGCTGAAAGTGGAGCATTTGGCTAGAATTGAGAAGTCTGAGGATTACATTAAGAAGTCTAGGGCTGGAGAACAGATCTTGAAGAATGCCTGCAAGGAAGCTCAGTTCCAGAAGGCCAGGACTGATTTGTATCTGAAGGAGAGTCAGGCTAGGTGGGTCAGGATCACCGAAGCCCGTACTCAAGAGGACAAAAGGACTCAGGATAAGATTGAGCAACTGGAGGCTAGTGCAAAAGAGCAACAGGAAGCCCTGGCAGCAGCCCAGAGGGAGGTCTCAGAGTTGAAGATCAGAGCTGGAGTGAAGAAGTCAAAGGACCAGAGTCAGCACAAGAAGCTAACAGCAGCTGTTGCCACAAGGAATCTCCTTATCAGGAATCTTACAGAGCGTCCAGCTGATCCTGTGACTGAAGCACTTCTTAAGGAAGTTCAGGAGGATGAATTTGGCCTCGGTGTTTGACTTTTTTCTTGTTGTTGCCTTCATTTTTATGTACTTTTCTTTATGTTGTATTTTTGACCCCTCAGAGGGCGTATGTTGTAAGAAAAAACAAACTATGTAACATTTACCTTTTTGTAATATATGTGTTAGTTTGTTTCATCTGAATTCTTCAAGTAACATCACAAGCATCTTCTTCAAGGGGTCTGGAAAGGTCAAAACCAAGTGCCAAGCCGGATACCTTAGAAACAAATAGACACACTGCATTGCATACTAACCTTTTGTTTTGTCTTGTAGGTTTTTGTTTTATTGTTGCTAACTCTGTTGTGACCTCAGGAATTATTGCTCGACGTCGAGGGTTTCCACTCAACCGTCCACACAGATACCCCACCCGCAACAATCTTCCGGGCATACAGATGGACCAAGTACAGCAGGACCTTACAGAGGTCAGGAACCAAATGGCCAACGAGAGGTTGGAAATGAGGAATCAAATGACACAATTTATGGAGGTGATGAACAATATGGCTCAAAGCCAGGAGAGATTGAGAGCCTTGGTAGAAAGGCAGAATCAGGAAGATCCCCATATAGGGACTGCTGGAACTAGCAACAATGAGAGGGTCCAACCTCATGTCAATCCACCTGTATTTGGACCCCACCTTCATCCAGAGGTCAATATTCCTGCAAATGTTCAAAGGACTGCCACTGCAGGCAGGGTGCTGCAAGAAGACCCCCAGGAAGATCAGTTCACAGTGATGGGAGCTGGGGAGGAAGCCTATGACAGAAGGCTGGAGGAAATTGCTGAAAAATTAAGATCCTTGGAGTCTCAAAACTCTTTGGGTTTTGATGTTATGGACATGGGCTTGGTGGACGGGGTCAGGATTCCCCATAAGTTTAAGCCTCCTTGTTTTGAAAAATACAACGGGACTTCCTGCCCACGGACCCATTTACAATCCTTTCTGGGGAGGCTGAAGGCCTATACCATGGACGAAAAGCTATGGATGTTTTATTTTGAGGATAGCTTAACTGGAGCATCGAGGGAATGGTATTCCCACCTGACAAGAGCAACTATTAGATGCTGGAAAGACCTGGCAGAGACCTTTATCAGACAGTATCAGTACAACTTAGATATGGCTCCCAACAGGACTCTCCTGATGGGAATGTCTCAGTCATCCAGGGAAAGCTTCCGCGAATACGCTCAAAGGTGGAGACAGCTTGCTGCTGCTGTTCATCCACCCATGTCAGAGAGGGAGATGGCAGATATGTTTATGAACACCCTCCAAGGAACGTACATTGACAGGCTAGCTGCCTTCTCTTCAACCAGCTTTGCAGATGTTGTCATAGCTGGGGAAAGAATTGAGAGCCTGTTAAAGATGGGCAAAATTTCTGACAACGGTGCCAGCTCGTCCAGCAATACAAGGAAACCTTTTGTAGGCCCAAGAAGAACTGGTGAGACCAATGCTATCCATGCCAGCAGGGGCAGACCCCAATATGTTCATAGGTCTGTGGCAGCAGTCACCATTCCCGCTCCAGCTCATCCACAACCAGCTTATCAACCACCGCAACAAAATTATCAGCAACAACCTCAGTATCAGCAACAAACTCAGTATCCTCCGAGAAATTACAACAACAGCAACACCAACAACAATAATCAGCAGAGACCATTCCAACAGAGACCTTCTCAGGCCAACAGGGTGATCGATCCGATCCCTATGCCCTATGCAACATTGCTGCCACAACTCTTGAAACTCAACCTAGTTGAGCTCAGGACGTTGGCACCTCCGGATCCTAACAGTCTGCCCAGAAATTACGACTCCAACGCCAGATGTGCTTTCCATTCAAATGCACCTGGCCATAGTACAGAGAAGTGCAGAGCTTTGCACATGAAGGTACAAGACCTGGTAGACTCCAAGGCTCTGAACTTTGCACCACCACCGAATGTTAACAAAAACCCTATGCCACACCACGGAGGCCCCAAAATCAATGCTATTGAAGAAGACAAGCTGTCTTACTTGATAACCAGTGTGGGTCAGATTCGGACACCGTTGGTAGAGATTAAAGCTCAACTCCTCGAATGTCAAATGTTCCCGGGATGTGAGTTAGGGTGTGCTTATTGCAACATTTCAGTGAATGGTTGTGATAACTTGAGGGATGGCATAGATGGTCTCATCCAGAGTGGCCTGCTTCAAATTACAACATCAATTCCAACAAATCCAGCAATCTCAGTAACAACAATGTCTTCTACAACTACAGCAACCATTGTTCCAAACAACTCTTCGATCTTATCAACAAATGTTTCATCTGTCATTTCAACCGACCAGATATCAACGAACATTCCTTCTACAACTTCAGCACCACTTCATTTTGAATCTCCTACAACAACAACACCCATCCTTCCAACAATGCCTCCTAGAACATCAGCAGCAAACCATGAAGATGTCTCAGCAGTTACGATTTATTATGATCCTGAAAATGATTCTGCCTAAGCAAATTCAAAGACCCACTGCCGAAGCAGAAGCTGCTGCCAAGGCAAAAGGGAAGAGCATGGTGCAAGAAGAGCAGGTTGTTAGAGAAGCTTTAAAAACACCTTTTGATCAAGAAGTTGATGAGTTCATGAGAATCATCAAGAAAAGTGATTATAAAATAGTGGACCAGCTTCACCAGACGCCTTCCAAGATCTCCATTCTATCATTGCTTATGTTCTCCGAGGCCCATCGGAACGCACTACTCAAAGTCTTGCACGCAGCATATGTGCCGGAAGAGATCACGGTCAATCAGTTAGAAGCTGTAGTTGGAAATGTTAATGCTAGTAATGGACTAGGATTCACCAACACTGATTTGACTTCAGAAGGCCGCAATCATAACAAAGCCTTGCACATTACCATGGAATGTAAAGGTGCAGTCCTTTCCCATGTGCTAGTGGACACTGGGTCATCCCTCAACGTCTTACCCAAAAAGGCTCTTGTGAAACTGGAATATGAAGGATTGGCATTACGACCCAGTAACTTAGTAGTAAGAGCTTTTGACGGTTCTAAGAGATCGGTTCTGGGAGAAATTGAGTTGCCTGTAACGATTGGCCCGCAAACTTTCAAAACGACCTTCTACGTGATGGACATTCAGCCTGCCTACAGCTGTTTGTTGGGTAGACCATGGATTCATGCCGCTGGCGCAGTAACGTCTACCCTTCACCAGAAGTTAAAATTTGAGTGGGAAGGTCAAGTCGTTACTATCTGTGGAGAGGAGGATATATTTGTTAGCCACCTGGCTACTTATAAATATATTGAGATGGATGGGGAGATCCACGAGACGATGAGTCAAGGGTTTGAGGCCCTAAATATTAATGAAACCTCTGCTGTGCTTGGGACCTCTATGACATCCTACCAACAAGCCCGGAAGGAGGTGGAAGAAGGAAACGCTCAAGGCTGGGGCAAACTGTTGCCTGTGGAGAAGAAAGGAGATAGATTTGGGTTGGGTTACAAACCAACTCAAGAAGATCAAACAGAGGCTGCCAAGAAGCCCAACTTTGTTAGTGGGGGGATGCTTACCCCCGATGCTGTCAACAACTTGGAAGATGAGTTGGAAGAAGAGCGCAACCTGGAAAGCTGGATTCGTCCAAGGATCCCGGGGAGCAGTATCTCAAACTGGTCTTCCCAGGAAATTATAAGGGTTACTCCTGCAGAGTAATTATTATTTTATGTATATTTTGAGCATGCATCAAGTCTTGCATCTTGCCCAAGATGACAAGACTCATTTTGTAATCGGGCCATCTGTAATTTTTGTGCAACAAGATTAATCAATGACAATCAGACATCTTTTGCAAATGAGTCTTTTTCTTTTCCGTTCACTGTTTTTCCATTTTTCTTTTTGTACAAAAAATAAATGGCATTGTTTTCAAAATGACAACTTTATTTCACTTTTTCTAAGCAAGATTAAAATCAATCACTAAAATGAACAAACTGAACCCTTGCAGAGAGTGCCTTCCAGACCGCACCGACAACAGCACGGCTATGACTTCGTATGACTTTGACAATCCAATCAATCAAGCTGATGAAGGGGTTGAAGAAGATTATGAGCTTCCTGAAGAGCTAGCTAGGTTGTTGAGACAAGAGGAAAAGGTTATCACTCCTCATCAGGAGGAGGTGGAAACGATTAATCTTGGTACAGATGCAGATGTGAAAGAGGTTAAAATCGGGGCCGGCTTACAAAACTCAGTGAAGAAACAACTGATTGACCTGCTTCAAGAGTATGTGGACGTGTTTGCTTGGTCTTATCAGGATATGCCAGGGTTGAACACCGACATAGTTATGCACAAGCTGCCTTTAAGAGAAGATTGCCCACCGGTTAAACAGAAACTGCACCGTACTCGCCCAGATATGGCAATGAAGATCAAAGAAGAGGTACAAAAGCAATGGGACGCCGGGTTCCTTGCTGTAACTAGCTATCCACCGTGGGTTGCTAATATAGTACCTGTGCCTAAGAAAGATGGCAAAGTAAGGATGTGTGTTGATTACCGGGACCTGAACAGAGCCAGCCCGAAAGATGATTTCCCATTACCTCACATTGATGTATTGGTGGATAACACGGCTCAGTTTTCGGTATTCTCCTTCATGGATGGATTTTCAGGATACAATCAGATTAAAATGTCGCCTGAAGACATGGAGAAGACAACCTTCATCACACCCTGGGGCACTTTCTGTTATAAGGTGATGCCATTCGGATTGAAGAACGCTGGTGCAACATATCAACGGGCTATGGTAACGTTGTTCCACGATATGATCCATAAAGAAATCGAGTGTTATGTGGATGACATGATTGCCAAGTCCCTTACAGAGGAAGACCACCTGGTAAATCTGCTGAAGCTATTCAAGCGTCTGAGGAAATACCAACTGAGGTTGAACCCCAACAAATGCACATTCGGGGTGCGATCTGGTAAGCTGCTGGGATTTATTGTAAGCGAGAAAGGGATTGAGGTTGACCCTGATAAAGTCAAAGCCATTCAAGAAATGCCTGCACCGAAGTCTGAAAAGGAAGTTCGAGGGTTCTTAGGTCGATTGAACTACATTTCACGGTTCATATCTCACCTTACTGCAACCTGCGAACCCTTGTTTAAACTATTAAGAAAAGAACAGACGGTCAGTTGGAATGAAGATTGCCAAAAGGCTTTTGACAAGATCAAAGAATACCTGCAAGAACCTCCAATCCTTATGCCTCCAGTCGAAGGAAGACCTCTGATAATGTACTTGACAGTATTAGAAGAGTCAATGGGGTGTGTGCTGGGCCAGCATGACGAGTCTGGTCGAAAAGAGTATGCAATATACTACCTGAGCAAAAAGTTTACCGACTGTGAACAACGTTATTCACTTCTCGAGAAAACTTGCTGTGCTTTAGCGTGGGCTGCTCGCCGACTGAGACAGTATATGTTGACCCACACCACTTTGCTGATATCCAAGATGGATCCAGTTAAGTACATTTTCGAGAAGCCAGCTCTTACCGGACGGGTTGCAAGATGGCAGATGATTCTCACAGAATATGACATCCAGTACACCTCTCAGAAAGCCATCAAGGGCAGTGTACTATCTTAATATCTTGCTGAGCAACCTATTAATGACTACCAGCCTATGAGATTTGACTTCCCTGATGAAGACATCATGTTCATAAAAGCAAAAGATCATGAAGAGCCTATTCACACTGAAGGGCCTGACCCGGAAAAAGAATGGACTATGATGTTTGATGGGGCTGTCAACATGAATGGTCGTGGTGTTGGTGCAGTACTTATCACACCTAAAGGAGTTCACATGCCTTTCTCGGCAAAACTCACCTTCAACTGCACTAACAACGAAGCTGAATACGAAGCTTGCATTATGGGTCTTGAGGAAGCCATTGACCTCAGGATCAAGACTTTAACTGTATTCGGAGATTCAGCTCTGGTAGTTAATCAAACCAACGGAAAATGGTATACCCACCAAGATCATCTGATACCTTACAGGGATTATACAAGAAGGCTATTGACTTTCTTCACAACAGTCAAGCTTGAGTATATCCCTCGGGACAAGAATCAATTTGCAGATGCCCTGGCTACCATTTCATCTATGATCAAAGTTCAAGCAGCCAACTTTGTGCCGCAGATTTCAGTGTCCAGACTCGACAGACCAGCATATGTGTTCGCAGCAGATGTTGTCAAAGATGACAAGCCTTGGTTCCATGACATTAAGTTCTTCTTGGAGGATCAAACATACCCATCTGGGGCATCTTCCAATGATAAGAAAACTTTGAGAAGGCTTGCTGGTAGTTTCTTTCTGAACACTGATGGTTCTTTATACAAAAGGAACTTTGATATGGTACTCTTCAGGTGCGTTGATAGAACGGAAGCAGACTTGTTAATGCACGAGGTGCACGAAGGATCCTTTGGTACCCATGCGGGAGGGCATGCCATGGCTAAGAAATTGCTAAGATCAGGTTATTATTGGATCACAATGGATGCCGACTGTTGTGCTTATGCCAGGAAATGCCATAATTGCCAGATTTATGCAGACAAGGTGCATGTGCCTCCCAATCCTTTGAACATAATGTCTTCACCATGGCCCTTTGCCATGTGGGGCATTGACATGATCGGCAAGATCGAACCGACTGCTTCAAATGGCCACAGATTCATCCTGGTCGCTATTGACTATTTCACCAAGTGGGTCGAAGCAGCTTCATATGCAAATGTTACAAGGCAAGTGGTAGCCAGATTTCTGAAGAGAGATATCATCTGTCGGTACGGAGTTCCCGAGCGAATCATTACTGACAATGGTTCCAACTTAAACAACAAAATGATGGCAGAGCTGTGCCGGGACTTCAAGATCCAACACCACAATTCTTCTCCTTACAGGCCAAAGATGAACGGCGCTGTTGAGGCAGCTAATAAGAATATCAAGAAGATTATGCAGAAGATGGTAGTCACCTACAAGGACTGGCACGAGATGTTACCATTTGCCTTGCATGGGTACCGCACGTCAATCAGAACATCCACTGGGGCAACACCGTATCAACTTGTGTATGGTATGGAGGCAGTCCTACCGGTTGAAGTTGAATTACCCTCCTTACGGGTACTGATGGATGTTAAGCTGAACGAAGCAGAGTGGGTCCGGTCCCGATACGAACAACTGAGTCTGGTCGAAGAGAAAAGATTGGCTGCAATCTGTCATGGGCAGCTGTATCAGAGAAGAATGAAGAAAGCCTTCGATCAGAAAGTCAGGCATCAAGAGTACCAAGTAGGAGATCTTGTGCTGAAGAGAATCCTCCCTCCTCATACAGACCACAGGGGCAAATGGACTCCGAATTATGAAGGACCATTCGTGGTAAAGAAAGTTTTCTCTGGTGGAGCACTCATGCTCAGTACCATGGATGGCGAAGACTTCCCGTCTCCTGTGAATTCAGATGCAGTTAAAAAATACTTCGCATAAAATGACCCGCTGGACATAAAAACAGAATGTAAGTCCAGGCAAAAATAGGGCATCCCGGCGATTCAAAAACAGAATAAAGGACTCGGGCAAAAGTAAGGGAAAGTAAATAAAAAATGTATACACCCGCTGAGTTGAAAAGCCGCATTGGACAACTCAGGCAAAAATGGGTATCCCGATGGATTGAAAACCCGAAAGGGCGATCCATGCAAAATAAGGGAATAAGCGAACAACTGCACTCTGAATTCGTCTGTGTCACCTACAACTTGGTAAGCTTCGAAAGGATCAAGCTTCTGTCAGAACCAGCTTTCTTCAGAAAGCAAGACGAGAAGAGCGTCAAAAGTCATACGAGTCATAGTAAAGAGGAAGCTCCTTAAAGCGTCATCAACATTGCCAGCATTTTGTTTCTCAATTTGTAGCAATCTCCTCATTTCAGGGGATTTGTTTCTTTGACTGTATCTTGCCAATTCAGGGCACGTGAATTAATAAAATCAGATTTTCAGTCATGTTTCATTTTGTACACTTTTTATTTTTGCAAAAATGTCTGATATCTTAAGAGAAAAAAACTGATTGCATAAGTACAAATGCCCATCTTCAAAAGATATAATAAAGTCACATGCTTGCGGGAAATATACTTACTCTCAGAAGTGTTTAAACTCCTATGACGGAATCCAGTAAAGGATACCTCGGGATTACTTGTGCGTTTCCCTATCTTTGCAGGATTGCAGGTATCCAGAACGCAACTTGGGGCACGAAAGCTTCACTCCAGCAAGCTGACAAATCAACACTCAGCCTTAGCACCCGAAGTGTCTTCTTCCCGGCTGAGTTGCCACTTATCACTCATCCCCATCAGAGTTTCCAGGCATCACTTCTCCAACAGGGCGACACTAGAAGGCGCCCATATCCCCGGTTGAGTCAAGAATCCTCCTCGACAGAATCTCTAAGAAGATCTTTCAGTGATCTCTCTTTCCCCCAGCCGAGTTGCCATTTCATCAGCCAAGTACAAAAGCCAGGAACCATCTCCCACAGAATTTCAGCCTCTATTCAGAAGAGCAACGCACGAAGGAGTCACAACAGAGTAAAAGAAGAGCTTCTACAAACCCCAGTTGGGTCCCTTATTACAAGAATATGTCAATCAGTGACTTCTCTCCCCAAGCAGAACCATCTCACCAGATCTACCAATGATCTCATCCCCAGCTGGGATGATCACTTCAGACAGATCGACCAGAGATCTTCATAGCAACGGGACCCGAGTCCCGGATCGGTATCTTTTGCACGATCATAGCATTCGCATCATATTCACCAAACAAAGCGTAGCATTCCGTCTTAAGAACGGAGCATTACGGCAAAAATCAAACATATTGCATAATCATAAGCCATGTTTCAAATCAAACACTTGTGATTAATAAACAGTATACAGAAAAATTTCCCCCAGAGTCCCCAGCAAAAAGCAGTTGCCTCACATTCACCAGTATATACTCCTTTTGATACCCGTCCGTGTCATTATTCCCCAGTAAAGTCGCCTGAACAATCTTTACAAACAAGATCACTCACATTGCAAATACTTTTTGACACCCGTCCGTGCCATATCCCCAGCAGAAAGCCAAAGACATCCTCTTTGCACTCACATATACTTATATACATTTCCTTGACATCCGTCCATGTCACTTTCCCAGCACAGTAATGTAAACATCTTGTATACCAGATATTTGTTTATACTACTCGTCTCTTTTTGACACTCGTCCGTGTCACACTCTCCCCAGCAGATTGAACACTCATCCATATATCACTCATACTTTTCACTCTCATTTCACTTATACAGATACCCGTCCATATCTCGTATACATCATTTATATCCACGCAGATTCGACACTAGTCCCTGTTCTTTGTTAACCAGTTGGTACCCGTCCGTATCATCATCTCAGAACATGTGTCAAGCGTTTGTTTCTACATGATACTCGCCCGTATCATGGTCCTAAGGATGCTCGTCCGCATCTTTAATCCATACACTGTGTCAAACACTTTTTCTTGGATATAAACACTCGTCCGTGTCTACTATTCCCCAGAAGAGTCTCCTCAGATTCAACACTCGTCCGTGTTCTCTGTTAACCAGTTGATACTCGTCCGTATCATCATCTCTGAACACGTATCAGTACTTGTTTCTACCTGATACTCGTCCGTATCATAATCTTAAGGATGCTCGTCCGCATCTTTACTCTATACACAATACCAGACACTTATACCTTTTATTTCTCGGATGTAAACACTCGTCCGTGTTTACTATTCCCCAGTAGATCGCCTACAAAGCAAATTTTCTTTTATCTGACATTCGTCCTATGTCATGATAAACCCTGAGAGCAGTCGTACCCTGCTAGGTGGTCGTCCTCCACCTCTTGATGGTCGTCCTCCATCATGCTCATCCGATGGCCGTCCCCATCGTTGTTTTATTTAGCAGCCGTCCCCTGCTAGGTGGTCGTCCTCCACCTCTTGATGATCGTCCTTCATCATTTTATCCAATGGCCGTCCCCATTGTTGATTTTGGTTATCTGACATTCGTCCTATGTCATGATAAACCCTGAGAGCAGCCGTCCCCTGCTAGGTGGTCGTCCCCCACCTCTTGATGGTCGTCCTCCATCATGCTCGCCCGATGGCCGTCCCCATCGTTGACCTTTATCCGGCATTCGTCCTATGTCGCGATATTTTCGGCAGCCGTACCCTGCCAGGTGGTCGTCCTCCACCTTAGATGACCGTCCCTCATCTTAACCCAACAGAGCAGCCGTCCCCTGCTAGGTGATCGTCCTTCACCTTTAATGACCGTACCTCATCATCTGTTTATTTGATTTATTCTTTAACCCGATGGCCGTCCCCGTCGTGGTCCCTTTTTTCCTTTCAGTTTAGCCCGATGGCCGTCCCCATCGTTGGTTACTCTACTTTATGAACTTGATGGCCATCCCCATCATTTTTCAGAGGATCTTATAGTTTTGCTTGATGGCCGTCCCCATCATAATCTCCTTTTTTTTCCCAGCTAGTCGGCCGTCCCCGTCTTTGCTCTACCTTTTATCCCCAGCATGTCGGTCGTCCCCGTCATTGCTTTACTTTCCCGCTTTTATCCCCAGCATGTCGGCCGTCCCCGTCATTGCTTTCCCGCTTTTATCCCCAGCATGTCGGCCGTCCCCGTCATTGCTCTTTCCCCAACAGTCGTCCTCTGCTCGACGGTTGTCCTCCGTCGCCCATACTTTACAATATACTTTGTTTTCTTTTACAATCTATATCCCTTTTCTTCTTCATTCTGTGAGTGCAAATTTTGGACTGTCTTTGGTATTCAACCACAAGTTATCTTGTTTGCCTGTTAAGCCGTTGCTTACACCCTGCACAGCTAACTCATGTTTGAATAGGGGCAGATGTAAACACCCCAAATTTTCCCTCACCCATTCACACCATGGTTTGTGATCATTTCATATGCATAAACACAATCATACCATCTCATATCACAATTGTGAGTCATTGCATTGGTTCTAAGTCATCTGCATCTAGGGTTTGTGATCTGAGCAATCCAAGAGCTTCTTGAGCCACTCCAAAGGTCATCAATCACTTCAGAGGGGTCCATGCATGTTCAAGCACCATATTATATCCTCTCAAAGTCAAGAATGTCAAAGAATCACAAGAACTGAGAATGGCATGGAAGCAGAGCCAGGTTTGGCTGCACAGATGACCTAGAATTAGGGTTTTGGTTTCAAAGGCCATAACTCCAAATTTTTTGGTCATTCTTGTTTCTGTTGGTCTCTATATGGTATAGGGAGTATGCATATCAATTTTCATGAAGAAATTCCATGGGGAAGTCATCTGATCAAGAGTTGACTTTCTGAACAAGTCAGTGCAAAATTAGGGCATCTGAGGCCCCCAATGACCCAACCAAGGGGTGATCTTCATCATTTTGAGTGTATATGATCTTTATTTGATCATGGAAGAAGTTGGAAGTTCACAAAATTTAAGAATCTCAAGTTTTTGCAAAGTTGACTTTTTTGGGCAAGTTTGACTTTTAATGAAATGTCATTTTATGTAACTTTTTCAACCCTTACGTTTTGATCCAAAAATGCTTCAAATGAAAAAACTTTGGTCATGAAAGTTGTAGATTAGATCTTTCCCTTTTCAAAAAGTACAAAAACATGACCTAATTCATTTTGGATCAAAAGTTATGGTGCATCAAAGTTGGCAAAAATCACTAAAATTCAAGTTATGCACCAAAGAGGAAACTTGCAAAATGTTGTACCAAGACAATTTGTGACTTCTAGTTGATGTCAAACCATTACAAAAACATCACATGTGACCTAAAAAATCAGAATGGACCAAGAGTTTCTCATTTGTTTGGCCTTTGGAGCAAGTTATTTTCATAGAAAGCAAAAGCAAAGTCAAGTTGCAAAAGCTCATGATCACTTCCCATCCACTTGCTGCCTTGGATGCTGAACCACCCTAGCCTTTCCCCTCACCATGCTGCGCAGCCCTCAGCCCTTGTACTTGGCTAGAACAAGACCCATGCCCTCTCTTACACAAAGTTGACAATTTGCAAAAAGCACCATACCAATCAATAAAGCACATGTCATGTCATCTGACCAATAGGATTAGTTTATACAAACAAATGGCAAGCCAAACATCATAACAAGCAAGCCTGAAACCAGCAAGAACAACACACCCTCATTTTTCACCCTTGAAGCAAAAGCTTTCGAAACTCAGTGTACAAGCTACAAACACTTGAACAAACTCCACAGACCTTCTCAACTCATCATCCTGATCACAAAGAACCCCTCACCCTTGCCTGAAACTGCCTGAATCATAAACACGATTCTCACCTGAGCTTGAACAGAACTTGTTCAATCTCCCAAACCAGCCAGCACAAACTCCTTCTAAGCATCCAGACATCATCAAGGGACCATAAGGAGTGGATTTCATAAGGAGGGGAGGTCAGAAAGCTGCAAAGTTGAAAGCTTCGAAACTCAGGTAGCTCAAGAACTTTTTTTCCAGAAATGATTTTTAAAGTTCCTAAGTTGTTCTTTGTAGTTCACTGATCACTCTGATGTCTTTGGTTTTGAAAATGGTGGAGAGATGAGAGTTTAATCTGTTTCTGAAACTTTTTGCCCTAGGATTTGTTTGCTTCGATTCTCTCTGATTATGAGTGATAAATGATGTTTAAGTGAGGGGTTTGATTCGTTTTAGGGTGGGGAAGACTCCTGGATAGTTGGTTTTCATTTTCATAGCTTGTAGAATGATTTAGCATTTGAGCTCGCCGGAGAAGATGACCGGAACCACTGTTCCGGTCATCTGAAAGTCATTAAGGGCTGATTAGGGCTAATTAATTAGGGTTAGTGAGTTTGAATTCCAGCCGTGGGATCTGGAGCCAAGTCAATGCGCGCGTGTTTCAGTTTGAATGAGGGCCATTGGATCTGATTACTTTTCTATTTTCAGATTAAATTCTTTTTATTTTTCATATTATTTCATTTAATTTCCACAATTTATTAAAAATAGCAAAAATACTTTAAAAAATCTGAAATTTTTTATACAAGTTGTTATTTAATTTCAGAACACAAAAATATTTTTATTTTTATTTTTAGCATTAAAAAAGTATTTTTAAATATTTAAAAGTTTCTTTTTAATTAATTAATGAGAATTAATTAATTAAAAATACCTTTAGGTATTTAAAAATCACCAAAATATTCATGAAGCATTTAAAAACATTTAGAAACATTGTCCAACCTTCAAACCAAATTTCTTTTTTGATCTTAATGCATTTTGAGAATTTTCCATGGAATTAAAATCATTTTGATGCATTATTTTGATCCAAACTTCCAAAAATCATTTCTGCCTAACCCTAAAGAGTTGGACTTTGATTCTTTTTGCATTGTGTAATGCATATCATGTAGTTTGTGAGATTAATTTGGCATGAATTGATCTTACATTTTCCATTTGTTTGGCATTTTTTTTGTTAAGGAACCCTAAGACCCTAGAAAACTTAGGAAAATCATAACTTGAATTTGGTTAAGAGTTGGAACTTTTCCTTTGGGCAGTGAGTTAGTATAGGTTTAGGGATCCTTTGAATGCATTTTCAATTTTTTATCTTAGTGTTTGCTTCTGGTTTTGATTTTTGTTTGATGCATTGATCATAAACCCTAGTTTGGTCTTCCATATGCATCCACCTTGCATTTGCATTCATACCTTGACTTGCCATGACATTTTATGCATCCATTTGATTCACTTGACATCTTAAGACATATTGGAAGCATGTTTGACCATTGCATCATGTATTTGCCATGTTGTATGTCATTTGCATCTCATAACTTTTCATGTATGTTTATGGTTCTTAACTTGCTTCATTTGCATCCATAAGCTTGTATGATCATCACCATGTGTTGTTTCATGTTTGTAGCATCTCATAGCATCATCATAATCATGTGCATGCTTCTGGTTTTGATTTACACCATGCCATTTCATTTCATTTTGCATTGCATTGCACCTTTCTCACTAACTTTTCAGGTGGTAAGTAACTTTGAGAAGTGGATTTGCCTTCACTTCTCATAACTTCTCTTCATCTCTTTCATGCATCCTTGCTGCATTTTGGTATGTGTTTGAATTTGAGCTTGCTCATTCTTCTTCTTCTTACTTTCTTCCTTCAAGTGACTTGACTTCTTGAATGAAGCAAGTTACTTTGCTTCTCTTGATCCTTCCATCTGCTTCCTGGTGGTTCCATTGAAGATCTTCTTTGTTAAACCTCACAAACCTTAGGAACAACCAAGTATGACAATGATTAGGGTTTTGATTAGTCTCCCCACTTAGTTTTTACCTTTGTGTCTCTTTTGAGTCTTCTCTTCTCATCTCATAATCAGGGCCTAAACCCTAAAGGCTTTAAGGCTTTGTGATTAAGCTTATGCCTGCATCCTTCTATTAGGATGGAGTGTATAAATTTAATCCTAAGTGTTAAACCCTTGATGTGTTTAAATCCTTTAATCAATCCACTTAATGATCATCAAGACATCAGACTTGTAACTTGGGCCTTGCATTAGGGTTCTAATTCTTCCTTAATTGGTTAAGAAGGACTAACCCTAGTGTTAATGGACAAGTCCCCCTCAAGTTGTCTTACAAACCCTAAAATTCACTTCATCATCATATCATTAAATAAAATCCACTTAATAAAGGCTTTGTTTTGTCATGAGTTTAATCCCTAATCATGGATTAAGTTGAGGAGCTTTCCTCAGCTTAAACATTCTCATCTATTATCCTTCTATTAGGATGGTGTAATGAGTCTGTTTAATCCCTGATTATGGCTTAACCTCATTACTTAACACTAAACAAAAACACCAAAAAACATCTAAATAATCACAAGTAGGTTAATGATCTTAATCCTGCATCAAAGGTGATTAAGTGTGAGAATCTGACTTCACACTTAAGGTATTCTCATTACCCCTAATCAGAGGGAAGATGTGATGAGTTTACTAACCCATTGGTTTAGGCTTAAGCTCATTAACTTATGACAAACTTTCAAAAGCAATAAAAGACTGAAAACACAAAAAAAAAACAATAATCGTCTCCTTCGGGATTCTTTTCTCATCACCTTCACTCACAAACGAGAACTTGCTTCTTCCGTCTAATGCAAGACAGTTAGCACCTGAGCCAGACAGGTCACACACTTGAGCATAGACAAGCAAGCAGTTCACAAGTCAATTCATCTTTCAGTCTCTTTGGGTCGAACTACGGTGTTCTGACTTCCTCATTGCACGAGAGGATACGTAGGCATAACTTAACAGTTATCGAACAAAAGTCTCTGTTTATTCCCCCTCCTTCCAGCATTATTCTTTTAGCCTCATTATCTTGAGCATTTCACTCCTGTTCTTACACTGACACTTCTCTCATACACTTCACTTTTCTTTTGCACTGACACTTGCATTCTTTCCAGCTTTAATACACAAATTGCACTGACACTACCCCTTTAAAACACAAATATTTTAAGCGTGGATCCCGTCGAGTACGGCGGACAATCTGGGTGCTAATACCTTCCCAGGTTGTAACCAACCCCCTTTCTCAGTCTCTCTGGTTCGCAACCGTCTTGTCCATATCTTTTCTTAGGTTTATGCAGCATTACCTTTCCCCCGGGATAAAAATGCCTAGCTGGCGACTCTTTTCATCTCCAGTGAGTTCACTGCTGTGTGTTCTCATTGTCCCTTTCGCCGACCGTTCGCGTCTGTACCCTATCTGACTTAGCTTCATTTAGTGGGAGCGACAGTAAACAAAACTGGGGAATAACACAACCGAAAAAATGCATAATGAGGACTAAAACACTCAAATATGCAAACATAGACAAAACTGGGGAATAACACACCCGAGAAAACGCATAATGAGGACTAAAACACTCAAATATGCAAACATTTACTAGACTGGGGAATAACACACCCAAGGAAACAATATGAGAGAAAATGCTGACAACCAGTTTAGACTCTTAGAGGAGTAGAAAGAAATGCTGACAACCAGTTTAGACTCTTAGAGGAGTGGAAAAGACGGAAGACTGATTCCTCAACACAGAGATCACTGCCATTCTGCTCATAAATTAGAGATGCTACTGCTGAACAAATCTCTGTCACACCAACTGTATCAATTTGAAAATCTTTTGAGAGAAGTCATGTAAAGCTGCTTGGGGATTCTTGAAGAAAAATTTGCCCCAAGTTCAATGACTGATGCAGGTAATCTGATAATGGATTCAGTTCCTGACTACTGCTGGAGAAAAATAATCACATCTTTGAGATAATCGCTGAGAAGAACAAACTGATCATGGCTTCAATCTTTGAAATGAATGTTGAGAAAATAAACTGATCATGGCTTCAGCTCTTGAGAAAATAACCCAACATGTAACTTGCAGAGAATCTTCTGACTAACCAAATCTAAGAATAACTTGCTTTGAGCAACAACATCTTGAAACATAGGAACTGAGGAAAACTTGCCCCTGATAAGATCACCGACCAAGTTTCTCAACTGTTTGAAAATTCCTTGATGAGGAAAGTTTATTTGCAAATAACAATGATTGTACAAACTTGGTAATTTTAATGCAAAATTCAATGCAAAGTTTGAAATCAATAATCATTTTTGGAATGAAATTTATTGATGTAAAGTAAATGAAAGCATGTCACAACACAGCGGTTGAGACAAAAATTAAAGATAAAGCAACGGTAAGAAAACAAATGATTGGTAAAGAACTTGGGAGTCAGTTTACGCAACCTTGTTGTAGTATGCCTTTCAAAAGAAACCTGGATTCAACTAGGACTTTTGAAGGTTGTAAAGTGGTTTGGTTCACGGTTTATGAAACAAAGGATATAGGCTAAAAGTTTATTTGTACCCAACCCAACTTCGTGATGAAATCCAGTCCTACATTCAATTAATTCACCCTATGCATTCAAGTTCCCAGAAATTTAGGATTGCACAGATGAAGATGGTTCATAAGCCAAGGATTTTGAGATAGCAGTCACATCTTCCTTTTGTTATTTCCAGTGAGGACTTTGTTCAACTCAACTTATTTTTTTGTTGAGGATTTTGATGACCTCTTGACAAATCTATTTTTTTATTATCCCTAACTTTTGCCTGAACTGTGTCATTTCAACTTACAGCCAGCGGGATGCCCTAGTTTTTTTGCCTAAGTTTCCTTCACAGGTTTTGACTTAGAGGGCTTTGATTATTTTTCACTAATTTTTTCATATCATTTTTTTTGAAAGATAATGACTGCATGGCTTAATGATTACGATGAACCATCATTGGCTTTTGAATTGAGAAACTTTTTCAACACTTCTTTGATGTGTATGAAGGAAAACTTGAGATTGTAACCTTTATTGAAAGGTGTCTTGAATGATTCTCTTGTACTTGAATGTACATTCGAATTAATTGAGAACTACCCATCCCCGGGTTAAAATTACGGGTTTTTTCAAATAGAAAGAAACTCCAACTTCAAGGCTCAAAGGGGTTAACAAAGGATTAACTTCCTTATTTATCCAGTGTTTAGGATTTGAAACAATTCCTGTATATCATCAACCAAGTCTCAATTGAAAGCATACCAACAACAGTTATGGGTATCTCGTTTTCATCATCCTCCCTCCAATCATTGTAAAAATTTGAGAAAAGAAAATGAACTTAAAATGTAAAGCATAAAGATGCAAATAGTAAATGAAATTGAATCAAAACAAAGCAATGCTCATTTCATTAAAACCAACATGAAAGTACAAACAAGCTTAAAAGCAAACAACTTAACATGATTGAAGAAAATTGCAAACATAAAGAAACAATGGCCTAGTGATCAATCAACAACAATGATGAGCTGTCCCGTCTGATATTCTGGCCTTGAAGAAAATTTGACAATTGAAGTCTTCTTGAAGATTCACTTCCCATGATTCGGAAAAGGATTGTTGACAACATTAGGATTTGCATCATCAAAAGTAATCATCCCATTTCTAACAAGCTCTTTTACTTTAGCCTTCAATGCAAAACAGTGCTCTAAGTCATGACCAGTTCCCCCTTGATGAAACTCACAGCGAAGATGTGCTCTAAAACCAACCGGAAGAGGATTTGGAACAGGAGGCGCAGGCCTAGTAGTAATCCAACCATTCTGGACCAAGTAAGGATACAACTCAGCATAAGTCATCGGAATAGGATCAAAGTTTGGCCTGCTCCTGGCATTACGATTCTGGTTTTGGCCAACATTCCTTTGAATAGATGGACCATTGATCATCGGAGCAGCTGCAGTAGGGTATGATTGTTCATGATGTTGTTGTCAGCGACGAGTTATCCCAACAACACTTGCTTCACTAGCAAAAACATTGACTTGAGGCATGACAATCCTCTGAGGTTGAGTTTCCCTAATGATCAAAGCCTGTAGCATCTCCATGATCTGACTCACATCGCTTTTCAACTCATCAAGGTCTTCCCTAACTTTCTTGTTGTGTTGGGCTTGACTTTCCATTCTCAATCTAATAGCTCTCAATCTATTAGCAGCTCTAGTACCGTATCTGTGGTGAGGAGTCAGCTTGACGGATCAACAGACAACTGAGGAAAGAAACAACCAGGATGAGTTCCCACACAACTCGGAAGACCACAAGAATATGCGAGGATGCAATGATATGCAATGTTCACTTCCATTTTCAGAAAAACAACTCGATTATTGCAAATATGGTCAACATCGAGAATATGGTCATGAAATATCTTGACAAAAAGGAATACTTATTCTTTCCAATATTTACAATAATCGGAATTGTCTTCCTTGAAAAATGGTTGTGATTATGATCATGATGAGTATGTAGATGCAACAAACACAAACAAGATCACGCAAAGCACACAGGTTCAAAGGTTCGAATCACGAGCATGGAGTCAAGGTAACAGAACACCAACCCAAACAGGTATGTACTAAGGTTTGTCTTCATTGTACCTGCAAAAACCCAGAAGGGTGCTAACAGAGGTTCCCGGAGTTAACAGCCATCTTTAGAATATCATCGGTACGTTGGATTACTCCCCAACCGATAACATTCTTAAAATATACCTCGTCCGAGTGTAGTATCGCGTGACAACCACCTTAAGTTTACACTCAGATAGTTTCCGCACTACGTTCCTAAATTGGTTTAGATTGGTTAAGGGTTCTACGGTCCTCAGTATGATCAGCTCAAAGTCGGAAAATAATGCAACGTACGATTACTCGTCATGACATTGATAGTCCAAGAGAGCCTAACCGAGTGGAGATTATCAAATTGATATTGCTTTGGACTACTCCATCGCATATCGCTTCGAATATCGCCGTCCTATCATAAGTTCCACTCAGATCCGGGTTAGGATCTATCTCACAAAGGATCACCAAAACAGAACAACCAAGTAACAAGCAAATCAAACTAAAACAGTAAACAAATCAAAGTAGGCCGAATCCACTTAGAGATTTACTCCCCAGCAGAGTCGCCACTTTTCTGTAGCGGTAAAATCATGAGTGTAAGCTATTGATTAACTTCACTCGATATACACAGAGTCGCCACCGCGCTTTTATTTATTTCCAAATGGAAAAAGGTAAAAGAACGAACAAAACCTTAACGAATCTCAAAAGCTAAAAAGCTAAAAGAATCAAACAGAGAATGGGTATGGGGATTGGTTACACATCGGGAAGGTTTTAAGCACCCGACATGTCCGTGGTACTCCACGGGAACCCTTTGAAATGTTTACTGCATTTTTGGTTTGAAATGGTTTTCTTGAAAAAAGATTGAGGAGATGAGAAGAAGAATGTTTTTTAAGATTTTGGTGTTTGAAGAGACGAACGTCTCATGCCTACGTAACCACAGAGTGCAATGCGAGATCAAAACCCCGTAGTTCGTGGTACAAATTGTAAAAAGGCAAATGAGTTGAATTGATTTTAAAATGTAAAGATAAGTCGTCATCCTTTAGCGAATAATTCCGCTAGAAAAGATGAATCATATCTAAACGTAAAAAAAAATTAAAAGAAACGTGCACGAGGGCACAAAAACAATTGAATGAGTTTGAATGTTTTAAAGTTTTTGAGAAAGAAAATTTCGATATGCTTATGTGGTTTAGCATTTATTAAGAAATGAAATGAAAAGGTAAAAGCACATGACCGAAGTCAAGGTTTGATTGAGAAAATGTTTGAAGTTTGAAAACAAAGAAAGTTTTGAAAATAGGAAGGAGATTTGAAAATTGAAGATGATAGGAAGAGATGAAGAGACTTCCCTAGGACTTGAAAATAAAAGCTAAAGGAAGAATGATCAAACCATATGGAAAGAATTCTTGAGACAATTGGATTTCCATCTTCAAAGGCCAATGAAATAATTTGAGGCCGAGGTTTCTAATCCATTCCAACTTGAGCAAGGGGGAAGATCTTAAAGTCTAAGTCCATTCTCCGAAGCAAGGGATAGTAACCATAGTCCAAAGTTAGAAGTCACAAGTCTTTTAAATGTTTAATCCTTTATTAGTGTTTTGATATCCAAATGGACAAAGTAAAAAAAACAAGCAACAATAATATATACAATAAGCAATATGATGAATGAATATAGAAGCAGAATAAAAGAGGTAGGGAACAAGAAATTAAAATAAAAGAGGATAAGGTGCGAGAGATTAAAATTAAATGTTAGTATACAATATTTAGATAACAAGTGGTATGATGAACTTAATCAAGCACAACCACGAAAAAATAACAAAATCGAGGCAACCGGATCCAAGTGGATCATAATCCGAATCAGGACAACTGTAGGTCTATGTTAAGCAATCGCTGAGTAATTTACGGAGTAATTACCCTACAAATGAGGCCGGCCACCACTAATTAAAGTGGACAATATTCGTGTTAATACATGTTAGAGAAACGATATTATGAATCGTTCTCCGAAAACATGCCGCACTAAAAGAAAGAGAACGGTCTAATCTTAATCGAGATTTTCGTTGAATTTCTCGAAAGACAACCTATCACGATCTCAAAGTATGGAGAATGATCCAAATGATCATTCATCCATAGATTTGAAATAATGAAGATTAAATCGATCGGAAATCAACAATCTACGAATCGGAGATTGTCATCGACCAAAAATAAAAAGATGAATAAGAAATGGATCTAAAATTAGAATCCATAAAAAAAGAAATAGAAATATTTATAAAATTCTTTTCTAAAAAATCTATTCTAAATTGCCTCTAAAAATTCTTTTTTTCAAAAATTGTTTTCTAAAGTCTTTTTCTAAAGTCTTTTCCAAAATTCTTTTTAAACAAAAATTAAACTAAAATCATAAAAAAAAAGAAATATCTAACAAATAAAAAAAACAAATAATAGAAGTGTTACTTAAAAAATAAAAATAAGAATCAAGAGGGAGGGGGAAGTAGGGAAGCCCGCGGGTCAAGGGTGGATCAACAAAGATCCAAGGATCCAATGCCATATTCTCACATCACTTTTTCTTATTTTCAAAACAATAAACAAATCAATAGAAAAAGAAAAGAAAAATGAAACAGAAGCAAAATGAAGCTTCTTCTTCGTCAACAAAATCAGCCGCGAAAACAGAGGAAAGAAACGTCATCTTCTCATCACCTTCAAAGATCAAATGAAAATCGCAAACCCTCCTTTTCTCAGTCGCTGATTTCTCTCTCAAATCGCATGGCTCACTCTTCTTCTTCTCTTTCGGATTTCTCTCTCTCTCTCAATCTCTTTTTCTTAGCTCGTCAACATCAATTGGAGGTGAGGGATAAGATATGAAGAAATGGCTTAAGGATTTGAGAGAAATTTGGGAGTGAAGATGAAATTAATTGAAGGTTGAGAGGGTTTTTGACTGGGGATGGATTTGGCAGAGATTTGGGAGGCTTTTTAAGCTTGTGATTGAAGGAGGGTTCGAGCTATTTAAATAGAAGAAGAGGTCCTCAAATTGTGATGCCGTTTTAACCTTTCCGCGGGCGTTTTTGAAAGTGAGATTCTCGTGTCCTTGAGTTTGAGTTTTGCTGCGTTTTGAAAAGGTACCGAACGCGTGCTAGCTTCTGGAAATTTTTTATGCGTTTTGATTGTCTTGAATTTGCGTTTTGCTCACGGGCTTTTCGTCTCTCTGCTGCTGCGTTTTAATTGTAGGCTGGTGCGTTTTGACGTTACGCTTTGTTGTTGTTATTGCGTGTGCAGGATGCGAAGTGTGATGACTAGTGAGCTGGTGCGGAAGCTGGTGATTTTTCGGCTGGCATTTGATTATTGTTATGTTGATGGCTTGGAGTATTGAAGCTGGGGCTTGCTACTTGCGAGTTTTGTTTACGGATTTCCGGCTTAAGGCTTGGCTGCTGTTATTGTTATAGATGGCTATGGCTTTTTGGAGTGAAGCTGCGGGAAGTTGTTGGCTGTGGGGCTTGATTATGCTTGTGGCTGTGGAGTATGGGAAGCACGTGAAATGTTGTTGGCGTATTGTTGGCTTGACGTACGGATGCGTAGTCATTGTGATGGCAGCTTGGCTAGTTGTGTGGTTTTTGTGAAGTGAAGTGTTTGGCATATGCGGCTGGTAGTATCTTTTGGGAAGCTAGCTGATGAGAGTTGAAACGCGTACGGATTAAAGCTGGCTTGGTGTTGTAGCTTGTTGGAGTGCGAAGTGGTAGGCTGAAAGTATGGAAGGCCTTGGATGTCACGTGGGAGCTAGTGAAAGTGGGATAAGGCCTTGTTTTTGGATTTTGCTATTCATTTATTTTTACCTTAACAAATTTAATGGGCTTTATGGAATTTTATAAAAAATGTATATTGATTAGAAAAATATTTGAAATGGATAAATAAATAAAAAATGGGAAATGAATAGGAAATTGGAAATTGGTAAAAAAAAATGAGATAATGAATATTTTTATGAAATGAATAGAAATCGAAAAGAATAGGAATTTTTGAAAAGATGAATTCAATATGGAAATGGAGAGTGAATTATCGGTAAGAATTAGGGAATGAAATGGAAATGGATAAAATAAATAAATGGTTTATGGATCGGATATTAAAATGGATGGAAAGGATAAATAGATGTGAAATGATGATTTTCAAGCCCACGACCAATTCCTGATTTTTTCACAAACTCCTTGATAAAATGAGCACAGTTATCACAAACCACTGAACAATTTGCCAATCAAGCTGCAACCAACATCTAAAAATTGCCCTGATAATTCAAATCCACACTGAGGAAAATAAATCCTCAGATGAATCACTGATGAACTGGTAACCTTGCAGATTCAAACCCAACTTCGCACAAAGCATTGTCTAATAAACTGATGACTTCACAGCACATAACACGTTCTTGAACTTTTGAACACGCACAGTCTGAGAAACAGACCACTGGCACACACATCTTTCAGTCGAAACAATCTTTTGATAGTTTGACCAGGATTAGGTCAAACATCCATCTGAATCGAATTGTGACTGAACAAACGCCTCTGAATTGAAATCAATGCCCTGTCTTTTAAATCCTGCAACACAGAAGAAGAAGAAGCAACTGCAACATATTTTTTTTGTATTTGGGTTAGAAGTCAGTAAAATATGAACAAATAATAGAAAATAAGCATGGTGATCCTCTGCAAAGCAAAGACCTGCATCTGAAAAGGATAAACGAACCAGTGAGTGATCTTGTTTGTATGCGAAATGCAGATGAGATGCGAAAAATATTAGGGTCAAAAATTAGGGTCTGACATATATACATGCATTTGAGTGCAAGGGGGACACTTTGGCTTTTATTTGTAGGGGATGTGAGCTTTTATATACATTACTGATGAGATACTGAGGGTATTTGCAGGTGACTGGCTCGAACCTGGCTTGTGATCATGCAAATGTTTGATTTTTGCTGTAATGCTCCGTATTAGACGGAATGCTACGCTCTGTGGGGAACAATTATGCGAATGCTATGATTATGCAAAAAGAAACCGATCCAGGATTCGGACCCCGCTGTTGTGAAGGTCTCTGGCTGATCTGCTTGGAGGGATGTCCCAGCTGGGGAAGATCATTGGCAGATCTGTTTAAGAAATACAACTCTTCTTGGAAAAAAATATCATTGGTAGACCTATCCTGTAAGGAGAAACCCAGCTGGGGAGAAGAAAACTTTCGTCACTTTGTTGTGTAAGAGTTTCAGACATTGCTCTTCTAGGGAGAGGCTGGAACTTCTGTGGGGAGATTGGCTGGGGATGCTCCTGTTGAGTAGACCTGTGCTAGAGATGAGGAGGCTTTGACAACTACGCTGGAGAAAAGCGTTCCAAATACTGTTCGTGGAGGAGGTATGCTGGGGAAGTGTACTTGGCATGCCCTATGTTGCATATTGAATACCTGCAACCTGTTAAGACAAAGAAACACACAAGCGTCCTGAGGTATCCCTTACCATATTCCGTCATAGGAGTTAGATATTCCTGAGAGTAAATATATCTCCTGCAAGCATTTATTAAGAATGGCTCATTTGTTTTATGCGAATATTATATCATGGATATTGGACATTTTGCAAACGAAACAAAAATGTGCAAGAAGAGGTGTGACTGAAAACTCTGATTTTATTAATCTGGGTACCCTGAATTGGCAGATACAGTTAAAGAAACAGATCCCCTGGAATGAGGAGATTGTCACAAATTGAAAAAGTAAAAGTGCTGGCAATGTTGACGATGCTCCAGTGAGCTTCCTTTGTTATGACCCGTATGACCTTGACGCTCTTCTTATCTTGCTTTTCGAAGAAGGTCGATTCTGACTGATGCTTTATCTTTTCGAAGCTTGCCGTGTTGTATGTGATACAGACGAATTCAGAATGCAGTTATTCGCTTATTCCCTTATTTTGCGTGGATCGCTCTTTCGGGTTTTCAATCTACCGGGATACCCATTTTTTCCTGAGTTGTCCAATGCGGCTTTTCAACTCAGCGGGTGTACATATATTTTTTTGATTTTTCCCTTATTTTTGCCCGAGTCTTTCATTCTGTTTTTGACTCGCCGGGATGCCCTATTTTTGCCTGGACTTACATTCTGTTTTTATGTCCAGCGGATCATTTTAACTGCATCTGAAAACCTTCTTTACTATGAACGGACCATCGTAATTTGGAGTCCACTTGCCCCTGTCATCTGTATGAGGAGGGAGAAGTCTCTTCAGCACAAGACATATTTGGAGTCCACTTGCCCCTGAAAACCTTCTTTCTGGTCAAAGGCTTTCTTCATCCTTTTCTGATATAATTTCCCATGACATATTGCAGCTAATCTCTTTTCTTCGATCAGATTCAATTGATTGTACCGAGATCGGACCCATTCTGCTTCATTCAGCTTTACATCCATCAGTACCCGTAAGGAGGGCAACTCAACATCAACAGGTAAGACAACTTTCATACCGTACACAAGCTGATAAGGTGTTTCCCCAGTGGATGTTCTGATTGAGGTTCGATACCCATGCAAAGCAAATGGTAGCATCTCATGCCAGTCTTTGTAAGTAACCACCATATTTTGCACAATCTTCTTGATGTTTTTGTTAGCTGCCTCAACAACGCCATTCATCTTCGGCCTGTAAGGAGAAGAGTTGTGATGTTGGATTTTGAAGTCCCGACATAGTTCTGCAATCATTTTGTTGTTCAAATTGGAACCATTATCAGTAATGATTCGCTCGGGTACTCCATATCGATAGATGATGTCTCTTTTCAGGAATCTGGCTACCACTTGTCTGGTGACGTTTGCATATGAAGCTGCTTCAACCCATTTTGTGATGTAATAAATGGCTACCAGGATGAATCTGTGACCATTTGAAGCAGTCGGTTCAATCCTTCCAATCATGTCAATGCCCCACATGGCGAAGGGCCAAGGTGAAGACATCACATTCAAAGGATTTGGAGGCACATGTACTTTGTCTGCGTAAATCTAGCATTTGTAGCACTTTCTGGCATAGGCACAACAGTCTGCATCCATTGTGATCCAGTAGTAACCTGATCTTAACAATTTCTTAGCAATTGCATGTCCTCCAGCATGGGTACCGAAAGAGCCTTCATGCACCTCGTGCATCAGCAAGTCTACTTCTTTCTTGTCAACACATCTGAGTAGAACCATGTCAAAGTACTGCTTGTATAATGAACCATCAGCATTATGGAAGAAGCTACCGGCCAGCCTTCTTAGTGTCTTCTTATCATTGGATGATGCCCCAGGTGGGTATGTTTGATCCTCTAAGAAGCATTTGATATCATGGAACCAAGGCTTGTCATCTTTAGCAATGTCCACGGAGAATACGTACGCTGGTCGATCTAGTCTGGATACCGAAATCCGAGGCACATAATTGGCAGTTTGAACCTTGATCATGGAGGAAATGGTAGCTAGAGCATTTGCGAACTGATTTTCGTCTCGAGGAATATACTCAAGTTTGACTATTGTAAAGAAAGTCAATAATCTCCTCGTGTAGTCACAGTATGGAATCAAATGCTCCTGATGAGTGTACCATTTGCCAATGGTGTGATTGATTACCAAAGCTAAATCTACGAATACAGTTAAAGTCTTGATCTTGAGTTCAATGGCTTTCTCAAGACCCATGATACAAGCTTCGTATTCAGCTTTGTTGTTAGTGCAGGAAAAGGTGAGTTTTTCCGAGAAAGTCATATGAACTCCTTTATGTGTAATGATCACTGCACCCACCCCACGTCCATTCATATTGACAGCCCCATCAAACATCATTGTCCACTCTTCTTCCGGGTCAGGCCCTTTAGTGTGAACAGGTTCTTCATGATCTTTTGCTTTTAAGTACATGATGTCTTCATCAGGGAAGTCAAATCTCATTGGCTGGTAATCATCAATGGGTTGCTCAGCTAGACAGTCAGACAGTACACTGCCTTTGATGGCTTTTTGAGATGTGTACTGATGTCATACTCTGTCAAAATCATTTGCCATCTTGAAACCCTTCCGGTAAGTGTTGGCTTCTCAAATATGTACTTGAAGGGGTCCATCTTTGAGATCAACAAAGTAGTGTGGGTCAACATATATTGTCTTAGTCGGCGAGCAGCCCACGCTAAAGCACAACAAGTTTTCTCGAGCAGTGAATAACGTTGTTCACAGTCGATAAACTTTATGCTTAGGTAGTATATTGCGTAATTTTTCGACTAGACTCGTCATTCTGGCCCAGCACACACCCCATTGATCCTTCTAATACTGTCAGGTATATTATTAGAGGTCTTCCTTCAACTGGAGGCATGAGAATCGGAGGTTCTTGCAGATACTCCTTGATTTTGTCAAAAGCCTTCTGACAATCTTCGTTCCACCTGACCGTTTGTTCCTTTCTTAATAATTTGAACAGGGGTTCACAGGTTGCAGTGAGATGAGATATGAACCTTGATATGTAGTTCAATCTACCTAAGAACCCCCGAACTTCCTTTTCAGTCCTAGGTGCAGGCATCTCCTGAATGGCTTTGACTTTGTCAGGATCAACTTCAATTCCCTTTTCACTTAAGATAAATCCTAAAAACTTACCGCAACGTACCCCGAATGTGCATTTGTTGGGGTTTAGCTTCAACTGATACTTTCTCAGACGCTTGAACAACTTCAGCAGATTTACCAGATGATCTTCTTCAGTGAGGGACTTGGAAATCATGTCATCCACGTACCAAATGAAGTTGTTTATTTTGAAAACATTACCATTTTATTGTTTTGTACAAAAGTGAAAAATGAAAAGACAGTGAGCAAAAAAGAGACTTGTTTGCAAAAGATGTCTGATATTCATTGATTAATCCATTTGCACAAAATTACAATATGGCTCTATTACAAAATGAGTCCTGACACCTTGGGCAAGATGCAGGACTTGATGCATGCTAAAAAGACAGGAAATAATAATTACTCTGCAGGAGTAACCCTTATAATTTCCTGGGAAGACCAGTTAAGGACTTGGTGCCCCGGGATCCTTAGACGTATCTAGTTCTCCAGGTTGCGGTCACTTTCTGCCTCATCTTCCAGGTTGATAACAGGATCCGGGGTGAGCATCCCCCATTGATGAACTTGGGCTCCTTAGCAGCCTCTGATTGATCTTGTCGGAATGGTTTGTAACCCAAACCGAATCTGTCTTCCTTTTTCTCCACTGGCAGCAGCTTGCCCTAGCCTTGGGCATTACCATCTTTAACAACCTTCCGAGCTTGCTGATAGGAGACAATTGAAGTACCCATCCTGTCTTCCTGGAATGCAGCAAATACTTCAGTCGTCGCCTCATTGACATTCAGGGCCTCAAACCCTTGGCTCATAGTTTCATGAATTTCACCATCCATTTCAATGTATTTATACGTAGCCAGATGGCTAACAGAGATGTACCACTCATATTTCAATTTCTGGTGAAGGGTCAATGTTACTGCGCCTGCGGCGTGAATCCATGGTCGACCCAACAAACAGTTGTATGCAGGATAAATGTAAATAAAAAAGAAAGTAGTATTAAAGACTTGCGGACCGATTATCATTGGTAGCTCCACCTCTCCAAGAACAGATCTTTTGGAGCCATCAAAAGCCCTGACCACAAGATTACTTGGCCGGAGAGTTATTCCATCATATTCGAGCTTGACAAGAGCTTTCTTGGGTAAGACATTGAGTGAGGACCCAGTGTCTACAAGAACATGAGATAATACAGCTCCTTTGCACTCCAGGGTTATGTGCAAAGCTTTGTTGTGGCGACGTCCTTCTGTTGTCAAATCAACATCAATGAAACCTAGCCCATGGCTAGTATTGACATTTGACACAACTGTTTCAAGCTGATTCATTGTGATCTCTTCTGGCACATAGGCAGCGTGCAAAACTTTGAGTAGTGCATCTCGATGGGCTTCGGAACACAATAGCAGGGATAGTATAGAGATCTTAGAAGGAGTCTGGTGGAGCTGATCCACAACTTTATAGTCACTTCTTTTAATTATCCTCATAAATTCATCCACATCCTGATCAAAGGATGATTTATGAGTCTCTTTTGGCGCAGATTCTTCAGGTATCACACTCTTCCCTTTGGCTTTGGCAGCAATTTCTGCCTTAGTATTGGTTCTTGGAGCTTGTAACGCAAAGAGGCGTCCGCTTCGGGTGAAGCCTCCACCTCCCCCAACATTGTCCACTTGGGGAGTAGGAACTGAAGAATCCAGAAGGACTTTTTCTACGTTGCAGTAAAGGTCAGCACCATAATGCCATGGTACAACACTGTCTTTATCATATGGAATTGGCCATGGCACCGTGACGGTGATTGGGCTTACTGCAGCAGATGTTGGAACCATAATTGTCTGTGGATCATAAAAAATGGTGACAGGACTTCATGCGGATGTTGGTGGTGATGAACTGAAGCTTGGTTGAAACTGTTGTTGAGATTGTTGAAAGTTGTTGGAATTCGGGACCGTTGTCGGGTCATAATAGATAGTAACTGTGGAGATGTCGTTGTTGGTGGTTGTTGGAGTTGTAGAAGGAGATGAAATGGAACTGTTGTTCGTTGAAGTGAAGGAAGAAATGGTTGTTGAAGTTGTAGATGAATCAGTAGGAACAATGGTTGTTGCAGTTGTAGAAGAATCACTTGTTGTTGACAAAAGAGTTGCTGGTGTTGTAGAAGCAGTTGTGGTAATTTGCAGAATTCCTTTTGTGATCAAGCCATTAATTCCAATCCTCAAGCTCTCACACCCATTCTCGGAAATTTTTCATGATTCACAACAGGCCTCACAACCTGGAAACACTTGGCATTTCAAAAGCTGGGCTTTAACCTCTGCCATAGGTGTCTGAATACATGCAATGTATTCTATAAAACTCATGGGTGAGCCTTCCTCTACAGCATTAATCCTTGGCCCACTGTGGCTTGGCATAGGATTTTTCATGACATTGGGAGGAGGTGCAAAGTTCAGGGCTTTTGAATCTACTAGATCCCGGACCTTCATATGCAGAGCTCTGCATTTTTCCGTGGAGTGACCAGGTGCATCAGAATGAAAAGCACACCTAGCGTTGACATCATAGTTTCTCAGAAGGTTCTGAGGATCAGGTGGAGCCAATGTCCTCAACTAAACAAGATTGAGCTTTAGGAGTTGTGGCAGCAGTGTGGCATATAGCATTGGAATAGGGTCAATCACCCTGTTGATCTGAGATGGCCGATGTTGGAAAGGGCTTTGTTGTTGATTGTTGTTATTGTTGTTATAAGATCTCTGTTGAGGAAATTGTTGTTGTTGCGGAAAGTGTTGTGGTTGTTGAGTATACTGAGGAGGTGGAGCAGGGATAGTAACAACAACAATTGTTCTGGGCAGGTATTGGGGTCTCCCTCTTCCCATATGTACAGATTTTGTCTCACCAGATCTATGGGGCCCAGCAAATGGCTTCCTTGCACTGCTTGAACTGGCACCGTTGTCGGAGATCTTTCCCATCTTCAATAGATTCTTAATTCTATCCCCAGCTATCACCACATCTGCAAAGCTGGTGGAAGAAAAAGCAGCTAATCTGTCAATATATGTACCCTGGAGAGTATTCATGAACATGTCTGCCATCTCCCTTTCAGACATGGGGGGTTGAACGACAGCAGCAAGTTGCCTCCACCTTTGGGCATACTCCCTAAAGCTTTCACGGGAAGATTGAGACATTCCCATTAGAAGGGTCATGTTTGGGGCCATGTCCAGATTATACTGATACTGACGGATAAAATCTTCAACCAAGTCTTTCCAATTTCTCACTGAGGCCCTGGTCAAGTGGGAGTACCATTCTCGGGATGCCGCTGTCAAGCTATCCTCGAAGTAAAACATCCACAACTTCTCGTCCATGGTGTATGCTTTTAATCTCCCCAAGAATGACTGAAGGTGGGTGCGTGGGCAGGATGTGCCATTATATCTTTCAAACCATGGGGGTTTGAACTTGTGAGGAATTTTCACCCCTTCCACCAACCCCATGTCCATGACATCAAAACCTAGAGAGTTTTGGGATTCAATAGACCTCAGTTTCTCTGCAATTTCATCCAACCGGCGGTCGTAAACCTTATCTCCAACCCCAACCACTGTAAATTGTTCTTCTTGAGGATCTTCCTGCAAGACCCTTCCTCCAGCAGTGCTACCTTGGGTATTTCTTATGGCATTGATGTCTGGGTTTAGATGAGGCCCAAACTCTGGTGGATCGGTGCGAGGCTACATGTGATCATTGTTACTGGTACCTCCTGTACCTGGATGGTGTTCCTCAGGAATTTGTCGCTCAACTAACTCCCCCAGTCTTTCCTGGCTCTGAGCTAGACCACTCATCACTGTCATGAATTGAGTCATATGATTTCTCATCTCAACCCTTTCATTGGCCATCCGGGCCCTCACTTCATTCAAGTCTTGTTGAACTTGGTCCATCTGTAGTCCCGGAAGGTTGTTTCTCGTCGGGTACCGGTGTATTCTGTTGACAGGGAACACTCTTCTGCGAGCAATGTTTCCTGAAACCACAACAAAGTGAGAAACAACAATAAAAAAAAAACCTACAAAACAACAAAAAAATGTTAGTATGCAGTGCAGGATGCCTATTTACTTTCCAAGGGTATCCGGTTTTGGTTCTTTGCTTTTGACCTTTCCATACCTCGAGGAAATGCTGATGATGTTGCAGAGAGAGATGAAGCCCACAAAACAAAACAAAAAAATACAAACCATATATATTACAAAGAGTGAAGATACCTAGTTTGGTTACAATAAAGTTCCCATGGTGGGTCAAAGTACAACAATAAAATCAAAGAGTACAAACAAAAAGAAAGTATAAGTACAAGGAAATCAAACATCCAATCCAAAGTCATCCTCTCTAACTTCCTTCAGGAGGGCCTCAGTCACTGGACCTACTGGGTGCTCTGTGATAGTCCTGATGAGGAGGTTCCTGGTAGGAATGGCACTGGTTAACTTCTTATGCTTATCCTGATCCTTTGACCTCTTCAAACCCGCTCGGAGTTCCAACTCACAGATCTCCTTCTGTGCTGCTAATAATGCCTCCTGATGCTTCTTCTCACTAGCCTCCAGTTGCTCTATCTTAGCTTGAGTCCTTTGATCTTCTTGTAGATGGGCCTCAGTGATCCTGATCTACCTAGCCTGGCTCTCCTCTAAATAATGCTCTGCCCTAGCCTTTTGAGTCTTTGCTTCCTTGCAAGCATTCTTCAGTACTAACTCTCTTGCTCTAGCCTTTCTGATGTAGTCATCCGTCTTCTCAATCTTGGTCGAGTGCTCAATCCGGAGCTTCTCTAACCTTTCATTATCTAGGCGGCTGTCATTCCTCTCCCAGAGGGTCTTCTTCAAGGCTTCAGAGAGATGAGTATTCCTCTCTTTCAGTTTCTCAAACTCTTCCAAACTGATAGTAGCTGCAGGTTGCACTGTTGAAGGTACATGTACATCTTCTAAGGTGAATGGCATCCGGGTGATCTGTCCCCTAACACGAGACCAATCAAGATATTGTGCTGAAGCAATGTTATTACACTTGCCAAGGATGGTTGTCCCCTTAGTCTGAATGTTGTCCCAGGCCCAGGCTGCTTGTCTAACAATAGCAAAGTTGTGTTCGATGTCACAATAGAGGGTTTCAGTCAAATCTTGCCCTCTGGGGGGATGAACCAAAGCATATCCTAACTGTCTCTTGAAAATTAAAGGGTTGTAATTGATGCAACCTTTTACTCCAATCAAGGGCATATTGGGATATTGCCCACAGCTAGTAATATTGTATTTGCCCTTGATACTCTGAGTGCACCATCTGATGTCTTCTGATGTCAGGGCAATCAATCTCTTAGCCCAGTTCCTTGGCTGATGAGGGTTCAGGAAGGTGTCTGATTTTGGCAAGTGTCATAACAACCAACAGTAGTAGAGGGGAGCACAATATCTGACCAATATTCCTCTTTGCTTCTCATTCCTTTGGTGTACGGAATAATAGTAGTCTCCAAGCAAGGTAGGAACTGGATTCCTCAGTAAGAATAGGTGAATAATATTCTTGCTTACAAACTTTGGCTCGTCTGTAAACAAGATAACCCCATATATGCTGAGGTCCAGGAGTGCATAAACAGTATCCCACTTCCCTGCTGCAGCATGCAGGGTGGCCTGGGAGATCAAGAAGTCTAGGTGAAGGCCTGGGACCCCAACCTTGATGGTCATGCTCTGATCAATGAGGGCAGGCTCTAAATGCAATTCCTTAGATATGTCTTCATTCTTGGGAGCAACCATCTCAGGGTTGAAAGGAATCCCTCTCCTGATAGGAACTCCTAACAACATGGAAAATTCTTCTAGCAGAGGTCCCAACTGAAAATCAGGAAATGTGAAGCATCTGAGAGGAGGATCATAAAACTGCAAGCAAGTATGGATCATGCTCCTCTAGGATGCATCCAGGTCCATGATCATGTCCAATATGCCTCCATAATGTTCTTTGAATAATGGGACATGATCAAGAGTAATGAGAGACTGGATCTGTCTGATGCCTGTCAGGGTGGGCTCAAAGAAGTGGTATGTGATGTTGCTCTTCCTGGAAGTGTCCATGTTGATGATGGGTGTTGGTGAAGAAGACTGTGATAAACCCTAATGAAGGTAACTGCAGAAGACTGATGAAGATAACTGGAGAAGAGTCTCTGGTAAACTGATGAAGGTGCTGGTGTAGATAACTGAAGAAGTCTGGGCAGCAGAACAGGTCAAAACCAACCCAAAGATAATAAGGTGGATACCCTACAAAACAAATAGGCAAATGTTAAATGATGCAAAAATGATGTATGCAGAAAGATATGAAAAAGGTTTGTGATCAAGTGCTGGATCTGTTATCTGCCTTGATAGGGTCCATGTGTTCATAAGTCCGGATGGAGGCATAGAAATCCAATCACCAGGTGGGGGACTCAAATAAAGAGTCACAAATCCAGGGTATCACAAGAACTGTCCAAAGTGATGCATTCTTAAAACAACATTAGTAACAGGGTCTGATGAGGCCAAAGGTTCCTGCAAAACTATAAACATCCCAACCCCCTCACATGTATTGTTCTAGAACAAGGATCCTCAGACTTGGATCAGTTATGAGAAGTGTAAACACTTCTAACCCAGAGGTACAATGTTTACAATAACCATAAAAGATCCTCCTCTAATTCACCTCAGATGCTGAAGGTCATAAAAGGTCATCCAGACTTAGCAGGTTTCCCAGATAGCCCTAGTACTACAGGAAATCCGTAGCACAAAGTTCTCAAGAAGAAACCCATGTCTGAACAGTGTTTCATATTCCCGCACCAGACCAAAATGGAATGGGAAAGAATATGAAGCCACTCTAGCCTATGTGTCACTCAGGTCCCCGGTATAGGACCTTAATCACTCAATGATCCCCACCCACCAAGGAAACAGCAGATCCAGCACAAATGATAATGACAGTATGAAATGCATAAAAACTGTAAATGAAAGCAATAAATAAAGCTGTACAGAAAGCAATAAATAAAGCAAATAAATAAGCACGAGTAGCACATAACACCCCCGTAAACACAATAAAAAAAACGCTAGGAGGAACCCACAAAAAGAACCAGAAGCCCTGGTTGCAATATAAAGGTCCCCAGCAGAATCGCCAAGTTGTCGCTCCCGAAGATTTGCATCCCGATACAAGCACGAATGGTCGGCGAAAGGAGAAAATGAAATGAAAGTGAATAGAGTCGCCAGCTAGGCATTTTTATCCCGAAGGAAAAAAACCTAGAAAAAGATGGATAAGACAGTCGCGAACCAGAGAAACTGAGAAAGGGGGTTGGTTACAACCTGGGAAGGTATTAGCACCCAGATTATCCATCGTACTCGACGGGATCCACGCTTGAAAGATTGTGTTTAAAGGGGTAGTGTATGTGCTATCTGTGTGCAAAAGCTGGAAAAAGAATGTGCAAGTGTCAGTGCAAAAGAGTGAATTGCTATGGGACTGAGGCTTTTAAAGAATACTGAAAGAGGGGGAAGATACAGAGACTTTTGCTCGATAACAGTTAAGTTATGCCTACATATCCTCTCGTGCAATGAGGAAGTCAGAACACCGTAGTTCGACTCAAAGAGACTAAAAGATAAATTGACTATGAACTACTTACTTGTCTATGCTCAAGTGTATAACGCGTCTGGCCCGAGTGCTAACTTTCTTGCATTAGATGGAAGAAGCAAGTTCTCGCTTATGAGTGAAGATGATGAGAAAAGAATCCCGAAGGAGACGATTATTGTTTGTTTTTATGTCTTCAGTTTTGTTATTATTTTTGGTGTTTTGCATAAGTCAATGAGCTTAAGCATAAATCAAAGGTTGTAAACTCATTATATCCTCCCTTAATTAGGGATAATGAGAATACTTAAGTGTGAGATAACGTTCTCAACTTAATTACCATGATGATGTAGGATTAATATAATTAACCTACTTGTGATTATTTAGATGTTTTTGGGTGTTTTTTGGTGTTAAGTAATGAGTTTAAGCCATAATCAAAGATTAGTGAACTCATTACACCATCCTAATAGAAGGATAATAGATGAGCACACTTAAGCTGAGGAAGATACCTCAACTTAATCCATGATTAGGGATTAAATTCATTAGATGACAAGCCTTTATTAAAGTGGATTTTAATTAAAGGTGAGATTAAGAAGTGAGTTTTATGATTTGCAAGACAACTTGAGGGGGACTTGTCCATTAAACACTAGGGTTAGTCCTTCTTAACCATAAAGGAATAATTAGAACCCTAATGTAAGGCCCAAGTTATAAGTTAATGTCTTAGTGATTATTAGATGGATTAATTAAGAGTTTTAAACAAATTAAGGGTTTAATACTTATGATTAAACTTATACACTCCATCCTAAGAGAAGGATACAGGCATAACCCTATTCCAATGTCCTAAAACCTTAAAGGTTTAGTCTCTAATGATAAGATGAGAAGAGAGACACAAAGAAGACTGAAAAGGTAAAAACTAAGGGGGACTAATCACAACCCTAATTATTGTCATGCTTTGATGTTCCTAAGGTTTGTAAGGCTTGAGAAGGATCTTCAAAGAAGCCACCAATGGAAGAAGCAGATGGAAGGAGGAAGAAGCAGAAGAAATAAGTTACTTACTTCATTGAAGAAGATAAGTAACTTAGAGAAAGAAAGTGAGAGATGAACATGAGTGAGCAAGCCCACTCAAATTCAATGAAAAATGCAGCAAAGATGCATATGAAGAATATGAAGAAAGAGGAGAAGTGAAGGCAAATCCACTTCTCAAGTTAACTTACCTCCTGAAAATGTTAGCATAAGATGCATAAGGAAAGGAATGAGATGGAATGAAGCATATGCAAAGGCAAATACCAAAACCAGAAGCATACATATGATGTAAATGATGCTATAACATGATGCAAAGGCATACAAAGTGAATGAATTATCATACAAGAGAATGAATGCAAATGGATGCATGCTTTGAAGTTTGAAAGTTCATGAAAGTTTAATAAAAGGAAATGAATGCAAATCATGGAAAATGAATGAAGAAATGATCAAGCATGATTCTAACATGTCCTAAGATGTCTAAGATGACATTTAAATGCATAAAATGTCATGGCAAGTTCATGTATGGATGCATATGCAAGATGAATGCAAATGAAGATGCAAAGTTAGAGTTTTAAGGCAACATGAGATGCATATGGCAAAGACAGAAACAAATGACATGATAAAAATTTGAAATCACACTCAAACAAACCCTAAACCTATACTAGGTTACCATCCAAAGGGGGAGGTCAGAAGCTAAACCTAGAAGGAGTTATGAATTTCCTAAGTTTTTAGGGTTTTTGGGGTGATCTTCAATGTAAAATGCTAAACAAATTGAAAATGAAAGATAAATTCATGCCAAAAATATCCTAGAAACTAAATGATATGCATAAAACAATACAAAAATAATCATCTTCAAACTCTTCTTGGTTAGGCAGAAAAGATTTTTCCAAGTTAGGGTTCCAAAAATAGGATTTAAATGACCCAAAAATCAAATAAAATTATCAAGTTATGATCAAACCTAAAAAGAAATTTGTATGAAAAGTTTTAAAATGTTTCTAAATGCAAAGGGATGATTCATGATTTTTTTGGTGATTTTTAGAAACTTAAATGGTATTTTAATTAATTAAATTCAATTAATTAATTAAAATAAACATTAAAATATTTTAAAAATATAATTTTTATGCAAAATATAAAATAAAAATCATTTTCTGATTAAGAAAAATATTTGGAATGAAAATGCAAAAGGAAATATTTTTGGGATTTTTCTAAGTTTTTAAAATAATTATGCAAGATAATGCCATTAAAATGAAATAAAAATCAAGTAAAATGAAAGTATGATGATCCAGTGGTCCAGATTCAAACTAGAGAGAGGGAATTGACTGCGCGCCAAATCCTATGGCTCATATTCAAACTGACTTAATTATTTAATTAATTTAATTAATCAGAATTAAAATCTAAGTGAACTAATCCTGGCCACCCGTTCCTAAACTAATCTTGATCCAATGGCCCAGAACGCATTTGGCAAACTAAACCCTAATCACTTTCAGATGACCGGAACAGTGCTCCGATCATCTTCTCCGGCGAGACCCTCACCTGACCTTGCTCAAATCATCACCCCAAGCCCCCAAAATCTCCAGAAATGATCAACTAACCATCCTAAACAATAATCCAGCCTCAAAAATCATTTCTCACTCATCATCATCAAGATTCGAATCAAAACATTCAAACGGTAAAAAATTTAGACAGCCATAAAATACTCAATACGCAACCATTTTCAATTCTAAACACATCAGCATGATCAACACATCACATGGATTCATTTAGGAACTTAAAAAAAAGTTTCTGGAAAAAAAGTTCTTGAGGTTACCTGAATGAAGCTTTGCTATCTGGAGCTTTCTGACTACTTCTTTGATGCTTTTCCACTCCCCTTGACCCCTTTGTGCTTCTGAAATGCTTGAAAGGAGTTTATATGGAGTGTTTTGAAGGTTTCAGTTCAGAGGTGATGGAAATCGTGTTTTTGATTCTTGAGGTTTCAGGCATGTTTAATGGTTGGGAAATGATCTGGAGAGTATATGGAGATGATTGGTGAAAGAATTTTGGAGTTTTGATGGATGCTTTATGAAATTCGAAGAGATGAAGTTTGAGAGTGATTTTTGGAAATCTGAGTTGTGTGTTCTTGCAGGCATGTATGTGAAGCTGTGATAGGTCAGAAGAGTTGGTGTGGGCTATGCTGATTGGTATGGGTGTCGCTCCCACCAAATGACACAGGGCCAGAAGGGGTACAGACGCGAACGGTCGGCGAAAGAAAGAACATGAAGATGAACTGAAAAGAGTCGCCAGCTAGGCATTTTTATCCCGAAGGAAAGGTAATGCTGCATAAACCTAGGAAAGAAATGGATAAGACGGTCGCGAACCAGAGAAACTGAGAAAGGGGGTTGGTTACAACCTGGGAAGGTATTAGCACCCAGATTTTCCGCCGTACTCGACGGGATCCACGCTTAAAAGATTTGTGTTTAAAAGGGTAGTGTCAGTGTTAATCTGTGTGCAAAAGCTGGAAAAGAATACAAGTGTCAGTGCAAAAGAAATGTGGAGTGAAGAAAAGGAGTGTTAGTGTAAGAAAAGAGTGCAATGCCCAAGCCAATGAGGCCTAAAAGAATAATATTGGAAGAGGGGGAATATATAAAGTCTTTTGTTCGATAACAATTAAGTTATGCCTACGTATCCTCTCGTGCAATGAGGAAGTCAGAACATCGTAGTTCGACTCAAAGAGACTGAAAGATAAATTGACTTGTGAATTGCTTGCTTGTCTATGCTCAAGTGTGTGACATGTCTGGCTCAGGTGCTAATTGTCTTGCATTAGACGGAAGAAGCGAGTTCTCGTTTGTGAGTGAATGAGGTGAGAAAAGAATCCCGGAGGAAACGATTATTGTTTGTTTTTGAGTTTTCAATCTTTTATTACTTTTAGGAGTTTGTCATAAGAAAATGAGCTTAATCCTAAACCAAAGGTTAGTAAACTCATTACATCCTCCCTCTAATTAGGGGTAATGAGAGTACCTTAAGTATGAAGTAAACACCTCACACTTAGTCACCATGATGTGGGATTAAGATCATTAACCTACTTACATTTATTTATATGTTTTTGGTATTTTTGTTTAGTGTTAAGTAATGAGTTTAAGCCATAATCAAAGATTTAATGGACCCATTACACCATCCTAATAGAATGATGATAGATGAGAACATTTAAGCTGAGGAGGGCTCCTCAACTTAATCCATGATTAGGGATTAACCTCATGACAAAACAAAGCCTTTATTAGAGTGGATTTTAGTTTAATGGTAATATTAAGAAGTGGATTTTATGGTTTGTAAGACAGCTTGAGGGGGACCTGTCCATTAACACTAGGGTTAGTCCTTCTTAACAAATTAAGGAAGAATCAGAACCCTAATGCAAGGCCCAAGTTACAAGCTTGATGTGTTAGTGATTATTAAATGGATTGGTCAAGAGATTTAAACACATTAAGGATTTAACACTTAGGATTAAAGTTATACACTCCATCCTAAGAGAAGGATGCAGGCATAATCTTAATCACAAAGCCTTAAAACCTTTAAGGTTTAGTCCCTGATTATGAGATGAGAAGGGAAGACACAACATATGACACAAAGGTAAAACTAATGGGGGACTAATCAAAACCTAATTGTTATCATGCTTGGGTATTCCTAGGGTTTATGAGGCTTGCAAGAGATCTTCAAGAAAATCCACCAAGGAAGAAGCAAATGGAAGGAGGAGAAGCAGAAGGAGCAAGTCAACTTACTTCACTTAAGAAGATAAGTTGCTTGAAGAAAGAAAGTGAAGAAGGAACATGAATGAGCAAGCTCACTCTAGTACAAATACAAAATTCAGCAATGAATGCATAAAAGGGATGAGAAGAGATTGTGAGAAGTAAAGGAAAATTCACTTCTCAAAGTACTTACCACCTGAAAAGTTAGCAAAAGGAAATGAAAATGAAATGAAAATGAAATGAAAATGAAATGAAAATGAAATGAAAATGAAAAGTATGCAAGGATGCAAACCAAAACCAGAAGCATGTTCATGATGTTAATGATGCTAAAAGATGATGCAAATGTATGCCAAGAGTTGTGAATGATCATACAAGGGATGAGGATGCAAATGGAGCATGAAGGAAGCATGAAAGTTCATGAATGCTCATGGAATGTAATGAATGCATAACATGGCAAATGGATGAAGAAATGCTCAAGCATGAGTCTACTGTGTCCTAGGATGTCTTATATGTCATGTGGATGCAATAAATGTCATGGCAAGTTCTTATATGAATGCTTATGCAAGATGTATGCAAAGGAAGATGAGAAAATAGGGTTTTCATGCAACATCAGATGCAAAACCCAAAAACAGAAGCAAATGACAAGATAAAATATTGAAAATACAATCAAAAGAACCCTAACCCCATATGATATCACACCCCAAAGGAGAAGTCCTAACTCTTAACCTAATGGAAGATATGAGTTTTCTAAGTTATCTAGGGTTTTAAGGTACCTTAAAGGGAAAAAATGCCAATCAATTCAAAAAGGCAGAAGAAATTTATGACAAAATTATGTTAGAAAGTAAATTTCAAATTAAGATCAATGCAAAAAGAATCATTGTCATACCATTCTTGGTTAGGCAGAAAATAATTCTTGAAGTTAGGGTTCAAAAATAAGAATTTTATGAACCCTAAATTCAAGAAAATTATCAATAATGGTTCAAAACCAAAAAGAAATTTGTGTGGATGGTATGACAATGTCTCTAAATGTTTAAAGATGTAATATGAATTTTTTGGGATTTTTTAGAAACCTAAATGATATTTTAATTAATTAATTTCCATTAATTAATAAAATAAACATTTAAATGTCTAAAAAATGATTTTTTATGTAAAAAATAAAAATAAAAATATTTTTGGGTTAAGTAAATGATTTGAAATCAAAATGCAAAATAAAAATATTTTTGGAAATTTCTAGCTATTTTAAATAAAATGTGCAAAATAAATAAGAAAAATATGAAATAAAATTAAATTAAATGGAAGTATGCAAAGGGAATGGCTGAGATTGATTCTCGGTTTGGATTGGTTGACTGCGCGCCAGATCTAAAGGCCCACATTCAAATTCATTTAATCCTAATTAATTAAATAACTAATCCTGATTAAATTTAAATGAGCTAATCTCCACCCTCCATCTCACGCGGGAAGGACATATCCAATGGCCCTAATTCAAAAGATGCCCTAACCCTAATTAAGACCTTAATGACTTTCAGGTCACTAGAGAAGAGCTCCGGTCGTCTTCTCCGGTGACACCCTCCCCTGAAAGTTTTCAACTTATTCCCTAGGTCTTTTCTAGAGCTCTAAAGCAACAGATTCACTCCTCTCACTCTCCTAAGATCAAATCCACTCTCAAAACAAATTTCTTTTCACTCAAACTCCTAATTCGAAGAGAAACATAAACACGGCAAACATTTCAGACAAGTAATACACTCTCATTTCTCAACCATTTTCAAAATTCCAAGTTCAGTGTGATCAGGGAAGTCAAATCTCATATGCTGGTAATCATCTGGCAACCCGTCCGGTAAGTGTTGGCTTCTCAGATATGTACTTGACTGGGTCCATCTTGGAGATCAACAAGGTAGTGTGGGTCAACATATACTGCCTTAGTCGGATAGTAGCCCACGCTAAAGCCCAACAAGTTTTCTCGAGCAGTGAATAACGTTGTTCACATTCGGTAAACTTTTTGCTTAGGTAGTATATTGCATACTCTTTTCGACCAGACTCGTCATGTTGGCCCAGCACACCCCCCATCAACTCTTCTAATACTGTTAAGTACATTATTAGAGGTCTTCCTTCAACTGGAGGCATAAGGATTGGAGGCTCTTGTAAGTACTCCTTGATTTTGTCAAAAGCCCTTTGGCAGTCTTCATTCCACCTAACCATTTGTTCTTTTCTTAACAACTTGAACAGGGGCTCACAGGTTGCAGTAAGATGAGATATGAACCTTGATATATAATTCAATCTTCCTAGAAACCCCCGAACTTCTTTTTCAGTCTTTGGTGCAGGCATCTCTTGAATGACTTTGACTTTGTCAGGGTCAACTTCAATTCCCTTTTCACTTACAATAAATCCCAGCAGCTTACCGGATCGTACCCCGAATGTGCATTTGTTGGGGTTTAACTTCAACTGGTATTTTCTCAGGTGTTTGAATAGCTTCAACAAATTTACCAGATGGTCCTCTTCTGTGAGGGACTTGGTAATCATGTCATCCACATAACATTCAATTTCTTTGTGGATCATGTCGTGGAATAATGTTACCATAGCCCGTTGATATGTGGCACCAACATTCTTCAGTCCAAATGGCATTACCTTATAACAGAATGTGCCCCAGGGTGTAATGAAAGTTGTCTTCTCCATGTCTTCAGGTGACATCTTGATCTGATTATATCCTGAAAATCCATCCATGAAGGAGAACACCGAGAACTGAGCTGTATTGTCGACCAATACATCAATGTGAGGTAAAGGGAAATCATCCTTCGGGCTGGTTCTGTTCAGATCCCGGTAATCCACACACATCCCTACTTTGCCATCTTTCTTAGGCACAGGTACAATATTAGCAACCCACGGCGGGTAACTAGTTACAACAAGGAAATCGGCGTCCCACTATTTTTGTAACTCTTCTTTATCTTCATGGCCATATCAGGACGAGTATGGCGCAACTTGTTTTACTGAAGGACAGTCTTCTTTTATAGGCAGCTTGTGCATAACAATGTCGGTATCCAGACCTGACATATCTTGATAAGACCAAGCAAAAACATCAACGTACTCTCGAAGCATGTCAATAAGTTGTTCCTTCACCGAATCTTGCAGACGGCCCCCGATCTTTACTTCTTTCAAGTCTTCTTCGGTACCAAGATTGATCGTCTCAACTTCCTCCTGATGAGGAGTGATAACCTTCTCCTCTTGCCTTAACAATCTGGCTAGCTCTTCGGGTAGCACATAATCTTCTTCAACCCCTTCATCGGCTTGATTAATCGGATTGTCGAAGTCATACGAAGTCATAGAAGTGTCGTTGTCGGTGCAATCTGGAGGGCACTCTCTACAAGGGTTTAGATTGGTTCATTTTAGTGATCAGTTTTATCTTGTTTAGAAAAAGAGAGAATGAAGATTTTATTTTGAAAACATTGCCATTTTATTGTTTTGTACAAAAAATGAAAAATGAAAAACAGTGAGCGGGAAAAAAAGAGACTCATTTGCAAAAGATGTCCTGATATTCATTAATTGATCGTTTGCACAAAATACAAGATGGCCCGATTACAAAATGGGTCCTGACACCTTGGGCAAGATGCAGGACTTAATGCATGCTTAAAGACAGTAAATAATAATTACTCTGCAGGAGTAACTCTTATAATTTCCTGGGAAGACCAGTTTGAGACTTGGTTCCCCGGGATCCTTGGACGTATCCAGTTTTCCAGGTTGCGTTCCTCTTCTTCCTCGTCTTCCAGACTGTTCACTGCATTCAGGGTTAGCATTTCCCCCGCTGACAAATTTTGGCACCGTTGCAGCCTCCGGTTGATCTCGTCGAGTTGGTCTGTAACCCAACCCGAATCTGTCTTCTTTCTTTTCTACTGGCAGCAGCTTGCCCCAACCTTGAGCGGTACCATCCTCAACAACCTTCCGGGCTTGCTGATATAAAGTGATGGAAGTTCCAGATACAGCAGTTGCTTCATTAATGTTGAGGGCCTCAAACCCCTGACTCATAGTCTCATGGATCTCCCCATCCATCTCTATATACTTGTAAGTAGCCAGCTGGCTAACAAAAATGTCTTCCTCCCCGCAGATTGTGATGATCTGGCCTTCCCACTCAAATTTTAACTTCTGGTGAAGGGTAGATGTAACAGCGCCAGCGGCGTGAATCCAGGGTCTACCCAACAGACAGCTGTAGGCCGGCTGTATGTCCATCACGAAGAAGGTAGATTTAAAGGTCTGTGGGCCAATCAACACAGGTAGATCAATCTCTCCAAGCACCGATCTCTTAGAGCCATCAAATGCTCTCACCACCAAGTTACTTGGACGCAATGCCAAACCATTATACTCTAGCTTCACCAAGGCTTTCTTTGGGAGGACATTGAGCGAAGACCCAGTGTCCACCAGCACATGAGAAAGAATAACACCTTTTCATTCTAAGGTGATATGTAAAGCCTTGTTATGGTTGTGTCCCTCCGTCGTTAAATCAACATTTGTGAAGCCCAGTCCATGACTGGTGTTAACATTTGGAACCACCGTTTCCAGCTGATTAACCATAATCTCTTTCGGTACGTAGGCTGCATGCAGGACCCTCAACAGTGCATTCCTGTGGGCTTCAGAACACATTAACAATGATAATATAGAGATTTTGGAGGGTGTCTGATGAAGCTGGTCCACCACTTTGTAATCACTCTTTTTGATTATTCTCATGAACACGTTCACCTCTTTCTCAAAAGACGTCTTTGGAGTTTCTTTAACAGTTGGCTCTTCAAGTACCACATTCTTCCCTTTTTCCTTAGCAGCAGCTTCTGCTTCAGCATTGGGTCTTGGTGTTTGTGAGGCAAAAAGGCGTTCTGGTGAAGCCTCCGCCTCCTCCAACATTGTCTACTTGTGGTGAAGAGGTTGATGAATCTAGAATGATTTTCTTCCCGTCGCAGTAGAGATCAGAACCGTAGTGCCAAGGTATGGCATTACTGCTTTCATAAGGAACAGGTCCAGGCACCGTAATAGTGACCGGACTGATTGCTGCAGCGGAAGGAACTGTGATGGTATGCGGGTTGTAGTAGATCGTGACGGGAGATCTGACAAGAGGTGTTGCAGTTTGTTGTTGGAAATCGTTGTTGGGATGAAAATTTGTTGGGTCATAATAGATCGTACCCGTTGAGACATCTTCATTAATGTTTGCTGGTGTTGTAGGCATTTCTGTTGATAAGATGGGTACTGATGTTGTAGAAGAAAATGTTGCCGAACTTTGATTTGTTGAAATAATGGATGGAGTGATTGCCGGAGTTGTGGATGAATCAGTGGGAATGATAGTTGTTGTAGTTGTAGGAGGATCTGTTATTGCTGAAGAGAGAATTGTTGATGTTGAAGGGGAAACCATTGTTGCTGAAGAAAGAGTTGTTGATGTTGGAGGAACCGTTGTGGTAATTTGCAAGATTCCATCTCTAATGAGGCCATCTATGCCAAGCCTTAGCTTCTCACAACCATTAATAGCAGTCTTGCACAATTCACGGCCTCACAGCCTGGGAATACCTGGCATTTTAAGAGTTTAGCCTTGACTTCTGCCAGCAGTGTTCGAATCTATGCAACATTATCAATCAGTACAGATGGTTGATCTTCCTCTATGGCATTAATCCTAGGCCCACCATGATTAGGCATAGGATTTCTGTTTACATTCGGAGGAGGTGCGAAATTGAGAGCTTTGGAATCGACCAGATCTTGAACCTTCATTTGCAAGGCTCTACACTTCTCAGTATTGTGACCAGGTGCGTTGGAATGAAAGGCACACCTGGTATTAGCATCATAATTCTTTAGGAGGTTGAGAGGATCTGGCGGAGTCAACGTCCTTAACTCAACCAGGTTGAGCTTCAGGAGTTGTGGCAGTAAAGCAGCATAAGGCATAGGGATGGGGTCAATCACCCTATTTGCCTGAGATGGCCTCTGTTGAAAGGGGCGCCGCTGTTGGTTGTTGTTGTTGTTGTTGTTGTTGTTGTACGTTCTTTGTTGTGGAAAATGAGGTTGTTGCCGATAGT